>OZ023263.1:9819685-10179685 GCA_964006375.1 Tillus elongatus
ATAGATGATATTATTACGTCATTAGGGAGATGTTTATTTCATTAAATATTCATCTCTGTAAGGATATTCTCTTGCTTGTAGATTTACAATGTACAAATATGTAATATTCCTATGTACCAAAGTGAGGCAAGTGTGGATTTACGGTAGCGAATAAGATTTATTCTGCGCAGAGTCGCCTAATTCAATGCTTAATGATGACTCATTATTAATTAAGCACGTTGTGCTACTAAGCCTACCCAGATGTTATTGTTAAGTTAGTAAGAGCGTTATGGAAAAAGTGACCGCAACAACTGATGCCAATATAAAGTCCGACAAGCGACAACTGTCACAAGATTAGGTTACGTGTTAATGGCTCAATGAACTTACGTCTTAGGCCAAATAAAATACACAATAGAATAGAAGACGGGGATAGATTGTATAAACAAATTGTGTCCAAATTCAGGGGATCCACACACACGAACAAAACCTTAACTGAAGCCCTCAATATTATGCCTCCGACAACCAAACCAAAATCAAGAGGCCGAAACAAATTTTAAATTAATAGCAAACCATAAACTAACCAACAGAAGTCTATTCTACCGGCTTTGGATAACGGGCTAAAAGGAGAACTCTGGTCCATCATCAAGATAAGACCATAGACCATTCAGGAGAGTCGTATGGATAACCAAAGCAGAAAGCTCGCTCGAAAGTTCTAGGTGTTCGCCAGTTAATGTGAAAATTTCATTTGAGATTAAGAGATGCCAATGTCAAACGTGATAAATGATTTATGTTGTAAACAAGTTGGGCTAAATTACACGACATAGTCGATGAGGATATGGATAATTTTACTCAATGGGTTAATCATAGATTGCTGAATATTAATTTCAAGAAGACATAATACCTTTAACTTATAAGCTCTGCCACTTTTTGGAGAGATTTTTGTGTGCTAAAGTCCCTCACATATTAGATGTGATCAGCATTAGGGTGGATCGAAAAAATCATTTTTTAGCTACGAATTTTGATTAGTGTGCAAAACATGACCAATTACATAATAAAGCTGTGTTAAAACCTCAAAGTCAAGAAATGAGTTTTTCTACTGTTCCAAGTGTAACATTTTTTGGAAAAATAATTTAGGATTCCAGAATTTGGTTGGTCTACAAAACATGTAAGGCTAGATACATTCTCACCACAATTAGAACCGTAGACCGGTTTCGCTCTAATTAGAGCTCGTCAGTACGGCATACTAATTGCGGCGAAAATACACCTATAAAGTAATACGGCTCGGTAGCAGACGAGCGACTTTTAGAAAAAAATTCAGAATCATGCTTAAAAGCCTTTTGGGATGCACATGCCACAAGAGAAATTTCTTGTAAACGGCCCCTAAGAAAGTTACAGAACTAGGAGTGAATAGAGGTTCTGGGCAGGGAAGAAGATAAAAAGGAAATGTGAGCAGAAAGTTCGAAAGAAACAGCTTAGTTGAACGCCTATAAGCCACATTTTACCCATTTTGCAGTTATACTTCCTTAACATTCTGTCTACTTCGCCCAGAACCCTTATTCACCGCAGGTCCCTCAACTTTGTTGGGGGTTGTTCCAAAGAAAATTTACTTGTTTATATTGTTCTTGTTTATGCATTGAGGCTGATTGTAGGCATGTAGAAGGGGGAGAACTCCCGTGACGAAGCCACGAACCAAGATTTTCGATTTTTGTTTAATCGTTACCTCATTTCATTTGTTTAAAATATTTTTCCAAAAATGAATTTGAGGTTGCCTTGTTTGTCAGTCTCACATAGGGAGCTACAATATTTTATCATCTAAAAAATATGTATACAGCAACAGTTAATAAGCGATGAAGAGGGTAGTAAGTACGTTGTGATGGAGAATTTTCGTAAAAAGATTTCAAATCCGATAAATCAATCTCCCATTAAGCTATAATCTTCAATCTTGAGCCATAGTAAAACCTATGTAAAATACCTTTCTGGTTGTTTTGTTTGTAAAAACTAGTTCGATTGGGTTGACTAAAACAAAACCAACCAAGCAATTAATAAGGGAAAATACCTGCCATATTGATAATTTGGCACTGACATTCTATTAATTTTTTCTGGAAAACTTTTGTAATCAATGAAATTTGTAACACAATTTTTTAAAGCGACTTGCAGTATTTACAAATATGTACCAAATGTTTATTTTCTAGCTCCATAGAAAATATAAATTTCTTCAAGTAATCGTTTACTAGGACATCTAAAACCAACCTCCAAGATCCATTTAAATTTAAAGAATTACTAACAGTGTACATTTTTTATGAAAATTCACTACTATAATGCACTTGCTGCGTTCCGAACTTTTCTGTTTTTGATATGTATTTTCATGTAACTCTTGTGCAAATAAACTACTACTACTTATATTATTATTATTATTATTATTATTATTATTATTATTATTATTATTATTATTATTATTATTATTATTATTATTATTATTATTATTAAGTGCTCAGTGTTTAGTTTGTAGCTATATGGTTATGTGTCAGCTCTCCACGGGATGTTGAACGAAAAACAAATAATGAAGATAGATGACGATTTGCAACATCTAAAAGATTGTACTAAAAACCTAAATAAACTGATATATGAGTAGCTACTCGTTTATGTATTTATCAAAGACCTCCATAAGAGTTGTAATCACTGAACGTAAGTTAAGTAACTCACTGGAGGTGAATGAAGAGAAGGGAATAATACTGGGATAGATAGCTTATAGCTGGATGAAAGATGACATGTAATATGTATAGGAATGCGTCGTTTTTCGGGCTTCAAGGGGATCACAAGCCACTTGACATACCAATATACGTCTCCTTGCATTATTCAGTTTCTCTCGATTTCAGATTACTTCAGATTCTTTCAACTCATATTTCATATATATGCCAATATATATTGAGACAAAGCTATTTTTATGATGCTATCATGTACAACGTACTTTCCATGAAAGAGAGAGAGAGAGAGAGAGAGAGAGTATGCGGGTGGTTAGTGGTTAAAGTCCAATGCTTAACAGACAGAGTAGTTAATTGCCACGCGTAGATTGGTTCATACAACAGCTATAAACCATACATCAACGGTAACTAAATATATACCAGGCATAAAACATACTACCCGAACAAAAAATCGTGAAATCTCGGCCGCAATTATGGAAAATGACAGACGACATGGAATTAAAAATTTGCCAAGTGATTGTTGTTTAACTGGGGATTTAGTCAGTTATTCAAATACACTATATTTGTAGCTTTATAAACGGCCCTAAATACAGTTTTAGCTCAGCATAGATACATTATGCTGTCGCATAATAAAGTAGAAATGTAAACAGCTTGAAGTCAAGTCTATAAAAATGATTCTAAAATAGTTTTTTTTTTGCCTTTAAACTTAAACATAAGACCTCATATAAGGCCGAAACAATCCTTGAATGTGTTTCAATGGTAATTCTGCTAATTCTGTAATTTATTGTTACGTACACTTTTTATATACTACCTCGGGCATGAAGCCTGTGTCAAGTATTATGTAGACAACGCTGGTTGACGTATTAGCAGATAGTGCATTGGAAGCGTGCTGGACTGACACCTGAAAACAAATCCAACTGAAATTAAAAACATCATAAAAGCTTTACCCAATAACAAAAGTCCTGGTCCAGATGGCCTACTCAATAGATTAGTCAAAAATTTACCGAAAAAAGCCATCGTTCAATTTATGTATATCATAAATGCAATCGTACTTCTCCAATACTTCCCACAAAAGTGGAAAATAGCGCATATAAGTCTTCTGAACATACTAGCAAAGATAACTGAAAAAATAATATTAAACAGACTAGACAAAATAGATAAAAAGGAACAAATTACTATAGATCAGCAGTTTGATATTTCAGATCGAAACACAACACCATCATTCAAGTAGCAAGAATTTCTAATGAAATAATTACTAACTTCAATAAAGGTAACAACACAGTGATGACCCTCCTGGACATAGGACAGGCGTTTGACACAGTCTGGATAAAATATTGAAACTGCTGAAACTCAAAATTCCATGCTACTTGATAAAACTTATTCACTCATGCCTAAACCAAAGATCATTTGCAGTAAAAATTGAAGGGATCATTTCAACAACGAAATCAGTAGAAAGGGGAGTCCCTCGGGGGTCAGTTCTTGGTCCCAAACTTTTTAACCTATTTATTAATGACATACCAACTTTTCCCAAAACAAAACTTGCTCTCTACGCAAACAATACTGCTGTCTACTCTCACTCATTTTGAGCTGCGGCCGCAAACGTGCAAAACCAAATACACTTGAATATATTAGAAAAATTCTATGATAAATGTAAAATAATAATAAATGCCTATAAAACAGAAACAATTATATTTACAAGAAAATTTACCAATAACAAGGTTTTTAGCAAGCTTAAAGTAGATAGTTGTGAAATCACACCAAAACCGTCTGTTAAATATCTTGGAATAACTTTAGATGCAAGACTCAATTTTCATCAAAATGTCAGCGATCTTCTTAAAAAAGGACACGCTGCGCTAAACTCACTCTATCCAATAATGGCTTCCGCGTCGACAACAATGGGAAACAACATTCTTATTTATAAAACCCGACTGAGACCTATAATAACCTACGGAGCTCCAATATGGAGCAGCATATCTAACACCAAATATAGAAAACTGACAACATTTGAAAATAAGTGTCTCAGATTAATTACTGGTGGCAACAGATATACACACATACCACACATTCTTAGGAAAACAAAAATCACACCACTAAAAGACTTCATCATGACAATTAATGAACAATTTAATGAAAAACAAATAAGCGGTAGCAAATTAACAAAATACATAACATAGAACAGACAAGAACCAACAACCCGAACTTTAATTTTAAACACAAACTTACGTATTCTCGTACAAAATTCTGGGGTAGGGCGGAAAATTGAATACTAAGTTACGATGAAACGACGCTTCTCACTAATTGAAAATAATATATATATATATATATATATATATATATATATATATATATATATATATATATATATATATATATATATATATATATATATATATGTGTGTGTGTGTGTGTGTGTGTGTGTGTGTAAGAATGTAAATAGATTGTAAATAATTTGTAAATAGCTACTAGCATAATATACTAAAACACTGAATTACTCGAGGCAGGTTTTTTAGCTGCTTTTCCTGTCATAGTTCACAAAATATGTAAGTAGATAGGGCGCCACCTGGGTCCATCCCCTCCACTTTTTACTGCGCATACGCGATGACGTCATGCGCATGCGCTGACCTGCGCAGACCTGTGACAGTTGACAGCTGACCTGTCAGATTTGACAGGTGTCAAATGTCACTGACCTGACAGCTGTCAACGTCAGCTGTCACCTGACCTGACATGTGTCAACGTCAAATGTCACCTGACCTGTCAGATGACGTCACAAGCATTCCAAGATGGCTGACCTGTCATAGACAGTTGCAACCCGGGTTCTCTCTATGGAACTAACCTGAGATGACGTCACAAGCATTCCAAGATGGCTGACCTGTAAGAGACATCTGCAACTCCGGGGTTCTCTCTATGGAACTAACCTGAGATGACGTCACAAGCATTCCAAGATGTCTGACCTGTGTGTCCATAGATATCTACAAGTCAGGTTAGCTCTCCATGTGTGTTTGTCTGATTGTTTATTAAGGTTATGTATTTGTTTATTAAGGTTATGTCATGTGTGTTGATTACCATGCATCTGTTTGTTTATTAAGGTTATGTTTTGTATTTTGTTTATTAAGGTTATGTTCGTAAACACAGCTGTTTGTTGTTTATTGTGTTGTTGTTAAGGTGTATTGAAGTTTGTTAGGGTATTTCGTTTTTGGCGGGAAATTTGAATTTCTTTGAAAATTTGTGTCTGTTGTGTCCAGAGATATGACTCATCGAGCTAGAGAACATTCTATTTGTAAAGTTGTAGAGTGAGAGAATATTCTCTAGCTCGATGGGAGACATCTGTTGGACACAGTCATTCGGTTTAGTCACACACATACATATATGAGGAAGATATATTGAGCGGGGTAATTTGAAATTTTGATTTTAATTTGAAATATGATTTTTGAAAGAAAAGCATTCGCCAGAAATTAGATTTGAACCCCCAACCACACAACTTACTCAGAGAGATACCTGTCGCTAAACCAACTATTCCACAGACGCATACGATAAAAGTTTGTTAGCAGTGGTATATATAAAACAAAAACCTGTTGCATATGCTAATTTAAAACGAGTTTATGAGGCTGCTGAGTTTGTGTGTGTGGGCAGGGGTGGTATCTCTATTACATTCCAATTGAATAATAGGAACTGTAATTTAAAAAACAATTGTATATTTATAGTAAAAGCTATTTAAAACACGTACCAATTTACCTATCTAATATCATTTAATAACAAAAACGTTTGAAGTAAACTATATCAATAAGAAAAAACGTATTTACATCTAGATATGTTAATGAGTTTATTTTAATAGCGTAATAAAACTCGGGGACTTGGTTTTATTGCCGGCGTGTTTGTTTATGTTAGTGTGTTTGTATTTTGAATGAATGAATCTAAATTTATATAGGGAGTGATCAAAAACACACAACTAACAAAACTCAATTTAAAACAACTAAACTAAACTTTGATATACGAGGATTGTTTGATAAGTATTGTTTGTATGTAAACATAAATAATATAATAGTATACTTACATACAGCAAGAGACGTCATACTTGTTTCACGGCTTAGTACACACTAACGTATGTTGAGGTCTTGAATGGGGCCCCGTTATAGAAATAACACAGTTGTTTAATGACATCCACTTGAACCAAACAAAACATATAGACGCTGTTGTTGATTGTTAACACACACAAGCACTCTATGACTAGATAGTTATAGATGTACAACAGTCGTCGTACACAAGCCAGTCTTGTGTTTGATTCCGCAAAAACAAGAAACATTTTAGTTCCATACTATGGCGTTCTCAATTGTTGGAGAGTCGACTACAAGAAACAGTCGTTTCAATATTATACAGAACATGGTGAGTTTCAAGTTGAATCCACTCAATAGCAGTGGCGTCAATAATCCTGAACAATGGCTTAAGAACGGTATGCAGGAAATTTATAACCGAGTTATTAGAGACTTGAACACCGACACCAAAGTAAGCTTTACATTCTCCGGCTTGGATAGAGACTATCATGTGCCGTTTAGGAAGCTGTCGTTGCTGACGTTTGAAGAAGTGTGGTCTGAGCTGTACAAGATGTATCAGAGCAATAAGGGGGCCGTCGAAGGTGATGCCTTTACTATAACAGCTACAAGTCTAGGATCATCACAGCACCAGCAAGCAACCACTTCACAAGGTTCTGGTTTGTCGACGCAGCAGCAGCAGCAGCAGCAGCAGCAGCACCAACAGCAGTTTAATGAAATCAATCTACAAGAGAGTGAAGAAGAACACACAGCCGCGAGACCAACAACAACAACACAACCACTAACACAGGATGACAAGCAAGAACTGAATGATGATGGTCTCCGTTGCTGTGTCATTTGTTTTAAACGCTGTCCACCAACAGAGAGAAGCTGTTGTGACAAATGTTTCATTAAAAATGGTCAAAACTTGGGAAAATGGCTACCATACAACGTACACTCATGGGAAAGTTATGAAAATTTCGTAAAATGGCAATACACGTACGACAGGAGGAAGGTTACATGTTTACACTGTAATAAACAAATGTTGAGAACGTCCATTTATAGACACAAACAAATATGTCTAAAGAGAGCTGACGCCGATCCTAGGCCTGTAAACGAGTAAAAAGTATGTCGCTCTGTACACATGTCCATATCAGAATACATAACACAATAAAACAGAGAACAAACAACATGGTTATGACTCATATCCTGTAGAATGACATCATACCATTATTCGTGTTTGAGCTTGTCTGTGTATCTGTTTAATATACGCAAGTGAGAGGCCCTCTTAGGGTAAATAACCTGTCTGTTGATGACCTTGGTCTGATAAACCTGTTTGACGTTGTCTTTACAGTTATGATCTAAGGGGTTAGTTCTGTTAGGTGGTATCCAGCCATCAGTTGTGTTTGAGCTTGTCTAGAAGCTAGTTTTGTTGGTGTACGTTGAACAAGGTGTAACTAAAAACTAATATGGTGCAGAATACGCGAAAACGAAAATCTCTCAACACAGAAAATACAGGTAGAGGTGCTGGTGGAGGTAAAAAGCTTAAAGTGTTACAAGATGTCTTGCTGGCTAACGCAGTTGAAAGTATTATAACAAAAGAAGAACCAAAGACGTGGGATAATATCATAGGTGAGCTGTACACAAGCTATCCAACAACAAACACAAGTGAACCGAATAATCTCTCTGATATTAGTATGAATGCTGCAGATCCTACAAACATACAAACAGTCGAATATCAGCCTACACATGATGAGCTATTCAATGAGAAGTTGGTACAGATCAATCAGAAAAGTATGGAGAAAAAACTAAAAACACAAGACTGTGAGCTCGTTGGTCAGACAACGTTTGCGCTGTTGGCAAACGGTGAGAAAATACTTACGATCGGAGCTGACCCCATGCTTAACTTTATGCCTCTGGTTAAGGTTTCACAGAAAAATTGTAATATACCTGTGTTTTTCGACATGTGGACATTTGAAGAATTTTTAAACGTGTTACCCACCATAATTTTCAACCTGGAAAACCAATCACAAGGTACAGACAAAAACACCGATTCGTATACACTTACTAAATACTTGGTTCAAACACAACGAAAATCAGTGTTTTTTAAGTTTAGGTTGTGCAGTGATGAATATGTCACTAATTTCAACCTAAGCTTGGAATCATTGAAAATACTAGAAGATGTTGGCTCTGTGGTCAAAGACTTATTATTGGAATTACGTTTTAGGAGTTTCTTTGACCTAAACATGTTTATGGCTGACATTAGATCGGAACTGTCCAAGTTCAGAGACAGGGCAGTTATACCTTGTGCCTTCTTCATTGCCCGCTTAAAATACTCTGAGAATCTGTGTATAGTGTGTGAATTTATTACTAAATATCAACTTGTACTGAAAGATATGCTACATGTAACAGATTTACCTATAACACTAGTTGATAATAAAATATATGTGTAAAAATCTCTGTGTTTTATTAGCTGTATTTTCTGACAATCATTCTGTTGGCGTGAATGCATAAAGGAAGATTTGAAATAAAAAAAATACTTTTAACATGTTTCCTTTATTCATAACATAATACAAGTTATTTAATGTCTTTAGTGTTGACCCAGGAATTATGAGTACGATCAAAACCAAGCCATTTCACGTAAGACTTGGGGCCTTTTTTTCTCAACACTCGTTCGATTAAATACAGGTCAGAAGATAAAGTCTTTTGTAGTTCTTGCTCATAAAACCCTCCGCTGATTGGTTTGCCTTGCATGTCTTCTAGTAAATACGTCACTGGGATAGTGGGGTGTACCGTGGCCACCTTAAACAATTCTGTGGACCAACGTGGCGTATAACCTTTTTCAAATAATGTTTTTGCCTTGCTTATACGTACAACATCACTCACTTTAAATTTAGTTTGTACAGATACCGGTACGGTGTTGGAATAGATTTGCTTACGAATAGCTGCCTCGTTTTTCCTAGTGACATCCAAAGGTTTTACACCTGTGGTACGATGAATGGTTGCGTTATATGTAGCTGTGACATTGGGTAGGATATGTAGCCACTTGTAAGAACCAGACAAGTGAAAGTTTTTATATAACTTCTCTTTCAACGTACGTATGACTCGTTCCACCATTGCCGCCTTCTTAACACTATAGGTACTGTAATGATTGATGCTGTATTTGGTCATTAGGGCCTTAAATTTAGCGTTGTAGAACTCCTTGCCAAGATCAGACTGAATGTGAGATGGTGCTGTGCTGTTGGCTAAAACATCGGCCATGGCTTTAGTCACCTCTTCGGCGTTTTTAGATTTAAGCGGACGCGTCCATACATACTTTGAAAAACAATTGATCACCACCAGAATGTACTTGTAACCGGAGTTTTCACGCTGATAGTCTGTAAACTCGGCCAAATCAATTTGCCACAAGTCATTCAAACCTCTAATTATGGTCTGTCTACGTTTAAATTTGATTCTAGCAGGCTTGTACAGCTCGTTTATAATTTGTTTCTTAGCATCAGATGGTTCATCGTTACGTGTTTGTTGTTGCCGGCGACGCTTCATGGTGATGATGGATTTAAAAGTATCCACTTGTCATGCAAATCTTTTAGATTTTTGTCTATTTCACCCAACTTCTTCTTTAGCTTTGGGTTCGTTGACACATCGATATCTTTTAAAACTTGAGCTGATATGGTCTTGGTTAAAGCTTTCAATTTCTGTTCCAATTCGTGCTTCAAATCGTTCAACTCCGGCTTATGCACGGCTTCTAACACAATGGCCACTAGTTTTTGTGTCACTTCATCTTTATTCTTCAGATACTCAGCTTTATGTTTCTGATAGTCACCCACCCAGGCATCAACAAATGATTTAGTTACGCCATCTGTTGAATCGATAGGGTTGGCTACGTTACACAATCTATGGTTTTGTACGTCAAAGTCACCACTTGCAGTTCTAGGGAAAATCTCTCGTTGAACCACGCGATTGTGTAGAGAGCTGTTGCTGTTGAAGTTTGCAGCAGTACGACCAAACTTGTCGATAGACATGATGAAACTGATGGTTGGCTTGTGTTTACGCTTTATATGATGCGAGCCTCCTTCAGCTCCTCTAAGATTGACTGTATCTCATTGTTATGAGCATTATTACCTGCAACTTGGGAAGCCACGAGAAGACGAAGTCTGTCAACCAGTTCGTTCATATCGTCCCAGTATACGTATTCTTTCTGTTGCTTAGTATGTAGCATGTATGGCATACCATGACCTAAAGTAACTGAGGAAGAGCGTGCTCTAGCACCTTCTTGTTTCTCTAAAATTGGTTTTATTACATTTTGATATTTGGTAGAGGTGTTGCGCAGAACGTCTTCTTTAGGATTGTTATCTTTTCTGTGAAGACTCGTAGATGCCATAATGTCTGCATAGTCACGTAAAGCGTTCTTATTTTTCATAGCACTCATACCTGGTTTTCTCAAAAATATCAATTCCAATAGGTGTTGAGTGCCGTAATATCTTCTGTCACCAACAACAATTTGAAAGCTTTCTCTATTTCTAAAATCTACGTCAGTAACAACAAATTTAACAGACTTATTGCCAAGCATCCAAGTATTGGTGGCTTTATCATAAGTAACACCGTATGTTTGATCACATAGTTGATTATCTGTGAAATATTTATCAACATAATAGCGAACAACTACAGGATACGAACTTAACGTTTGCTCGTAAATAGCTGCCGGTGTATTTGCTGCGGCATCTAGTTTTCTATAAGCTTTGG
Source organism: Tillus elongatus (assembly GCA_964006375.1). Lineage (NCBI taxonomy): Eukaryota > Metazoa > Arthropoda > Insecta > Coleoptera > Cleridae > Tillus > Tillus elongatus. The sequence continues at coordinate 9,831,135 of OZ023263.1, forward strand.
TAACCCACAATTCAGGTTCAGGTTCAGCTGGTTCTGCTTCCAACTCAAACGTTTCATCATCACTAAGAAATTGAACTTCCTTCTTTGTTGATGTTGGTGGTGGTGGTGGGGGTTTGACATCAAGTTCAGTTTTAGTTGGTTGCTGTTGCTGTAGAGTTGTTTGAGCAGTAGCCAACGCTGTGCTTGCTGTGTTTTTAGATATATCATCCAACGGTTTTAACAGAGGTCTATATAAACGGTGTAACGTTTCATCTGTCTCTGTTTTGCCCAGTTTCAAAGCCAAATATTTGTTTCGAATAATCTTTGATAAATCGGCTATTTTACGTTTGATATTGGGCGGCTGTGTTGATAGTTTTTGTTTGCGCCGAAGACTTTTAGATTTTTTAGCCATGCTCACTGTATGTTGAACACATGAAGACTAACACACACTCACACACAAGTTTAAATATATATAAAATGATCGAAGCCTTTGCGATACCGTCCTTGTGCTAAATCACAATCTTTAACAACCACCATCACATCATGCTTGGTCTGCCAACATTCACCACACAGTGTCTTGAACTTTTCAAAAGTCATATCAGTGGTTACATGATCGTCGTACACATGTTTAAGATTGGTTTCGTCTTGTTTGAATAACACAACAACGTTTGCGTTGTCACGTACCAGTTGTTTTGGTACTTTGCTGTATGTCTGACAAAGATAGAAGGAATCAATATTCTTATGTCTGCCCATGCTAAAGTATGCTCTTATTTTATCTTGTTTGTCGCAAGCTACATCATCAAAGATAAACACAGAGTTGTCCAAGGCATCTCCCGGATCTAATATGTCATCGTTTTCTCGATAAGGATAGTAACCAACACCCTTTGTAGCATCCAACACCTCCTTTAACATCTTGTATTTCGGTTGATACAGTGACTTTGAATATACATAAACGTTTTCAAACTTTAAACCGTTTGCTTCAAACAGTAAACTCAGCATGACATTGGTTTTACCACAGCCACTAGGACCACATATCAAACAACGTACCGTGCCGGGTAACAGTAGTCCGTGTCTGTGTTGTGTAACTGTTTCCACATGCACAACATCGTCCAAGTTTGTAACTGGTAGGGCTGTTGTTGTGTGTTTTACGATACGCATCGTTAACTAGACTAACACCAACCTGCTTGTTGTAAGTATAAATACTGGGTGTTTAATACAGCACCGCTTTAGTATCAATGTTGGTCATTAAGGGTGAAGGCCTTGTTAACACACTCATTAACAAACTGCCTGTTGAGTTACACATACCAGGCTATCAGTTTTGTGGTCCAGGCACTAAACTTAAAGAACGTCTTGCCAGAGGCGATCAAGGTATCAACCCACTAGATCAGGCTTGTCGAGAGCACGACATCGCCTACTCCCAATCCAAACAGTTGAGTGACAGGCATCGTGCCGACAAGGTGTTGGAGCACCGAGCCAAGGAACGAGTCAAGTCAAAGGACGCAAGTTTTGGTGAGAAGGCGGCCGCTTGGAGTGTAGCAAAAACAATGAAAGTTAAACGAAAACTTGGTATGGGTGTGAACAAACTCAGAAAAACTAGTAAGAGAAAAGTCGGTGGTAAGGTACCGTTTAAAAACATACTTGCTTTGATGCGCGGTGCTATCAATGTGGGAGAGGAGGTGCCGTCTGTGAAAAATCTACTGCATGTAGCGAGAAAAGTCATCAAAAACGCAGGTGGTCGAAAGCAAGTTAAGGTACCGAGAGTTATTCCAATACCTAAAAGCGGTGGCTTCCTACCGCTGTTACCTCTTATATTTGGTGGGCTGTCAGCACTAGGAGCTCTGGGTGGCGGTGCTGCAGGTATTGCTAAAGCTGTGAACGATGCCAAGTCTGCGAAACAGAAATTGGAAGAGGCAAAACGTCACAATCAAACAATGGAGGCCATTGCTGTGGGTAAACGAGGGCGTGGTGTTGGTGATGGTTTGTACATGAAGAAACAACGCACCGGCTACGGTTTGTATTTACACAAGACAAAAAACGTGTAATACCTTTACCAGCAAGACCTCTAACAAATGTAGATCTTGTCAAGTTTGCTGGTAAAATGAAAATCCCATATTTTAGAGGTGTATACATGCGAGACGAGCTACCTCGCAATGGACCACGTAAAAATGAATCGTTCATCATGAATTTGCAAACACACAAGGAGCAAGGCAGTCATTGGGTCGCTGTGAGGAAACGCGGTGACATCGTCGAGTACTTTGACTCGTATGGAAACTTGAAGCCTCCTGTAGAGCTGCAACGTTACCTTAAAGACTATTCCATACTGTATAATCATGATGTGTATCAAACATATAACACAATTAATTGTGGTCATTTGTGTTTAAAATTTTTACAATAAAAGACTCAAACAATAACCTGTGGGTATCAGTCATGTCGCTAACGTTCGAGTTGAAAGGCTCCACGTCCTCCCTGTCATTGGATATATTTCCACCGATAGTGTTGGACCCCCGGTTCGATCATTCGGTGGCACTCTCGAATTTTCACACATACAACACCATACCAAATATAGAGACCGGTTGTAATAAGTTGCATTTTAATTTTACACTCGAAGCAGAGCCTAAGAAAGCTGGTGTTATACAAGAAATAATAATTCCCAATGGAGCATATGAAATTAGCGATATGGAACGGTGTATCCAAAATGAAATGGCCCGTATCTATCTCAAGTTGAATAAATTTCCAGAGGGTGCCTCTGTTGACGATGCAAGTAAACTGTTCAGTTTGAAAGCCAACAACAACACTTTGAAGTGTGAGATACAGTGCAAGTATGACATTGATTTGACAAGGGACGCCTCAATAGCTCCTCTCTTGGGTTTTTCCTCAACTAGATCTCTTATTAAGGATGTGTTGCATGCATCCGATTTACCAGTGGAGATTGTTAAAGTGACAACGATCCGTTTGGAGTGTAACATAGTAAGCGGGTCTTACCACGAAGGCAAACCCTCACACACACTATACGAGTTTGCTCCGATGGTTGATCCTGGCTACGCAATTGACATCAACCCCCACAGTAAACTGTTTCTACCCGTCAACACACGTATCATCGCCCATATAAATGTAAACATCATCGATCAGAATGCAGTGCCTGTGAACTTTCAAGGTGAAGAGATCATCGTTATATTACAGCTGAACAAGACACCGGTGGTATGTTAGTTATAAATACAGGTGCCGACGAGCAACATCGGTCAGTATCGTTGTTGTCTGCATCACAGACGGTTCTATCCGAAGAGAACGTACAGTTTCTACAATCATTGGGTTACGATGTCAAACAAACTACATATCTTCGCAGACCCCGTTCACGACGAATCCATCAAGGGAGAAGAAGTACACACGTACGCCCCGCAAACCAGATCGTTTGATTACAACGACACATGTGAGTTTGCCATCAATCAACAAGATGTGTTTTACGATTGGTCTTCGGCAGCTCTCCTGATCAGCGGTTCCACTGAGACAACAGGTACAACTGGTGATGTGTCGGTAACAGCGAATGCTGCAGCTCATTTGTTCTCCTCTGTGGCTGTTGAGATGTGTAATCAGATTATCGAACATGTTAGAAACCCAGGCATCGTTACAGCAGTACGAACATTATTACAAGCCAACAGCGATGAAGCACGAGCTCTCATTCCTGCCGGCTGGCATCCGAACGAAAGGAACACCATGGTGAAAAACAACAGATTTTGCTATTGCCTACCGCTCAGCTATCTGTGTAATATTTTCAAAGATTACAGAAAAGTACTTTTCAGTCGTTTGTTGGTACGCTTAACACGCGGTCAGAACGATAGAAATTGCTATATTCTGAGCAGTGTAGCAGGCGCTGACAAAGCTATAAAGTTTAATATTGAACATATGGCTTTGCAAGTCAAACACATACACCCCAGCGATGTGATACAACAGCAGCTGTTGCAATCGATCGCTCAAGATAAAAAGATTCTTATACCGTTTAGAAAATGGGAGATGTACGAATTACCGAATGTAAGTAATTCAATCAAAGACTTGTGGTCTGTAAAGACCTCATCAAACACCGAACGACCTCGCTTCGTTATCGTAGTCTTTCAAACGGATCGCCACCACAACCCAGGAAAAGATATTAATCAGTTTGATCATGTGGACGTTCGAGATATAAGACTACACCTGAATTCAAAACAAATACCGACCGAGGGTATGAATCTGAACTTTGGGCAAGCAAATTATCTGGAAGCATATAAAAACATGATTGAATTTCAACGAGCATATCTCGGTAGAGAACCGCAGCCTACGTTGGATTACAAAGCTTTCGCTAAATATCCCATGTTTGTGTTTGATTGTTCAAAGTATACGGATTCCATCAAACCGTCTACTGTCGATATCAAATTGGAAATGGAAAGTAACCAGAACTTTCCCAATAACACTAAATGTTTCTGCATAATTATACATGATTGCATCATCGAATACTCCCCACTCTCTAACGTTGTTCGTTCTATCATCTGAGTATGGCATACAACGCTGTTCCCCCAACTGCTCAACCTAGAGGTGTATATAAGCTGATGCGGAAGTATAGTGAATTGGGGCAGTATCAAGATGAGGTTCGTTGTTGTCGACACTCAGGGTTTCTGTCTCCCCGACTTCACACCCAAAGAACTAGTAATTTATAATGGTTATCAAACTGTACAGTATGTGTTTAAGCCACCACAACCAATGCGTTTTCTATCTGCTGATGTAATCAAACAAGTCAAGTTTCTGCAGGCCCGTCACCACTGTATCGACTATAATTATGGTACTGTTTATTTAGAAGAATTACCAAATATCCTGATGAAACACATCGTCGAACAACAGGTGGACAGAATCTATGTAAAAGGCGAGAATAAACAGAGATTTCTGACACAGATGCTGCTCACTTGTGGCTACCGTGTGGACGTGATCAATTTAGAAACAAACACTGATTGTCCTGCGTTGGTGCCAGACATTCCTAAGTGCATGCATCACTCACCAGGATACACTAGAAGCTGTATATGCAGCATCAATAATTGTATGCTATTATTTTCGTATGTTGTAAACTTGTTACCGAAATAAAAAGTTGTAAATTATATATATGTTTTTCTAGTAACACCCCTTAGCAAACCTTAAAACTAGTAAATAAAACACAAGTGTTTATTTTATATATTTGTATTAGCAAACAAGTTTGCGATACATGTGCAGATAAGTGCTATATTTGAAACAAAAATACATCAACATGAATATGGTAAGACATGTAAGAAAGCCAGTTGATATAAACACAAAAATATACTTTGAAGTGAACAGCCGGGTGTTAGTCAACACAAGAGTGGTCCAATCAGGTGACTCGCCCCGACTACCATTATCAAACAGAAACATAACTTTGTAACGTATCACATCAGAGGACAGGCTTTTGGCTGACATGTTGTATGTTGCAAGTGGGGTTAGGTCGTCGTTGTGTAGATATGTTGTTGTTGTAAGAGCTGACCATATCATGCAGTCATCGATGTCGAAACAAATTCGTACTTCTGTTACATTGGGTGGCTTATGAATATACAACACATTCTGACACAGTGCTGATAGAACGATGAAACTTGATTTAAAAAGAACCATGGCGAATGTTGTGGATGTCTGTCAATACTTGTTCTTGAGCGTAGTGCAAACACTCCAACATGTAATATTTAAATGCTGGTGTTACAGTGTTGAGTAACGTTTTTATAGTTTGTATGATTTGCGGTACACTGGCATCCCATCTACTCAGATCGTTTAATATTTCCACTATGTTTTCCATAAAACACGTGTAAGTCCAGGTAAATTGAGATTCTTTCAGATAGTTCAGTCTTGCTTTAACCAACACCTCAAGTCTCAGCAGCTGTTCTACACACTCTTCGTTTAAGAATAGATGCATAGATGTGAAACCGTTATCGATACACAAGGCTTTTTCACTTAGCACCTTTGAATAGGTTATGCGGCAGTAATTAAGATGACGCACTATAAAGCTATTTGGCTCGTCTTCACCTTTAAGATATTTCCTATACAGCTCACGTATGTTGTCTAGGAAATCGTAAAAATCCCATTCTTCCAATGCCAAATATTGGTTTTCTTCATTCAGAGCCAACGGATTGACAAATTTCACAACATTTGTAAAGTCGTTTCTTGCACTGATGCCTGTAATCAATTTCAAGGATCGTCGAACACTAAAAGTGGTTTCCATCAATAGCCTGTCGTCAGCTTGATACTTGTTAAATAAGACTCGTCGTGTTCGGTGTTCTGTGAAATCGGGGCCATCGTTTTCATCAACGGCATAATCGTTATCGTTGTTATCACTCTCAGACACCGACATATTCATGTTAATACAATCGCAAGACATGTTTACACAAACTCGTTTAAGTTTAGACTGAAGCTTGCTGACCATGTTAAGTAGGTTTTGTTGTTCCCCCACCACAAACGTCTGTTGAATGGTTCTGAGTGGTTTCCTGGTAAATTTTACAAATCTATTGCGATCACTAAAGACTTTAACATATTTCGTGCTACACTGCATGATCATCCAGATATTTCTGCCAGACTTTAACAAACTTGTCTACAGCAACACAATCTTTGTTCTCATATCTATCCCATTCAGCATTGGTTGGAAGACTGTCGAAATATTCGTTACAAATTGTATATAACATGTCTGTGGCGTCTGTACGGTGAAGTTTTCGTGTTAGAAAATTAATGGATTTAGTACGTTCAGCATCATCATCATTTAAATTAGAACTGTGCTTTAATATATCGTTTAGATGGTCTGCAACCTTGTGGATGTCATCACAGCTTGAAAACTCAAATTCTTTATTAAACCCTTCTCTCATCGTCTCGAGTGTTTCTTGTTTGAGTTCTTCCTCGCTGGGCGGTTCAATTTCAATGTTCGTTGTTTCGAGTGTGACCTCATCAGCATCATAATAATATTTGTATTGATTTTTTGCTTCTTCGGGTAAATATTTAAAAAATGGTTCACTTAACAGGGCCCCCGGTTGGTGTTGAATGAGTGCCACAGCAAAATATTGTGTTGAACAAAATCCACTTAAATATAAGTCACACAACTCTACCATATGTCTATTTTCATATTCTTCGGCTTCGGACTTACGCCCGTCTCGATAAGCTTGTTTTTGTATCTGTAACACTAACAGTCTAACTTTTGTGGTGTCGTTCTCACTATTCATTCTTGTTTCATCTGTATACCACGGGGTGTTGTATAAACTAAATAGCCTCTGTGTGGACGGTTTGTTTATCGTAATAACGTATGTATTGATGTTTTGCTTCTTCGGGTAAATACTTGAAAAACGGTTCACTTAACTGAGCTCCTGTACAGTATCGAATGAGTGCCAAAGCAAAAAATTTTGTAGAGCAGAACCCACTTAAATATATGTCACACAACTCGACTATATGTCCGGCTTCATAATTTTCTCCTTCAGAATCGCGTTCGTCGATAAAGGCTTCTTCTTGTATCTTTAACACCAACTGTTTTAATTCAAATTCACAGTCTTCTTCAAACAATCTATTTTTGTGTCCATACCATAAGACACTGTTAAACGACATGGTACAACAACTAATAATATAACCGAACTTACTCACTTATTTATATATTAGGCTAAAATACATGGATGATGTCATCCTCTCGGTTTGTACTAGACAAGCTCAAACACGAATAATGGGGTAATTGAGCAGATATAACACAAGATAACATTCGCCAAGGTCATCAACTGACAGGTTGTTTACCTTTTTAAGAGGGCCTCTCTCTTGCGTATATTGAACAGATACACAGACAAGTTCAAACACGAATAATGGGGTGATGTCATTCAACGGAAATTACAACAGAACAGGTGTGTGGATGATGTCATACTTTTAACGACTGTATTCTAGACAAGTCCAAACACGAATACCGTTTGCTCATCAAGGGGGCCCCTACAACAGTGTTATTTAACTCATATATTGAACTGCTGTTCAGTGTGCTCTAGACAGTCTTAAACAGAACAGTGGTCTTGTTGAGAAGGAATAAAAACACATACACATGCTGGTAAATATTTTTATTTTCATACATTAATATGTTAAGCTAAGTGTCTGCTGTTTGATCTGTTAAACACATATTTTGTACAAGTTAAACACTATATATAATCATTATAGTCTTCAATATTTGCTGGTTGTTGGTGGTCAGTGTTATCCTTTGTATAGCTGAGAATCTTTTGTAATAGCAGACTGAGTTGCTCATATAGACTGCGGGTAGGGCATTGAATACCAAACATAGATAAATCTTTACGGCCTATTGTAACGACCTGATTGGTAAACTCATCAAATTCGTAATATTTATTTTTACGAAATATGTATATCCGTCCATTGGTGTACCGGAATGCACCATCAATGTTAGCTGGAAATTCTGGAGAAAATTTGTCTATATAACCTGCTTCTAGTCTATAGAAATTAGCTCCCTTCTCACCGATGATTTCATACATGTTGTCCGAATGAAATATAATGGTTTTTCCTGTATATGTGTTTACCATTGCATTTATCCGGTCAAACCTCAAAGTATTCAGATATGTGAGATTATTGAAGGGGGCTACGAATGTAGCTTGTATGCTAGGAAACGCAACAATGCTGAATGTTTCGTCATTGGTAAACATGACCACTTCACCACTAGACCTCTGATATATATGTTTAATTTCTTTTAAATTTTTCAAATGTGGCAACCAATCTGTCACAAGTTTTGCCTCCGGATAGGGCCCCTTCATATTGTTCAACGGGACAACCCACACCCATTTCTTATAAAACAGATACATGTTGTGGTTTATAATGACTAACGGTTTGATCTTGTCTATATAATTACACAAGTCCATAGTGTTTTTGGTTTCAGGTTTTACAGCGACAGCCTTTGGTTTTATCGAAGGTTTCGTTGTAGTCTTTGTTGTAGTCTTTGTTGTAGTCTTTGTTGTAGTCTTTGATGTCTTGGTTGATGTAGGCTGTGTTGTTGTTGTTGTTGTTGATGTTGTTGTTATTGCTGTTGTAGAGCGTTGCCCATACAGTTCCTGCATTCGTTGAATATCTTCGTCAGATATACCGGCCCCAGCATGTGGATACATAAGAGAGTTTTTATTGTTGGAGTGTTTGAGTCCTAAACCGTGTCCCAGTTCGTGTAGAATAACCATATAGTATGATGAGCCATTTGATGCGTGTAGTTGAAGGTTCCACGTGAGATTATTGCTTATGTGGATCTCTATGGGTGTATTGGCAACATTTGGAAAATAAGCGTGTCCTAAAACATCACCGCCAATTGGGTATGTACACGGTTTCCCACCTCTCAAGTAAAAATGTTGGTCATCACAAAAACTTATAAGTATGTCGGCTTCCGCATAGTTGTTTGTTCTCACTAAATTCAAATTAATATGTTGTTCCCATTGTTTGAATGCTTTTTGTGTTAGCAATAGTACTGTAGGATCTGAATAATGTATGTACCATTTCAAAGTTTTCTTTTTCCATATAGGTTTTACTGTTAATAATGAACTCTGTGAAAAATCTTCATCACCACATCGTTTACGTTTCATCAGTTCAATGTCTCTACTAGTCAAATTGTTACTTTCGGGTAAACTGAAAAACGTTTGAAACATGTTTAAAGCCTCTGTGGAAGCTTCTGTCTTCTCTAACATCGTTAGCTGGTCATTGTTAGTGATATTACTGCTTAAATAACCATATTTGATGAGATAATCGTTGGCCAGTTGTCTGTCTGTTTCACTTACATCCTCTCCACAGGAGGCACTTAGACAAAGAACACAGATACTCAAGAGTAGCTTGAACATGACTGCTCTCCACGTTAACCAGCGTTATACTGTTCAACTCTCGCTCTAGCTGTTGTTAAATAGTCGTATGTCTGTCTGTGTTATTACATACCTCTGTCTGTCAGTCTAAGCAAAGCCTTCGTGTTGGCATGACCTATGCGAGTGTGTGTGTTATATCCTTTCAAACAACGTGTACAAGCTTCAACAAGATTCTATATGATACTTGTTGACAATCAATGGTCTGTCTGTCTGTTTTTGTTGTGTGTTACCAGTGTTACTCACTCTAGCTGTTGTTAAACAGCTGTGTTATTACACATGCATCTGTCAGTTTAAGCAAAGACTTTGAACTGTCATGACGTGTGTTGTATCCTTTCAAACAACGTGTACAAGCTCCAACAATGCCAATCAGTTGTCTGTCTGTATCCTCAACACAGAAGACACCTGTTCAGTAGTGTGTGTATTAAGCTGTGAAAGAAGGCTGACGTCTCTTGTTGTATGTAAGTACAATCTTGTATTATCTCTGTTTGCATTCAAATAACAAATACAAACATAACCTTAACAAACAATCATATGACTGGTAATCAACACGTGTGTGAACATAACCTTAATAAACAAATACAGACAGTAGTGTGTGTGTGCGAACATAACCTTAATCAACAAATACAAACATAACCTTAATAAACAATCAAAATGGCTTGGTAATCAGTCTGTATACGAACACCTAACCTTAATAAACACATACATACATAACCTTAATAAACAATCAGACAGATGGTATTCTTCAAATACACACATGGAGACCTGACTTGTAGATATCTATGGACACACAGGTCAGACGGAACATCTTACGTCATCACAAGACAGTTAATACCTAACCTGACTTGTGGCTATCTATGGACACACAGGTCAGACATCTTGGAATGCTTGTGACGTCATCTCAGGTTAGTTCCATAGAGAGAACCCCGGAGTTGCAGATGTCTCTTACAGGTCAGCCATCTTGGAATGCTTGTGACGTCATCTCAGGTTAGTTCCATAGAGAGAACCCGGGTTGCAACTGTCTATGACAGGTCAGCCATCTTGGAATGCTTGTGACGTCATCTGACAGGTCAGGTGACATTTGACGTTGACACATGTCAGGTCAGGTGACAGCTGACGTTGACAGCTGTCAGGTCAGTGACATTTGACACCTGTCAAATCTGACAGGTCAGCTGTCAACTGTCACAGGTCTGCGCAGGTCAGCGCATGCGCATGACGTCATCGCGCATGCGCAGTAAAAAGTGGAGGGGATGGACCCAGGTGGCGCCCTATCTACTTATGTACATTAAATATAAACCAAAATTATACACATACAAAATTCTATAAACTCCCTTAAGATTGTTCTTAAATTAAGACATCGTTTAAATCAACATTAACCATGGATAAATCATATGATACGGACCATGTATTTATTATTATATCTAACTACAAACAATAGGTATGTAATAGTTCTTCTCTAATGAGTATGTTAGACTAAGGCACATTATTTGACTTATTGTAAAATATTGTAACCACCTAATACTAAATAAACCATTTGAATTGATTGAATTGAATTGTGCTGGACTGCTACGCAAAAGGTTGCATGATCGAATCCAGCTAGATGAATGTATGTTTTTTTTGACATTTGGAGAAACAATAGTGCACAGATTTCATACGTTTTGAACAAGATCTCATTTTTGTTTAAAACGCGTGAATAACTTTGTCACCTTTGAGTGAGATTATAATTCTCAACAGACATTTTGTTATTGTTGATATTGAAAAAAACCTGTTTGATTGGGTTTACTAAAACGAAATCGTACTGGCGATTAATAGGGAAAAATAACTGCTATGTTTATAATTTCGCAGATACTTTACTTTCCTAAATATTAATTAGGGTTCCTTCTGGTAATCCTTTGTATACCTTTGATAAAATTTATAATATAAGTTTCTTTTAAAGAGACTTACACTATCTACAGATATCGCAAAATTTTATTCTTTAGCTTCATAGAAAATTGAGTTTTGGGCATTTTTCTCAAAAATGAGTTAGAACACAAGATTTTTTTAATAGAGAGATATCGATGGTAACACTTTCAAGAGAATTCTTCAAATGTGCGCGTACTAGGACCTCTCAAATCGATCTTCAAGGTATGTGTAAGTTTAAAGTATTAACTACTAATATGCCGTATAATAATAGTATAGAATTATTATCAACATTCGCTACTATAACGCACTTGCTGAGCACCCGAATTTTTACCAGCACTTATTTACTGGATTCAACAACCAGGTCAAAGAATCTGTAATTAAAACTTATATTTGACCCTGAATATGGGTTTATTTGGTGTAGTTTAATTATTATTATTGTTATTATTGTGTATAAGTTAGTTAAGTATAGTAAGGTATAGAGCCTCGGTGGTTCAGGGGCAAGAAAGTGTGAACTGAAGGGTACTGGGTTCGATCCCAGGGTTCTCCTTTCACTTTTTCAGTACAAACTGTAAAATTAACATCAACCGAGGTTCTGGCATTGTATTTGAGCAAGTTGAATGTCTGCACGTTCCGACCTTCGGAGGGGGCGTAAAGCCGTCGGTCCCGTGTCTATGCAATGTTGGGCACGTTAAAGATCCCTACCCTCCTTACAGAAAGACAGGGGTTCGGCAAAATTTCCAGGATAGTGAGGTGAAACTGCTCCCTGGCGTCGGTGATTGGCCATAGTCGCGGAAACAGGCCGACGTTGAAGAAACAAAACACACGCATAGTAAGGTATAGGTAAAAATCCACGTAGTCGGCCTTGTACCCTTTGCTTTGGGCAATAAATTGTGATTATTATTATTTACGAAGGATGTTCAGTATACTGGATGTTGTGTTAAGAAGAATCAAACTGAGGATTATTATGGCAGAATAGCAGCTACTTATAAAGATAGGTAAAAATATAACTACCAAAGTCGATAAAAGTGTGAATGGTCAACAACCTGAGAAAGTATAAAATGTTCGCGTACCTTGGGTATATTATTACGGCAAATGTGACAAAAACTCGGAAGAGGGATCACTATGGCAAATCAAATAACCAATAGAATAAATACTTTTTTCGCCAATAAATATTGTAACTCGAACCTGGGGAACAGTTTATGGGGTGAAAAGCTGCACTCTGAATAAGCAGAATAGAGAATAGAAGCTTGTCGACATAGAAATTAACGAGAAAGACAATGTATTACCGATAGAAAGAGAAATAGAAGGTTTCATAAGAGGTGAGAGAAGAAAGATGAAGAGGTGAGAGAAGAAAAGAGTTTGCTCAAAGAAATTGAGTGGATGATAGCAAACGGAAGCTGACTCGTCTGTTTCAGACATCTTACAATAGAGGAAAATTCCCTAGTAACTGGAAAACTGCTCAAGTACAACCCGTTCACAAGAAAGGATCCAAAGCGCTTCCTAACAGCTACAGGCCTATTTCTCTCCTTTCAGTCCTCTCTAAAGTGATGGAAAAGTATATAAACACCGAATTACTAAAATTTCTTGAAAAACGCAGTCTAATCCACGACAGGTAGTATGGATTCCATCAGCGCAGATCAACTGCCGGCCTTCTTTCCTTTGCCACCCATTCTTGGAGCAAGACTATCGAACTACACGGTCAATCCCAGATTGTCGCTCTAGACATATACAAAGCATTCGAACAGCTCTGGCACGCAGCGCTGCTTAATAAACTTCAAGCCTATGGGTTACCACCAAAACTCTGTACCTGGACAATTCTCTCTCCAACCGGAACATTTCTGTTGTCGTGGATGGCCATTTCTCTAAACTGTATCCAATTAATGCAGGAGTTTCTCAAGGTCCAGCTTTAGCCCCAACTTTATTTCTTCTACACATCAATGACCTCCTCTCTAGCACATCCAACCCAGTTCACAGTTACGCGGACGACAGCACCCTCCACTCAAATATACAATATTCTAAGCTTGTCTCTTTAGCCCAATTAGATGAGGATCGCAGACTCATGGGGGGCTCTGTCTCCGTGGATCTCCAAAAAATATTAGACTGGGGAAGTAGAAATCTTCTACAATTCAACCCCACCAAATCACAGTCTTACTTTCTTTCTCATAAGAGAGACACCAGCCCTAGACCCATCACAATGAACAACCAAGTTATTCAAAGCAATGAGTCCTTTTCACTTGTTGGCATTTCTGTGGATCGAAATCTCAATTGGCACCAACATGTCACATCAATTGCAGAAGCGACTGCTAAGAAATTAGGTTTCCTCTTCCGGGCTCGCAAATACTTTTCACCAGCTAATCTATATACCTTATATACTTCACAAATAAGACCAAACCTCGAATACTGCTCCCAAATCTGAAGTGCTGCTGCCGCTTCTACACTCGCTATCCTGGACTCCATTCAGAAGAGAGCTATACGTCTCATCGGTGACCCTACCCTCACCCAAAGGCTGTCATCCCTTACCCACCGACGTGCCGTTGGTGACCTCTCTCTCTCTCTCTCTCTCTCTTTTATAGATAACTGCACGGGCACTATTCAGAGGGGCTTTCTTCCATAGTTCCTCCACCTGCTGCCCCCAACAGATCTACCAGGGGAACAGAGCGAATGCACCCTTTTACTGTCCAGGTCACCAGACCTAGAACATCTTGTTATGCCCCCTCTTTTGTCCCGAGGTCTTCCAAGTTGTGAAATTCCTTGCCGGCACATGTTTTTCCTTCTCCCCCGAACCTCCAAACCTTCAAGTGCAGAATTAACAAGTTGCCTCTTTCCTCCTTGTCGACACCCACGGTACGATCGTATTTGGGCTGTGAGCCCCCGTGGTGTGTTGTTGAAATAAAATTATTAAAAAAAAAAAAGCTTCTAATAAACCTGGCCCAATTGATGACCAGACAATGAAATGAAAGGCACCGTGACGATTACAGGGCAACGTCTCCTTTAAACTGTGACGATAATGATGAATCAATTGACACTAACAGTGTCTATGGCTTTTGTTGTATCACACCGGTACAACTACAGTGATGTTATTTCTAGTATGCTACCTCGACTGAAGAGTGGTACACGCGTTTGAATTTGTCTTCTTTCACCAATAAGTAGGTATAATTACGAGCTCGGGCTTGCGGCAATTACATAATGAGATATTTTGTTCGAAACAAGGCCTGTTTATCCCGTCGTATCCGGGTATAATTAAGAGTGGCGCGGCAAAGTGTTGGTAAATTAGAAGCCGAAATGACCGGAATCAATCTTGTTAATAAGACGTGTGCTGAGAGTAACAGGAAGTGACGTTAGGAAGTGTAAGTAAGCGATCCGGTGGAGCGCTCATAGCGGACAATTTGTTAACTGTCGCCTTTAGTAGAGATATATCGCCTTGTTAGTAGGGCCCTTCCTAATTGTCCCTATCACATCTAGAGCACATAGCACACAGCATCTCTTACTTCCAGCACAACACAAATAAGCCACTTCACTGATCATTTAATAAACTATTCATAAATTTGTTTACTCCCTTTCTGTATCTTAATAGTCTTAGGATTTGAGGATGGAGCCTCGGTGGTCCAGGAGTAAGAACCTCTGCCTCTGAACCGAAGGGTCCTGAGTTCGACTCCCAGGGTTTCCCTTTCACTTTTTCAGTAAAAACTGTAATAAATTAACATCAACCGAGGTTCTGGCATTGTTTTTTTTTTAATTTCAACAACACACCACGACGATCCAGCCTAAATACTATCGTACCGTGGGTGTTGACAAGGAGGAAAGAGGCAACTTGTTAATTCTGGACTTGAAGGTTTGGAGCTTCGGAGGAGAAGGAAAAACATGTGCCGGCAGGGATTTCACAACTTGGAAGTCCTCGGAACAAAAGAGCGGGCATAACAAGATGTTCTATGTATGGTGACCTGGACAGTAAAAGGGTGCCTGCGCTCTGTTTCCCTGGTAGATCTGTTGGGGGCAGCAGGTGGGGGAACTATGGAGGAAAGCTCCTCTGAGCAGTGCCCGTGCAGGTATCTATAAAAGAGAGAGAGAGGTCACCAACGGCACGTCGGTGGGCAGGGGATGGCAGCCTTTGGGTGATGGTAGGGTCACCGATGAGACGTATAGCTCTCTTTTGAATGGAGTCCAGGATAGCGAGTGTAGAAGCGGCAGCGGCACCCCAGATGTGGGAGCAGTATTCGAGGTTTGGCCTTATTTGTGAAGTATATAACGTATAGAGATTAGCTGGTGAAAAGTATTTGCGAGCCCGGAAGAGGAAACCTAATTTCTTAGCAGCCGCTTCTGCAATTGATGTGACATGTTGGTGCCAATTAAGATTTCGATCCACATAAATGCCAACAAGAGAAAATGACTCATTACTTTGAATAACTTGGTTGTTCATTGTGATGGGTCTAGGGCTGGTGTATCTCTTGTGAGAAAGAAAGCAAGACTTAGTTTTGGTGGGGTTGAATTGTACAAGATTTCTACTTCCCCAGTCTAATATTTTTTGGAGATCCACGGAGACAGAACCCTCCATGAGTCTGCGATCCTCATCTAATTGGGCTAAAGAGACAGGCTTAGAATATTGTATATTTGACTTGAGGGTGCTGTCTTCCGCGTAACTGTGAACTGGGTTGGATGTGCTAGAGAGGAGGTCATTGATGTGGAGAAGAAACAAAGTAGGGGCTAAAGCTGAACCTTGAGGAACCCCTGCATTAATTGGATACAGTTTAGAGGAATGGCCATCCACAACAACAGATATGCTCCTGTTGGAGAGGAAATTTGCTGTCCACATACAGAGTTTTGGTGGTAGGCCATAGGCCGGAAATTTATTAAGCAGCGCTGCGTGCCAGACCTGGTCGAATGCTTTGGATATGTGTAGAGCAACAATCTGGGATTCACCGTGTTGTTCCATAGACTTGTTCCAAGAATGGGTGACAAAGGAAAGGAGGTCGGCAGTCGATCTGCGCTGACGGAATCCATACTGCCTGTCGTGGATTAGACTGTGTTTTTCAAGGAATTTTAGTAATTCGGTGTTTATATACTTTTACATCACTTTAGAGACGACTGAAAGGAGAGAAATAGGCCTGTAGTTGCTGGGAAGCGCTTCGGATCCTTTCTTGGGGATGGGTTGTACTCGAGCAGTTTTCCAGTTACTAGGGAATATGCCTTTATTATAAGATATCTGAAACAGACGAGTCAGGACAGAATCAAGCTCTGGTGCGCATTTTTTGAGAACAATTGCTGGGATCTCGTCAAGGCCAGGGGCTTTCCTGGTATTGAGAGAATAGAGCATCTTTCGTACCTTTTTACTTTTGAAAATGATATCCGTCGTTTTATGCGCGACATTGGGGACTGTTGGTGGTTGAACATTTGGAGGTAGGTTGAGAGTAGAATTGCCGGCGAACAACGAGGCAAAAAGTTCAGCCTTGCCCAGGGCGGTAGAAACAATTTCATCCCCTGAGACAAGAGGTGGGAACGTGCTTTTGCAGAAATTATTCCCAATAGATTTAGTAAGAGTCCAGAAGGGTTTGCCGCCGTTGGAGCTTAAGAGGACTTTGTTTTTGATGTGGTTATTAAATGAGTTTTTTGCCTCAGAAAGAATGTGGACATAGCGGTTTCTTGCGTCGTTAAATGCTTGACGATTTTCTTGACTGGGATTGTGTAGAAGCGTTTTGTGAGCATTGACCTTTTCAAGTCTGGCCTTGTCACAGGATTTAGAGAACCAGAGCTTTTGAGTAGCTGAAGAGGTTTTCTGTGTACGTGGGATAAATAATTTCATGCCAAATTGGACCATTTATGTGACGTTTTGTGAGATATCAGAGGGGGCAGGATGAGAGAAGCAGACAGACGCCCATGGAAATGAGGAAAAGTAATCCCGTATTTCGTCCCAGTTTGCGGAGTTGTATTGCCAAACGATACGAGGGTGTGATGACTGTGTGACCTCGGGTTGCATTGCGCAGGAAGCAGTGACCATGCCGTGGTCTGAGCGACCAAGGGGGGCGGTGACTGATATCTTATAGCATTCAGGTTGTGTAGTAAGGAGGAGATCCAAGGGATTTGAGCTGTGTGTTGGGATACGAGGAAAGTAAGTAGGTTGCTGAACCATATTGGCTAAAGAATTGCTGACTGCAAAGGCTGCTCTCCCTTGTGGATCGCTTTTTGAAGATCCTAGCCATTCCTTATTATGGACATTGAAGTCACCAAGAATAGTGACCTCGGAGGAAGGATATTCAAAAATCAGATAGTCGGTTTTTTTCAGAAAGGTAGTCAAAGAGCTGGACAAAGTTGTTGTCAGAAGGTGACCGGTAAATGCAACAGATGAATTTAGTTGCAGCCCTGAGAGAAAGTTTTATCCATAGTATGTCTTTTCTTCCAGCTTCTAAATTGGGGAGTCTGGTGCAGGGTAGATTGCTACGGACGTATGCACACACGCCTCCATGCAATCTAAAGGAAGTAAGGAGCTCATACCCCGGGAAATTAAGGTGATTAGTGGCTGTTTTGGCACTGATTTGGGTTTCGGTGAGGAAGAGGAGTTGGGGCCTGTTAGCTTGGAGGAAATGGTGGACGGAGTTCAGGTTAGAATTTAGGCCACATATATTCGAAAAGGATATGTTAAATCTGTTGTATTTGAACAAGTTGAATGTATGTACGTTCCGCCCTTCGGAGGAGGCGTAAAGCCGACGGTCCGACGTTGAAGACGTTAAAGATCCCAACCCTCCTTACAGAAAAGCAAGAATTCGGCAAAATTTCCAGGATAGTGAGGTGAAACTGCTCCCTGGCGTCCGTAATTCGCCATAGACGCGGAAATAGGCCGACGTTAAAGTAAAAAAAAAGGACATGAGGGTGCCCCCAAGCTATTCTTCCTATAATATGTCCCTAGATGAAAATTTTAACATTGTATTAAGGTTTGAACGTGATACGTGTAAAAACTGAAAAAGGACCCTAAAAAATGTAAACACGTTAGAGTAAGTTGGCCTAATATTAGATACTTTTTCTAATCCATATTTTCATTAACATTGATGTCTTTTTCGTTACCATAACCCACTTGCTGCGTTCGTATTTTTTCATTAATTTTTAATTAAGTCCTTGCCCTAGTCGTTGCCATAACGCACTTTCTGCGTCAGTATTTCTTTTGTAATGCATATTGATACTTTATTCATTACCACAATGCACTTTCTGGGTCAGTATTAGTGAATTTTCATTAAGAAAATTTACTAATAGAGAGGCATCGATGGTAAGATTTTTGGAAAATTTCTTTAAATGAGCACGAATTAGGGCGCCTAGAACCCAAATCCAAGGTCAGTTGAAAAGTTTATATATATATATATATATATATATATATATATATATATATATATATATATATATATATATATATATATATATATATATATATATCCAACCGATAACTCAAAAAAGAATTCACCAATCGAAACCAAATTACGAAAATCCCTTCATTTTTTTAATAGCTTGGATGAGTTCGTTAGACAGTTTTGACACTCAAATACTTTTAGAACAAAATGCGAAAAACTGTTTGAAAACGCAATATCTTTTAAATTACTGTAAGTATGAACCTAAAACTTTACACGCATATAGATATCGTATAAGTAGTGCTCTCTACCAAATTTGAACTTAATCTCTTCAGTAAATTTTGATTTTAAATTGTTAGTTAGTTGTATACTGTCTCTATTTTTAACACTCTGTGTTATTTGGAGCGGGCGTGACAACATAGTACTTGGTTACGAACTAGGTGGCGACACGTTCACCACTCACTGTTTTAAGACTGGCTATACGATAGCCGTGTTATTTTTGGTGCATTTTTGCTGCAATTAGTATGCCGTACTGAAGAGCTCTAATGAGAGCGAAACCGGTCTACCGTTCTAATTGTTACGAGAATGCATCTAGTCTTATCTAGTCTTATAGTCATAACCAAATTTAAAAAAAGTTCAGGACGCAGCGTTATGGTAGTGAATTTTTATTAAATGCTTCAAATTTGAATAACTTAATTTTCTATAAACTGGGAATCTTCAATGTGGTAAAGTCTTTCCTAAGGCCACATATCCACCAAAATTCATTTACATAACTGTAATTTTCGGAGAAAAAAATTGTTTTCGAAATAAACGTCAAAATTGAATAACTCAGTTTTCTATAAGCTTAGAAAGTTGTATTATATATATATATATATATATATATATATATATATATATATATATATATATATATATATATATATATATATGTAACCACTCATACAAACAGTGTTTTTTAACCACGTAGCTGGGCGACTGACCGAATTTATTCCCAGTTGCTGTTGATTTACTCATATTCTCTTAATATGTTTGAAGATGTGGTGTCTACTTCATTCCAAGTCACTATTAACCGACTATTTATGAAATCAAATAAGTAAATTAAATCGATTGTCATAAAATATGTAGTGTATTAAGACAAGGGAAAAAGAAATAAAACATATATAACTGTGCACATTTTGATTATATTTTAGGGTGCTTGAGAGAGGTATTGTCACAGCATAATATCTTATTAAAGTTCATTTGTAAATAGGCTTAATTTTTATATGTTTATATATATATATATATATATATATATATATATATATATATATATATATATATATATATATATATATATATATATATATATATATATATATATATATATATATTGGCTATGCTGTATTTTAATAAATTTTTATTTACTTTTTTACCTCCTGAATTCAACAAACAAAATTAGTATGTCGATGATCGCAGAGAGTCGGCAGCCATTAATACAGAACACAGAATCAGAATAAGTATAGTTTTAATCGTTGCAGACGTTATATACATCCATATCCATATAAAGCAGGCGGGCGGCGGCGTGTATTTTTCGGCGCTCTCAGGCAATGTGATACTTCAGTGCGAAATGATCGCCGAATCTTGATGATTTTCGTCGAAAACGACCGAATAAGCAATCTGTTGTGCGCTATAAAATTACACACTTCCAGTTTGTAGTGGACTTTTGGCACAGCGTGTGTACCTACTACGTAGTAATTTTCGTCTTCGCGTAGGATTGATTTTTAATTAGATTATTTCGTTGTTGTTTATATGTTCTAACAAGACAATTATTATTATTATGATGGTTACTACTTTGGATTGCTTAATAAGTGGACAAAATAATTGTGATACTGTGATTAATTCTGTGGATATTTTAAATTTAAAGGTCAACATTTTAAGGGACTTTTTAATTATTATAACGTATAACTAAGTAGAGGAAAACTTGGTAAGTAGTTAACAATTATTAAGTTTAGTAAGTAGATTTATTTATGATACATTTTCGGGGAAAAAATAGGCAAGCCCTCCATTTCACTTAATTTTTATTTAAAAAAAATTCACTAATAAAGAAGTATCGATAAGGAGACTTTGCAACAAATTTTTCAAATGAGCGCGAACTAGGACCCCTAGAACCCATATCCGGGGTCAGTTTCAATTTTTGAGTTTTGTTTAAAAAAAATATTTTTCTACGAAATTACAAAGTTATTTTAATGAAATTTTGTGGATATGTTGCCTTGTAAAAGACCTTACTACACGCTAAAATTCAACTTTCTACATTTTTAGAAAATTGAGTTATTCAAATTTTGAGTTTTCTTTTGAAAAAAAAAGAAATTTTTCTCAGAAAATTACAAAGTTATTTTGATGAAGTTTGGTGGATATGTTGACTTTGGTAAGACCCTACTATACACCAAAATTCAACTTTCTAAGTTCGTAGAAACTTGAGTTATTCAAATTTGAAGCATTTAATAAAAATTTACTACCATAACGCACTTGCTGCGTCCCGAACTTTTTTTTCTTGCGCACCCCCAAAGCATTAAGGCACGAGCCGATACTGTTTAAATAATATTGTAATATTATTTAAAATGAACCGATAGAAATACGTCTCGCAATTTGCGAGTGTATGAACCTAGCTAAGACTTCTGGTTGCGGTTTAATTATATGTATGGATGTTGTTATGAAAATAGTTTGTAAAATATGTCTAAGGATAAATACTGTACAAGTTGTGTGACTTACTTGTTATATGGCATGTATAATTTTGGTCAATAGAGCAAAATTATATATAGGTATGGTGTTGAAGAGACGTACAGCAAACCGCTTTTTATATTGTTTTAGGTGTCCGCACTGCTTTTCTAATCCTCTGCTGGGTTTTAATCCGAACTGATCTTCATCCAGGCATCTCTTATTTTTACTTCTTATTATATTTTCGATAATAATATGTCGTACAATTAGTGTTCACTATAATAATTTTTGAATATAATTTTTAAGTTTTATAATATTTGCTATGCAACGCCATCTGGTAAGTAATAGTAAAAACTCCGTATTGACTAAAACTTAAATAAAATTATGGTTTTATTTTGTATATATATGTTTATTCATTTAATCTAAATTTCATTATTACCCAATGACTAATATGCTTAAGCTAGGTTTATACACCGCGAAATGCGAAAGTAATACCTATTATTGGTTCATTTTAAATAATGTTATCATATTATTCAAAATGGATCAAGAGGAAGACGTTTCGCTTTTCGCATTCACGATGTATGAAGCAAGCTTAAGAGTATTTTTAATAGTGATGGGTTGTTATTTAACAGTCTGTTATAGTTTAACTGTTGTCGAGCCGCAACAGTAACACCTGTTATGGATATATACAATTAACAGGTACAGTGGAGGGGATGCTGTTGCGCTTTACACTAGAACTCGGAGTCGTATCTGTTTCTGTTGTCGTATCTGTTTCTGTTGCACTGCTACGATGAATCAACTTATGTTTTCATCCGCAACTGTTATAACAGGATGAATGGACATGAGACTGGGAATGGGGTATAGAGCGGACTTAACTTCATAACATAATACTGTTTTCATCCTCAACTGTTATAACAGGATGAATGGACATGAGACTGGGAATGGGGTATAGAGTATAGAGCGGACTTTACTTCATAACATACTACTTTATACTAGTGTGCTCACAGCTTTGGGAACGTAGGGTCGTCGGTACAATGAAACTGTTAAATTTTGACAGGTTGTTGATTCACACAAAACACACACATATATTTACAATTTATAAACAAACACAAAATATGAAAAATGTAAATAAAATCAAAGATGTTTCTTTTTTTCTTTGAGAAAAATTGTCTTACACTAAAAAAAAATACTTTTCTAACAAAACACTTTCAAAGTTCTGAGTTTTTGTTGATGAACATTATTTGACTGACTTTGGTCGACGAAAGTCTGTTACGTTACTGATATGTATACAAATGTACAGTTATGCTTTAACATGAGTCCTTAGGTATTATATTATATTAGGTAGTTTCTATGCTCATTCTTCTTTGCCTTATGTAACTAATAAATCAATATTCCTTTTTACTTTTCACTTTGGAAATCTAACAAATGGGTCCGATTTTAAACATCTTTTTTTTATTACTACTGCAAAATAAAAAATCGCTGAAACTTAAAAAATCTCAGAAACAGTACCAATTTTAATGAAATTATAAAAATATTCCCTGTACCCGGTATAGTTGAAACCAGACACACTTCGCCCTATAGGTAGAGAGAAAAAAATTAGTTTTAATTTTTTTTTAATTATTTATTTTATTTTTTGCTTACAATAATTCATGTATTTCATAAGTCTCATTTTCAAGGAAAAGATGGCTATAGAGGTTTTCAAGCTCAGTGATTAACTAATACTTAATTAGTAAAGAAAATTCGAAAAAAATTCTGCATTGTTGAATTTTTTACCAAATTATTATTAGTGATGAATACCCAAAAAAAAAAAACCTCCATCATTTTTTTAATAAAAAATTAATTAATTGTTTTGAACATAATACAAGAATATTTTTTATTTTAAACATTACCCAACTACACCACCGGACGGGTTCAGCTACTGTTACTACGTCTACGTGGAATTCTTAATAATTCATAATTCATACTGTTATTTTTCCCCTGTTATATTTAACTGTTATTTCTAAATAACAGTAACAGTTGCGACCTGTTACAGCAATATAACTGTTTTTCCCATCACTAATTTTTAACATAATTTTTTATTGAATAAATATACGGTTTGCTATGCAGCGCCATCTAGTATATAAAGTAAAACTTTGTATTAACGAAAAGTTAGGTTATTCAACTCTTTTTATTTTGTAAAATTATTTGTGTATTTATTATTCATTAAATCTAAATATCATTGTTAATCAATGACGAATGTGCATTTAGACTATGGATCTATGGATACGTCTATTCATAATAAAGAACTCTGGCTCCAGTTCTAATAGTGCTTTAAAATTTGACTATTCACCAGTAGATGGTGCGAAAGCATTGAGGGCGCCAAAAGTCTTCTTATAAAACTGATTTGCATTTTTTCTTTTTTTTTTTAGAATTAATTATGGTATAAGGAATCTGAAACAAACTACGAAACTATTAACTTTTTATTATGAGGATAAAGGTTTCGTTAAAAGATTGATATAATGTCAAAATATATTAATTGTGACTGTCATATACATGTCCTTAATAGTCCATGGAATTCGGAATGCTGATCGATGATAGTCAAATTGAGGACGTAGTAGCTGGCGCTCCCCTGTTTTATTGTAAAAGCTTTAACAATGAAAACCCATTGATATTTCTACCATTGATAGTTCGGGAAGTTCGTAATCTTGAGTAGAGTTCAAGCGGTATCAATAGTTTAGACAGTCACAATAAATCAATAATAATAAGTTAATTTTGAAAAAATGCATAACAAGCGTAGTTTTCGTGTAGTTAGCTATATTTACCGTTCTCTTCTGTTTATCAAAAAAATGTAAATTAGTAATTTTACACAAACTACTCTCTCTGTAAAGTTAACCAAATTGGCTGAAATGTTTAGGAGGCATAAATAAATATTTTCTATGAGGTGGGGAAACTTTATGTTAGTCAATAGTTTAATTATATAATGTCAAGTAATCAAATAACGCGAGTCAGGAAAACAGATTTCTGTTTATCGTTGTACAACTACCCAGTGATTTCTAGTTTACTAAATGTATTCTAAATGTGTTTTTTAAATGCACCTATTAATATTTAATTTAAAGTAAACCTGCAAAATCAACATCTACAAGAATTATCAGTCGTAGGTAACATTTTTGACTTATTCTATTTTCTATTCTAACCACAATGTTCACGTAGTTATTTTAGAGTTTGACTTTTATTTATAAAGTGGTGGTAGCACAGAACACAATTCCAAAACAGATTTTGACTTTGACTTTGACGTTTCAGTTTTGCTTTGACGCTCAGCAGAGATGTGTCATGTACCACACATGATGGATAGCATAATAAATAATGTATTATGTAAAATTACAGCGGGCCTGTGATTAAAATTTATATTTATCAGTAATTCTTGATAATGACCGAATTCTCAGAAAGCTTAAGATGGTGTGATGTGAAATGTGACAGTTTAAATTTTAGTTTTATTCATAAAGACTGATAAATTCCACTTTAAAAATGGGTTCTACGACTTTATCACAAGAAGAGCAAAATGCCCAGGCTATTTTGTTTAAGAGGGTGTTTTCAGCAGTTTTCTATGGTCTAACATCATTTCTGATAACAGTGGTTAACAAAACCGTATTAACAACCTACCAATTTCCATCCTTTCAAGTTTTGGGGATTGGACAGATGACTGCCACAATTGTTGTGCTTTTCATGGCTAAAAAACTAAGGATTGTCACGTTTCCTTCGTTCGAATTAGGCATTGTGCGAAAGATATTTCCTCTACCCCTAATCTACATTGGTAATATGCTGTTTGGATTAGGCGGAACTAAAGAATTAAGTCTGCCAATGTTCACGGCATTAAGGAGGTTTTCAATATTAATGACAATGGCCTTAGAGTTTTACATTTTAGGAGTGAAACCAAGTTTTAGTGTACAATTTAGTGTATATACGATGATTTTCGGTGCTGTGATAGCTGCCAGTAATGACATTGCGTTCAACTTGCAAGGATACATATATATTTTATTGAATAACTTTTTCACTGCAACTAACGGAGTGTACATGAAGCAGAAGCTGGATTCAAAGGAGCTAGGCAAATACGGACTAATGTTCTACAATTCTTTATTCATGATATTCCCTGCAGTTTGTTTTGCATATTATACAGGTGATCTACAAACTGCATATCACTATGAATACTGGGATAATTTGGTGTTTCTGATACAATTTATTCTCTCCTGTGTTATGGGCTTTATCCTGTCCTATAGTGTGATTCTTTGCACGCATTACAATTCTGCACTTACTACAACTATAATAGGATGTCTGAAAAATATTTCCGTTACTTATTTAGGGATGGTTATTGGAGGTGATTATATATTTTCATGGGTGAACTTTATAGGTATAAACATTAGTGTTGTAGGTAGTTTAATTTATACTTATGTTACGTTTAAAAGGAAAGACACCCCTGTTTATAAACCAGTCAATAAGGAGACTCCTGAGAAAGTTGTAGATATTGTATAGTATTAAAAGGTATGTTTTTTTTTCTAGTTTTTACAGGTTTTCAGTATTGTTTTGCCTGTGTTAATTTTTGCTAAAGTTGCTCAATTTCTTTGTGTAATATTGTAAATAGAATGTTATCGGGAACAGTTGACTTAACATCAACTTTATATTAACATTATTATAACAGAATATGGCCTAAAGTCAGTTGTACATATCTGAATAAAGTTAAACAATGTGATAGATTTCGGTTTCAATGATAAAAGCAATTAAAACATTTGGATTTGCAACAAAACCTATATTTGTGCACCCAGATTTCGGTTTCAATGATAAAAGCAATTAAAACATTTGGATTTGCAACAAAACCTATATTTGTGCACCCGAGGTTATGGCTGTTGTTTGGTTGACATATTTGATGCAGATGGGGGTGTTGTCAGGTCCAGAAGGTCAGGTTGTAAGGATTGTGTGTAAAAAGCATTTTAGATCTTTTATTTTGTTAAGAATGCAAAGCACTCTTGGGATTAAATATTAGATGTGGCAACGCTGCTGAAAATTGACAGTTTGAAACATGCAAATCATGTGTTTTTGAGAACTTAATTTCTCAATTAATCTGTTATTAATGGATTTTCTATAAAAAAAATTCAGATTATTACTCTACAATGTCTCCCAAGCTGCATGGGAATGTATTGCTGCCTCTTTTCGTTTTCGAGTTATTTTTAAAAAACCAAAATTTGTCGATTTATTTTTTCTTCAATATCTAAGTAGGCGTTGATCTGACATGTCTAAGACTTGCACATTATCAGGACACTTTTCACAGAGTAATCTTTTTGTGCTATTCTTAACTTTGGATTGTCATTTGTTTTTGAGCTACAGGTATCAACGTTTGTTTTTATTATGGCAGCCGTATTGGATTTTTTGCTTATGTGATAGCCTGTGAAAAGAGCTTTCCAATTATGTGCAATATGCTTGAGAAATCTTGTAATTGCACTGACAATTTTGAGAAAAACCGTTCTGAGGATAGTAGGCTATGAAATCCAATACCAGAAAACAAATGACAAAAAAAAGTGTTCAAAAAGCAGTAGGCCATGGAGTCTAACAATAGACTTCTACTTTTAACATAATTCTCTGTAATAATTCACGATAAAAAAATATTGTGATTTAATTTACAATACTTAATTAAGTAATAATGCTAGGTAATATTATGTGAAACAGTTTAATAACGAAACCCAGCAATAACAAATAGAAACTTAAACTCCACAAAACAACAGAATTAGAAACGGAACTCAACAAATAATAAAATAGAAACTTAAAAATACACTAAATAGAAAATTGTTCAATATGGCCCTGTTTTGTTCAATGCACTTTATACACCTTTTTGGAAACATGGCTGCAAACTCTGGTGAGGGTGTTTTGGTTAATATGATTTATAGCTTCCGTGATTCTGTTTCGTAATTTATTGATATTTTATGGTGAATCGAATTTATACAAATCATTCTTCAGAGTACTCCAAAAATAAAAATCCATAGGTGTTATATCAGGACTTCAAGCACACCAATGAACCGACCCATTGTTACAAATGACACGATTATTAAAATTTTGGTACAAAAATTCTTTGCCGATCCTAGCATTGTGAGCTGGACAACCGTCTTCTTGGTACCAAATCTTGTCTAAATTAACATGAACTCTTATAATTCTTGGTGAGATATCATTTCTTCATAGATTAAGATACCTACCTTTCCCCAACTAAATTATTTTCAAAAAAGAAGGGACCAACAATGGAGTTACCTGAAATTTTTTCAAATTAACTGTCTAATCTACAAATAAAAATAACAGTTTTGTACATAATAAGCTGCACCAAACATTAATACGAAATCTGTCTTGCAATCGTCTTTCTTCCTTTAGCTGGGGATTTTCATTTGCTCAATAATGCATATTATGGCGATTATACACACCACAATTTGTAAATCTGGATTCATCAGTCCATATTATTTTCAAATGAAAATTTTCATCTTGCTGACATTGTCCTTGATACCATCTGCAGAATTTAAGTCGATTTGGGTAATGGTTAACATTTAACCCTTGTACGATTGTAGGTTTGTATGGATGGTAATGACTTTGTTTTAATACATGCTGTACCGTATTTTTTGGAGCGTCAATTTATTCACCATAAAACCGAACAAATTGCGAAGGGCTTTCGTTTGAAACCTGTAAGACGGATTATTTCTTTCTTCATTTCTAGGCATTGGTAGTGTCTTTGCGGGAAAGCTACTGCCGTTCAGTAGATTGGTCTATCCTGCGAAATATTTTGGCGTTTTGTTGTCTTTCTGGGTAATTGTTTTGATATGAATTTGCAGCTGCCTCAGTATTTCGGTTAGAACGAATATAACATTCCAACATGTCAAAATATTTTCATTACTCAACATATTGTTGAATAATATTTAAAATAAACAGGAAACAAACTATTTAGTACAACATTTTAAGCAACGTGTTACATACACCTTAAATTGTTCAGATAATTCAGAATCACAGTATTATTAATTGTCCCGATAGTGTTATATCCATAGCAACCTTTTTCTGTTGTTTTTTGGTTGACTTACGTTTAAAAATCAAACAATTTTCAAAGGCGTCTTTGTAAATCATTAATCTGCTTTTTATTGAGTTCTCTTAGTAAATTTAGTAATTTACTAGGTTTACCTATTTAATTAAATTATAACAATTTTTTAGGGTAATCTTGTAATGTAAAATATCATTTGTAATAATGGGCCGATTCATTGGTGTGCTCAAAGTTTATATTTTTTTATCGTGAGTCATTACGGAAAATTATGTTAAAAGTAGAAGTGTATTGTTAGACTCCATGGCCTACTGCTTTTTGAACACTTTTTTTTGTCATTTGTTTTCTGGTATTTGATTTCATAGCCTACTATCTTCAAAATGGGTTTTCTCAAAATTGTCAGTGCAATTACAAGATTTCTCAAGCATGTTGTACATAATTGAAAGCTCTTTTCACACGCTATCACATGAGCAAAAAACCCAATATGGCTGCCATTATAAAAACAAACGTTGATACTTGTAGCTCAAAAACAAATGACAATCCAAAGTTTAGAGTACCACAAAAAGATTACTCTGTAAAAAGTGTCCTGATAATGTGCAAGTCTTAGACATGTCAGATCAACGCCTACTTAGATATTGAAGAAAAAAGAAATCGACAAATTTTGGTTTTTTCAAAATAACTCGAAAACGAAAAGGAGCAGGGCAAAATGCAAACCATATTTGGAACGAACATGAAATTCTACCAAACATTGCCGATATAACCGTCTCCCTATCTCTAATAATAACGGAGATAGCAATACATTCCCATCCAGTTTGGGACACACTGTATATTACATACCCTTTCTTGTGGTGTGCGCCGTTTTGGTAATTTCAGATTGATGTTAAGTCGACCGTCCCCATGTTATCTTGTTTACCTAATGTTCAAATTATTAACAAACTCTTTGGCAACGCATTTAGTTTTGTTGTAGAATCGCCATTTTATAAATTTATTATGGAGTAAGTTATAATACTGATTAAGAAACACTATTTTAATAGTGCTTTAGAAGATGTCGTGACCTGATTAGGGCTCTATGACTTTTCAATGGGGATATGTTCTAAAAACATAATATGAGAGTTAATTTTTAAAATAAAGTATTCCCCTAAGTCATCTTGCAGATAAGCGTAATGTCAGTTTTACATAAACCAAATGGTGAAAGATAAAGCTTACTACATTACATGCACATTAATATTATTCCTACCTTGTGACTATTTTTCTTTGCAAAGGTATTTAGATAGGTACATTACTTTTGTCGCGCGTTTCCAATATTTTCGCAGTAACGTTCTGTTCCTTTACATTATTTTCTCCTCCCAAGTAATTTTATTTAATGTCAACTTGACAATAGATCCGTTGTTCTTATTCTCAATTTAAATATCAGGAATTCTCAATTCCTACAGAATGGTGCTTTCTCACTGGTTAAGCACTCCTCGTTAATTTTATAGTTTGCCTTGCTGTCCTAAGACTTTCAGCAATTCCACAGTTTCATCATGTAAGTGGTTCAGTGCGCGGTAGTCACGCAGTACTAATTGAGATCAGGTATTTTCTAACCTTAGAGACGGGAAATTGATTTGATATTCATTCTCCAGAGTACCCAAAAAAATCGATGTGCGTTATATCAGGACTTCAAGAACACCAATGAACCGGCCCATTTTTACAAATGACACGATTATTAAAATTTTGGTAAAAAAATTCTTTGTGACGATCCTAGCATTGTGAGCTGGACAACGGTCTTGTTGGTACCAAATCTCGTCTAAATTATCATGAACTCTTCTAATTGTTTGTAAGATATCATTTCTCAATAGATTAAGATACCTTTCCCCAGTTAAATTATTTTCAAAAAAGAACGGACCAGCAATGAAATTACCTGATTTTTTTTAAAATTAACTGTCTAATCTACAAATAAAAATAACAGTTTTTTACCTAATAAGCCGCACCAAACATTAATACCAAATCTGTCTTGCAATCGTCTTTCTTCCTTTAGCTGGGGATTTCCATTTGCACAATAATGCATATTATACACACCACAATTTGAAAAATTTTATCTTGCTGACATTGTCCTTGATACCATCTGCAGAATTAAAGTTGCTTAGGGTAATCGTCAACATTTAAGCCTTGTACGATTGTAGGTTTGTATGGATGTTGATGACTTTATTTTAATACACGGTGTACCGTACTTTTTGGAACGTCAATTTGTTCACCATAAAACGGAACAGATTGCGGGGGGTTTTCGTTTGAAACCTATAAGACGGTATTATTTCTTTCTACATTTCTAGCCATTGCTAGTATATTTGCGTGGAAGCTACCGTCGTTCAATAGATTGGTCACTATGCTGCGAAATATTTTGGTGTTTGGTTGTCGTCTTTCTGGGTAGTTGTTTTGATATGAATTTGCAGCTGCCTCAATATGTCGGTTAGAACGAATATAACATTCCAACATGTCAAAATATTCTCCATTTCTTAATATTTTATTGAATAATATTCAAAATAAACAGGAAACAAACTATTTAGTACAAAATTTTAAGCAACGTGCTAAAAATACACCTCAAATTGTTCAGATAATTAAGAATGATAATATTCTTAATTGTCGTGATAGTGTTACATCCATAGCAACTTTTCTTATGTTGTTTTTCAGTTGACTTACGTTTAAAAATTAAACAATTTTCAGGCGTCTTCGTAAATCATTCAAAAAATTGCGATTATTTAGATATTTTCCTTGTATCCCATTGGCAAAACTAATCGTCTTTCCTCATCTCTCAGTTCTAATGTATGCAAAATGTTTGGCCTAAAAGCCTTTTTTTCCAGGCATCGCATAATACTTTCTCTGGGAATATTAAGGTTTAGGCTATCCGATCTAATATTAGTCCCGGGGTTGTTAAAATTTTCTAAAAATAAGTGTGTTTTACAAAGCCTTAAGTTTCAGCTACAACCTTCATTGTCCTTCATTTTACTAAAATGTTTTCGGAAAAGCTATATCAAATAGACCCTCTTTCTGATGCTTCGGCAGTAGTTTCAGCTACAGAGTTTATGGTTTAATAGTCTATATTCTGGCACATTTTCGTAGACTTATGCATTTTGAAAAGATTTTACAAATTAGTGGTGGCTCGTGACTTTGGGAGTGGGCGAATCAGAATCCACGCGGTCCCAAAGGAGGGTACAAGGGCGCGAAGACCCCCCTACGCCGCAGGCGAAATTTTTCTAAATTTTCAAGGTCATGCGTTTTCCTGGCACTTCGGTATTTAAATAAAAAATCCATTTGTACAAAAATATAGACTTACACAAGGAATAATTTTCGGAATAATGACCACGAATACTCGATGAGAGGACATAAATAAATAAATTTATTATTATTTACCTTATTTTTGTCACACTGTACACGCATGAGCACGGTAATATAATACGGCGCGTGTTATGAAAATCTGTTTATAGTGGGAGGAGCTACAAGCATATTTTTTTTCAAATTCAAGTCCTTTCTCTTTTTTATAACTTGAAATTTTGTATCCAATATTTTATTATTGTGAAATTATTCTTTTATAGGTGATAATAAACAAATAAATTCCACTTACCAAAAAGAAACATGAAAAATTCAGCTTTTCAACGTCTGTGAATGTGACACATATCGGATTATTTACGGCAACATAGTAAAAATAAAAAGACGTGTCTAACGATCCGACTAAATCTGAATAAACGACGGAAACTAAGATTTGAAGCAGGCTCAGAATTCTGCATCACTTGTGTGGCCATAATAACACCAACTCAACAGCGGCGTGCCGTTGCCATGACAACCGTCGCATGTAAGCGGTAAGACATCGAGGCAGCATTTACATATATACGATTCTGGCTCAGTTCAGTCCTCAGTTGGTCGATGCTCTGAAATAGTCTGTGCTCTGCAACACGTAATACGCTGCGCGTTGGGGCATGTTGTGTAACATTCAATTCGGGAATCAGGGGCTTGCATATTATATCGTACCATAAAATACTATAAAAATACATTATCAACTGCGGCGCAACGTAGCCAGACATTTTTATGTGGTTGTACCAAATGAACTTGAGAGAAGGAAAAAAAAAATTATAATTATAGTGGATTTTTAATAAAAAAGTTTAGCTTAACCGAAAAATATGGGTGAATCAGCGCTTCCCCTGCGTCATCTGACGAACCGCACTGCTTCAAATGAGCGCGAACTAGAACCCCTCAAACCCATATACGGGATAAGTTTCAGTTTTTGTCTGTTTATACACATATACAGGGTGACGCATTTCTAAGGTAAAACTCAATATTTTTGTTTATATACAAGATACGAGTAAAAATTGTATACGTTAATTACAGGTGTTGCATCTTATAAAATAATTTTGTTTATCACAGGCTGGTCCATAAGTCATTGGTGATACACACTTTCTTTTTTAATAGAACACCCCTTATGTTATTGCATGTTTGCATTTTCCATTGAATTATAATGCATGTTTGTAAGGAAAAAATATATCGTTTTTGAATTATTTCAATTCTTTTGCAACTTTTCACGTTTTTAGCATTTTGCACAAACACATCACAAATTGTAAATTAAAAGTCTGGACGCACCTAGTGCGTTATGGGAGTGAATTTCCATAAAAATGTTTTTAATAGCAAATGCGAGCAGGCATCAATCCGATTACCGGTATAGCCTATGTAGTAGAAACAATGTACTATATTTTATCAAAATTACTTATTGTTTGAAAATGTACAAAATATACTTAAATGTTGGTTTCCTAACCAACAAACCTTACCATGCTTTACCTGCAAATTGAGTTATTGAAATTTGAAGGATTTAATGAAAATTCGCTACCAAAACGCACTTACTGCGTCGAGATTTTTTTTACAAACATGCATCATATTTTGATTTTAAAAAATGCAAAAAGGCATTAACGAATTTGTTCTACGAAAATTAGCTCAAAATTATAGACCGTTAAACTAAAAACTTGACTAAACATACAGCGAAAGCATCAGCTTAACAAAAACTACTGTCAAAGCATCAGAAAAAGTTTCGATTTGAAATGAATTTTCTGTAAATATTTTAGCAAAATGAAGGCCAGTGACGGTTAAAGCTGAAACTTAAGAGTTCGCAGAACACTCTTCTTGCAACATTTTCTTTTCACAATCCGTATTTGTTTCACGTTCTTTGCCTAAACATTGCCAATTTTTACGTTTCAAATCGCGGCTTTGACGTTTTGAGGAAAACTCCTATTTTTTTTTAACTGCCCATAACTTTTTTGTCTTTACTTAGAATTTTAAATTTTGGTACACTCTTTATAATACAAACACGCGTACCAAATTTGTTTGCCCTTACTTTGTTACTTCCGGAGATATAATTTTTTTTTACAAAGAAAACACAAAATTTTCCGGGAAAACCTGGGCCGATTTTCCTGGCTAACGAACTTATCCAAGCCGCTTGCAAAAGGAATGTATTCACCAAATTTAATCAAAGTCGGCCCATTATTTTTTGAGTTATCGGTGTGATATATATATATATATATATATATATATATATATATATATATATATATATATATATATATATATATATATATATATATATATATATATATATATATATATATATATATATATATATATATATATATATATACAGGGTGAGCCACGGTGGATGGAGTATTAAAAGTATATAGAGAACGAATCAACCGATTGCTCTGAAATTTTGGTTACGGATGTAACGGAGTATGATCTCTCGACCTAAAATATTTTTGAAAATGCAGTGTTGCCACATATACGTAAAACTGGCAACATCTTCGTAATTTTAAATGGAACACCCTATATATTTTTGCATTTTTTGAATTGTCGTCTCTTTTTGAGTAACTTTTGTTGATATTTTTCTATACCTATCTCAAGTCGTTTTCGAGATAATAATTATTTTCTGAATTTATTACCAAAAATTTGACTTTCATTAAATCGTGTTTTCTCCTACCGACGAAGCGATTTAAAGATAATTTTTTAGCTACGGTTAGGCAAGGTCTAGGGGCATCTCCTCCATTAATCAAATCTTTAGAATATCATACAGGGTGAGTTAGAGAACGCTTTCTATAAGTGACTCGGAGAAATGCACGAAAGTCATTTTTTTTAAATAGAACGCCCTGTATATTTTCAAATTTTTTGGATCGTCTTCTCTTTTTGAGTAACTTTTGTTAATATTTCCCTATACCTATCTCAAGGCGTTTTCGATTTATGGTCACTTTTCTCTAACCTATCCAAGATTATTGGTCTTTTTGTATATCATAATGGGTGGGCCATGAAATTTCTATTTTGTCACTTTGTCATGACAACAGACATGCTGTTTATCTAAATAAATTTGACGTTAGTGATATTTACATTCAATTTGAATAGCTATAGCACAAACATGACATAAAATAATTATACAAACACAGTTTTAATGGATTTGTTTTTTATTCATGAACAGTGCAATAAGATTATCAGCAGAACTTGTAGAAGATTTAATGAGAAATATCCGAATTTGCCGCAGATGAATAACAGAAAGTTTCTAAGAATTCATAGGAATTTTATAAATTTTGGTTCGTCGTTATGAGAACAATAACACTATCAGTATTTGGAAAAACTAATACCTAATCAGCGATAATAGTAAAAAAGGCCAAGTAGCAATAACAAATAATACCAATGACAGTAATAAATATGTATAAAAATCTTAAAACTATAATAATTGTTCGAAATGTTGACCGTTAACTTCCAGACACTTTTGTATACGATGATGCACGGCGTTTGTTGTAGCAGCTCTTATTTCAGCGGGGTCCAAGTTTTCAATCTCTTGAATCACTCGACGTTCTAATTCTGCCCTGTTGTGGACTGGAGTTTTATAAACTCGATCTTTAAGAATACCCCAAAGATAAAAATCTAACGGGGTAAGGTCAGGGGACCTCGCAGGCCAGTTACACGGTCCCAAACGTCTGATCCAACGGTCATCGAAAAGCCGGTCCAACTCCATACTAATTTCGGATGTACAATGTGCAGGAGCCCCGTCGAGTTGATACCAACAAGTTCTATATGTTTCAATTGACAGATTATCAAGGAAGCCTTCCACAATTGTTCTAATTATATCTAAATATTTTCTGGAATTCAATTTTTCGTCATATATGTAATATTTTATTTTGTCATCCAATAACATACAAAAAACATGTAAACTAAATTTGACTTGAAAACCAGCCTCTCTAGTAACGTGGGGGTTGTCTGTGGCCCAATAGTGACGATTTCGTGTGTTACAAATCCCCTCCCTAGAAAATTTTCTTTAAAAAATTGGGGTCCTCTTGCATACGCACAACTAACATTTCACACAACTCTATTCTCTGTAGATAATCCTGAGGCGTGAGAAATTGAACTCTTGTAAATTTATAATTATGCATTTTATGATTTACTAGTATTCTTCGAATGGATGAATATGGCAATCCTAAATCCTGTTCAGCACAACGTATGGAATACTGGGGATTCGCATGAAAATACGCTAGCACATTGATTTCATTTACCTCGTCAGATGTCACAGGTTTGGGTAGATTTCTTGCATCTCTTAACGACGCACCAGATTTTATAAAATTCCTATGAATTCGTAGAAACTTTCTGTTATTCATCTGCGGCAAATTCGGATATTTATCATTAAATCTTCTACAAGTTCTGCTGATAATCTTATTGCACTGTCCATGAATAATAAACAAATCCATTAAAACTGTGTTTGTATAATTATTTTATGTCATGTTTGTGCTATAGCTATTCAAATTGAATGTAAATATCACTAACGTCAAATTTATTTAGATAAACAGCATGTCTGTTGTCATGTCAAATTGACAAAATAGAAATTTCATGGCCCACCCATTATGATATACAAAAAGACCAATAATCTTGGATAGGTTAGAGAAAAGTGACCAAAAATCGAAAACGCCTTGAGATAGGTATAGGGAAATATTAACAAAAGTTACTCAAAAAGAGAAGACGATCCAAAAAATTTGAAAATATACAGGGCGTTCTATTTAAAAAAAATGACTTTCGTGCATTTCTCCGAGTCACTTATAGAAAGCGTTCTCTAACTCACCCTGTATGATATTCTAAAGATTTGATTAATGGAGGAGATGCCCCTAGACCTTGCCTAACCGTAGCTAAAAAATTATCTTTAAATCGCTTCGTCGGTAGGAGAAAACACGATTTAATGAAAGTCAAATTTTTGGTAATAAATTCAGAAAATAATTATTATCTCGAAAACGACTTGAGATAGGTATATAAAAATATCAACAAAAGTTACTCAAAAAAAGACGACAATTCAAAAAATGCAAAAATATATAGGGTGTTCTATTTAAAATTACGAAGATGTTGCCAGTTTTACGTATATGTGGCAACACTGCATTTTCAAAAATATTTTAGGTCGAGAGATCATACGCCACTACATCCGTAACCAAAATTTCAGAGCAATCGGTTGATTCATTCTCCATATACTTTTAATACTCCATCCACCGTGGCTCACCCTGTATATATATATATATATATATATATATATATATATATATATATATATATATATATATATATATATATATATACAGGGTGTTTACGGAAATCGGGAACAATAGCTATATTCGTTATTATTTGAGCTGCAAAGTCAGTTAAATGGGCAAAGTTGACCAACTGAACATTACGCTTCTGAATATGTCACGGATATCTGGATTCCACAACAACTGTCAAATCTGTTGACATAACCTCAATTCTTTTAAATGTAACGATACGAATATTTTGCGTTCAATCGACTCAGGGCAAGCCATTCTGTACGCACACATAATAGTCTTTTCATTCCAGTACAATATTCCGAAGATAACTTGATCCCAAACGTCGCCAA
The DNA here is from genome assembly GCA_964006375.1 of Tillus elongatus. Classification (NCBI taxonomy): domain Eukaryota; kingdom Metazoa; phylum Arthropoda; class Insecta; order Coleoptera; family Cleridae; genus Tillus; species Tillus elongatus. The sequence goes on from OZ023263.1 coordinate 9,868,842, forward strand.
TTGTAGGTGTTTACGGAAATCGGGAACAATAGCTATCTTCGTTATTATTTGAGCCAGAAAGTCGGCTAAATAGGCAAAGTTGACCAACTGGACACCCCGCTTCTGAATATATCATGGATATCTGTATTGCACTTCAAATGTCAAATCTGTTGACATAACCTCAATTCTTTTAAATGGAACGATATGAATATTTTGCGTTCAATCGACTCAGGGCAAGCCGTTCTGTACGCATACATGATAGTATTTCCATCCCAGTACAATATTCCGAAGATAACTTGATCCCAAACGTTGACAATTGTAGGTGTTTACGGAAATCGGGAACAATAGCTATCTTCGTTATTATTTGAGCTACAAAGTCTATTAAATGGGCAAAGTTGACCAACTGGACACCCCGCTTCTGAATATGTCATGGATATCTGGATTGCACAACACCTGTCAAATCTGTTGACATAACCTCAAATCTTTTAAATGGAACGCTATGAATATTTTGCGTTCAATCGACTCAGGGCAAGCCATTCTATATGCATACATAATAGTATTTTCATCCCAGTACAATATTCCGAAGATAACTTGATCCCAAACGTTGCCAATTGTAGGTGTTTACGGAAATCGGGAACAATAGATATCTTCGTTATTATTTGAGCTACGAAGTCGGTTAAATGGGCAAAGTTGACCAACTGGACACCATGCTTCCGAATATGTCATGCATATCTGGATTGCACTACAACTGTCAAATCTGTTAACATAACCTCAATTCTTTTAAATGGAACGATATGAATATTTTGCGTTCAATCGACTCAGGGCAAGCCGTTCTATACGCATGCATGATAGTATTTCCATCCCAGTACAATATTCCGAAGATAACTTGATCCCAAACGTTGCCAATTGTAGGTGTTTACGGAAATCAGGAACAATAGCTATCTTCGTTATTATTTGAGCTACGAAGTCGCTTAAATGGGCAAAGTTGACCAACTGGACATCCCGCTTCTGAATATGTCACGGATATCTAGATTGCACAATACCGTGTCCAGTTGGTCAACTTTGCCTATTTATCCGACTTTGTAGCTCAAATAATAACGAAGGTAGCTATTTTTTCCGATTTCCGTAAACACCTACAATTGGCAACGTTTGGGATCAAGTTATCTTCGGAATATTATGTGTGCGTATAGAACGGCTTGCCCTAAGTCGATTGGACGCAAAATATTCGTATCGTTCCATTTAAAAAAATTGAAGTTATGTCAACAGATTTGACAGTTGTAGTAAAATCTAGATATCCGTGACATATTCAGAAGCGGGATGTTCAGTTGATCAACTTTGCCCATTTAACCGACTTTGTAGCTCAAATAATAACGAAGATAGCTATTGTTCCCGATTTCCGTAAACACCCTGTATATATATATATATATATATATATATATATATATATATATATATATATATATATGTATATATATATATATATATATATATATATATATATATATATATATATATATAAAAGTTCAAAGTGACCCCGGATATGTGTTCTAGGGGGTCTAATTAGCTCTCATTTGAAGAAAAAAAAAATTAAATTCAAAAGTCTGGATCTCCTTATTAGTGATTTTTTTTAAAAGAAAATTCACTAAAAGAGCTGAGCCCCATGGAAATGACGCATTCAGAGAGCTTTTGGTTTGTATTACTCGTCGAAAAAATCGAGCTGCTGTATAAAGGCACTCTCAAATAGTGGCTAAATTTGAAAAGTTTTCGCTGAAATGTTTTTAGTGTTTCCGTAGAAAACATTTTTTGTAACATTTTTGTAAAATCTCGGAAATTAATAATAAATCTTTGATAAGTTGTTGTAAATAAAAGTTGTCGAATTTTTGTGAAAAATATAATATAGTGTAACATTGCTGAAGGCAATATCGGCCCCAAAAAAACGTGCATTTTTGTAAAAGAAATTGTTGCAAATTTTCATAACATGTTTTCTACTTGAGTCATAAAGTTGTTTGTCAATAATTATATCTTGGCAGGTGTGTAAATAGCTTGAAAATGTCCGTTGGCCAGGAAAATCGGACTAGTTTTTTGCTGGAACTTTTAAAGTTTATTTTCGGAAAATGTTTGTACTTTTTAAAACAACAAAGCGAACAAAATGTGGTACATTGTTACTACTGTATAGGTTATATTGCCAACCAAATGTCCTTTTAAAAACAATACACATTTGACATTAAACACATTTTTACGAAAATTCGCTACCATAACGTACGTTTCCAGACTTGCTATTTACACCTATCGATTCTCCGATCAAATAATTGCTTTTTCAATCTGTTTAAGGTTTATTGCAGTGAATGTAGTTATTGCAGTTTCAATTGCTGTTTGCAGCTAAGTTTTTATTGCTAAATATTGACTTTCCTTAAACTCTATACCTTATATTAAATTAACATTTGATCAACAAATAAAGTTGTGTAATTGATTGTTGGAACGAAAGCAACTTACCTAATGCGGTTATTACTTTAAGAAAACGCCATTGTTGTGCTATATATTTATCTACAATAATTAGCCATAAGTAAATAAATCGTTTTAACACTCAAATTAAATGTTCAGTATAAAATAAACCAAGTCGACAAGTTCTGAAGTTATATTTGTATTATTTAGTTAAGTAGACTTTAAGTTTATTAAGGAATTACCAAAAATTATTACTATTATTGTTATTAAATTGTTAACAACTAGCTAGATCGTCACATTAAATGTTTGCTTGTTCACGCTGTTATCGGACGAGGCCTAAAGCCATCGGTACCTTATATCATGTGATGTCGGACAGGTAAAATATCCCTATCCTACTTATAAATGACATGAATTTAGTAGAATTTCTGGGTTGCGCCAGCTTAAAATATTTCGGGTCATTATCCATATTTGTGAAAATATGGATAATGTTAAACAAACACAGATGTAGAGGCTTGTTCTCTGGCTTCATAATTGCTTATTTTCCCTTCTGTGGCTACTTGTGCCCTTTTACGGCATAGTACGGGAAGAAAACAAGCAATTCTAAAGGCAGAAAATAAGTCTATAGCTGTAGGTATTTAGTATCAAACGGTTTCACTAAGTAAGGGCACCTACAATTAATGAATGAAAGTTAAATAGAAGATGCCCCATAATTGAAAATGACTATCAATTTCACCATTGCCGCTTGGGGCGCCACCGACAGCAATACTGGTTCATTAACATGGTCTTAATTTTTTGTCCAGCCTGTATGATTCTTTCTATTCAGAACTCCACAGCTGGTAAAATGCGTCTTATCTGTCTATATAACTTGATCGAAAAAAGCGGGATTTTCTCGACATTTACCGAATACCAAACAAGCCCAGAACTCAGTGCGCGGAGGTAACCGCACTTTGAATTCATCCCAGCACCTCACCTTCTGGAATACTTAGAATACTCCCAAGGTACGTTAACATTTTTAACTGTTCATTTTGTTGGCCGTTTATCGTTACATCGAATTTCGAAGTGCTGTCCTTACTAAGCTTCATTACTGTTGTTTGCGTCATATTGATCTTTAGTTTGATTCGTTTTAACACACTATGCAACATCCTTTATGATTCTCTGTGGTTTCTCCAGCGTTATGTCATGTGCGTATCTACTCTACATCTGCATCTATTCTACACCTGTCACTTCTGGTATATTCTAGAAATGTGTTTACTGACCTTTTTCTGGATTGGCTTCACATTTACGTGGTCTTTGCACCCTTCGTCTTGTATTTATCTCATACTTTCTTCTCCACTTGCTTCTGGCTAAGTAACTGAGATGCCTCTTCCTCTCACAGCACTGGAATGGCACTTTGACGGCAGGCGTTGCTATTTTCCTCTATGGTGATTTTCCGCACTACCAGGTTGCTGCCAGGCGTCATTGTTATTTCTTCACCGCCGATAGTCAGGATGTTAGTGCCAAGATCAAGTTTAGCGCACTGGCCCTGAAGTATGTCCAAGCCAATTATAATCAGGTCTGATATGGCGGCGACTATGGCTCACTGCTTTGCCTTCCATGTCCCAATTTGCAGCTCGACGTCAGTTTCGCCAAATACCTGAATCCGATCACCACCGACTGCATTTATTCTGTACACTCTGTCTGGCTCTCTTACTCGCCATCTTGGGATCATGTCGCGGCGAATAATCGTCCTACGTGCGCCTGTGTCGACGACCATCTGGGTCTTATCACCGCTCACGTATCCGTCTACGATGAGAGCGCTGCCAGAATCGCTAACCTGATAAATGGTTACCGGCTTTAGCTTCACTTGCCGCAGTTCCAGCAGCGCAAGGCATTTGCACGGTGAGCTCTTATTGGGTGTTCACGAGACGTCGGCCTTATTTGTTCTGCTATTTTCTCTAGTAGCTGCATGATCTTGGATGACTCTGTTTTATTTTCTTCTTGGACTTGGAGACTCCGAACTTTCACATGACTTCCGACGTTTGCTTTACCACTTCAAACTCCAAGGCATGTGCCAAAGCAAGTTTTTGTGTCTTGCCTTCCTCAGCGCTTGCTGCGTGTCGGTATCTCTGATGGCGTCAATGAAGGTTTGCACTGACAGCGTGTTTAAAAACTCCATCGGAGCTATTGGGTAGACTAATCGCGTCAGTTTGACAACGTCGGCGTGGAGATGTTGGAGACTTTCGCCCGGTTTCTGACAACGATGTTTCAACTGCAATCGGTACAACTGTTGTAAATGCTGATCGCCAAACATCATTTCTAATTGATGTCTAATGCTGTCAAAAGTCAGCGGTTCTTCCCTGAGAATACCTTGAAGCACATCTAGGGCATCTCCACTGAGAGCCACAATTAGCGAAGTCGCTTTCTCTCTCTCTCTCTCTCTCGCCCCAACCATTTGCTGTAGCAGCGGCTTCGAACTGACGTAGATAAATACCCCATGGGACTGAGCCATCAAATGTGGGAACCTTAATTCTTGTGGCCGGGCTATCTTCGAGCCTGATGTTTCCTTTGGCTAGGGTTTCGCACTTATTTTCTAGTGATTGTATTTTCTGATGCACTTTCTCTTGTATATTTGTCAGCTTGTCATGTACATCGTCGCTGATACCCCTTACTCTGCTTTCTACTTGTTGGAAGATGTCGTCTTTTACCTGCTTCATACGTTCGTCCACACACGAAGTAATATTCTCAATTCTGCTGGCTTGTTCTTGCAGAATTTTCTTTGTTTCTTCATCTCTTCTTCTGGCTTCTTCGTCTCTTTTTCTCAGTTCCTCTTTTATCCCTTCGTCTCTTTTTCTGGCCTCTTCATCTCTTTTTCTCATGTCTTCTTTGACTCCTTCGTCTCTTCTTCTGACTTCTTCATCTCTTTTTCTCATTTCTTCTTTGGCCTCTTCATCTCCTTTTCTCATTTCTTCTTTCGCTTCTTCGTCTCTTTTTCTTGCTTCTTCATCTCCTTTTCTGGCTTCTCGTGCTAATTTAGCTTCTTCGTCCATTTTTTAAAATCATTTCCAATAGCTGGGCGTCCATATTGGCTATTGCGCTACGTCTCTTAGGCATAAACGTACTTAAAGCTGATACACAGTTTATTCTGTTTCAAGAACACACCCAGTTATTAATCACTGCTGACACTGATCTTCCAGAGATTCTAGAAGTTTTCACATTGCTCAACGAATATTCTGCAAAATATTTCTGCTAGCAGCTTGAAAATCCCACTTCTGACACCAGTTGTTACGTTCTACGGGGTTCTGGATTTGTTTACTAACAAAACACAGCTTTTCAAACTACTAATTTATTATTACCAACTATTTTCCAACACCAGTGTCAACTAAAATATATCTCTTACTATTATTAAATGTCCATAGAACTATATTCCACTATCGCCTTCTATGATCGCTTCCTATATACCAACACTCACTGTTAACTCGCTTTATACTCTATGATCATTTTCACACTACCTTATTCAATACTGAACTAACTTACTCTGCGCACCGCTCGTCTATTTATATCTCTATAGAGATTCTAGAAGTTCTACACTATTCTACACTATTCTACACCTGTCACTTCTAGTCTATTCTAGGAATGTCATTCCAGAGTGTTCGCTGTGACAATATATTACGATACTTTGATTTTTGTATAGATTGAGAATAATGCCCTTATTCATCCGATCAAGTTGTCTTTATTATACGAAACAATATTTTTTAATCTCCATTATCAAATACTTTTTCTGGGTCTGCAAAACCAATCAATGTATATTTATTCTCTCATACTCGATACGCATGAAATTATAAGTTACCATTTTTCAACAAGAGTTTCGAGGTCCGGTTGAAAATATACTTAGATTCATTATTTTCTACATAGCCAGGGGACAGTTAATCAGCTTCATTTCACTGCGCATGACTGGATCTTTGAAAAGAAAAGAATTGAACTCGGAGGGTGTTGTAGATCTGGCGAAAACTGTTTAATCCGTTCCATCTTTAGTGTGAGTTATACAGGCTGGCGCATTGAAAACTAAACAGACCGATTTGCGTCCAGAGAAATTTTTTTAAGAAACGCTGAAACATGTCAATTTTAATATTGAGGGGGACATGTTTTGACATAAAACTCAACTTTGTCACATCAACCCCCTAAGGGTGGTGATAACAACCCTTATATTTTAAATAGGGAACATGGGTCGAGTGTTACATCATTTGAAAGCTCTTTCTTTTCTGAATTCAACACACTAATTTTTTTGGAAGTTTTATCAACTAGTTTAAAAATTATTCACAGTTGGAGTTGCAAGAACGTATTTCATTCATTGTGATAATAAATGCACTAATTAGTCAACTTTTCGTTAAAAAAAAAACAAAAGAAAAACAAAACCAAACGTTCAAAAATGTTTATTCAGTTAAATAAGTGTTCAAATTGTTGACCACCAGCTTCCATACAAAAGTACAAATGTTCAAAACGAGCTCTGACATTCTGGAGTATTTGTGGTGTTATTAGACAACATTCTTCAACAATGCGTCGTCGTAATTCTTCCAGAGACTCCGGTTCTGTTGCGAAAATTCTACTCTTTAAATGACCCCATAGAAAGAAGTCCAAAGGAGTTAAATCCGGTGATCTAGGGGGCCACTCAATAGCACCTCTACGTCCGATCCATTGCTCAGGAAACTCTCTGTTCAAAAACTCCCTGACACGTTGTGAAAAATGCGGAGGAGCTCCATCTTGTTGAAACAGTAATTGATTTTCTTGATAGCGATCATCATTTTCAACAATGTCAATTAGTAGAGGGTAAACTATATCTTCTAGTAACTCCAAATACGTTTCGACACTCAAATTGTCATCAAGAAAAATTGGTCTGATTAAACGGTCTCCAAAAATGCCAGTCCACACATTCAATTTCTGTGGAGTTTGAGTGTGGACTTCGTGAAAATTTCTTTGATTATTATCTGCCCAATAACGACAATTATGACGATTAACTGTAGAGTTTAATAAAAACGTACACTCGTCTGAAAACAGATATTGAACAGAAAGTTCCCGTTATCAGCTATTCGTGCAGTCATAACTTCACAAAACTCCAACCGCCGATCAAAATCATCTTATTCAGTTGTGCTACAAGATGAATTTTATACGGGTGAAATTTATGATGCTTCAATATTCGCTGGATAGTTCTTCTTTTGATGTTTGAAACAGTTGCCAATTTTCACGTGCTTAAAGTTGGGTCTGCAGCAATTTGTCCTAAAACTTCAATCTCAGTAGTCTCATTTCTAACCGGAAATTCACGTTCAGGATCCCGTTTTTTGTTGGCTACTGAACCACTTTGTCGAAATTTTGCAACTAACTCCAAAATGTATTTTCTGTTAACATGTCTGCTCGGATGTCGTTCATTAAACAAATTTGCGGTACGGTTGGCACAGTCATCGTTTTTGAAAAAAAGAGTAATTATTTCAACTCTTCTACATTGTGAAATTAATTTTTTGTAGTACTATCAAGTATCAAACCGACCGATAAACTAAAATAATAAACCGCATTTCTCTCATTCCAATAAGAAATGTTCTAATAGTCAATTTTTTGTTTACAAACCAACAAAACATTGACTATCAGCACATTTATTATCGGAATGAGTGAAATGCGTTTTTAACAAGTTGATAAAACTTCCAAAAAAGATCAGTGTGCTGAATTCAGAAAAGAAAGAACTTTCAAATGATGTTACACTCGACTCATGTTCCCTATTTAAAATATAAGGGTTTTTATCACCACCCTTAAGGGGTTGATGTGACAAAGTTGAGTTTTATGTTAAAACATGTCCCCCTCAATATTAAAATTGACGTGTTTCAGCGTTTCTTAAAAAATATATTTGGACGCAAATCGGTCTGTTTCGTTTTCAGTGCGCCACCCTATATAGATACAATAGTGCCAGTTTTCAGAACTACATCAACTGAGATTTCAGAAAAAAAATGTTAGTCTACCCTACGATATAGTCTATCAAAATTTTACATTTTCCATGCAGTGAAATCAGTAAACAATTGAAAATAGCCATCTTCTTCCTGCATTTTCAAAATATGTTTTTTTTTGCTAAAGATTGTCTCAAGGATCAAATTTTGAAACATACTACGTACGAAACAATTTATTTTAGGAAAAATTGTGGAATAATATATTATTTAATGTTGCTTCAAGTTGGCGTTTATAACTTTTTAGCTATATTTTAGGCTAGGCTAAAAAAAATTTTATACTCAAAATAATTAAGCCAAATTCTTCACAAACATAATTTTACCTATCGGAATTATTGTTTACTTTATTTTCATATCTGTATTTGTGTTGTTGATTTCATTTTAAAATGTTAAAAGTTGCTATAATTTTAAATTTATTATAATATCCATATGTTCTGTATATACCAAAGTTATTAATTATGTTTAGAATTATGTAATTTTGATCAGATGATTTTCTTATGCCAAACTATTTTATCTTTTAAGATTGTACATTTTATTATATTTTTTTCTGTATAGTGAGATGTTATATATCCCTGTGATTTAAAAAATAAATATATTAAGTATTGAAGGAATATTAAAACGATTCTTATTTTTACCTAAATATATGATTCAATTTTCATACAAATTGAACATGTTTAAAAATATTGTATCGTATTTCAATTCCCTTCCTACATCCTAGCAACTACAGGCCTATTTCTCTCCTTTCAGTCGTCCCTAAAATGATGAAAATGTATATAAACACCGAATTACTAAAATTTCTTATAAAAAACAGTGTCTAATCCACGACAGGCAGTATGGATTCCGTCAGCGCAGATCAACTGCCGACCTCCTTTCCTTTGTCACCCATTTTTGGAACAAGTCTATGGAATTACACAGTAAATTCCAGATTGTCGCTCTAGACATATCCAAAGCATTCGACCAGGTCTGGCACGCAGCGGTGCTTAATAAACTTCCGGCCTATGACATACCACCAAAACTCTGTATCTGGACAGCAAATTTCCTCTCCAACCGGAGCATTTATGTTGTCGTGGATGGCCATACCTCTTAATTGTATCCAATTAATGCAGGAGTCCCTCAAGGTTTAGCTTTAGCCCCTACTTTGTTTCTTCTCCACATCAATGACCTCCTCTCTAGCACATCCAACCCAGTTCACAGTTACGCGGACGACAGCACCCTCCACTCAAATGTACAATATTCTAAGCATGTCTCTTTAGCCCAATTAGATGAGGATCGCAGACTCATGGAGGGTTCTATCTGCGTGGATCTCCAAAAAATATTAGACTGGGGAAGTAGAAATATTGTACAATTCAACTTCACCCAATCTCAGTCTTGCTTTCTGTCTCATAAGAGATACACCAGTCCTTTTCACTTGTTGGCATTTCTGTGGATCGAAATCTCAATTGGCACCAACATGTCACATCAATTGAAGAAGCGGCTGCTAAGAAATTAGATTTCCTGTTCCGAGCTCGCAAATACGTTTCACCAGCTAATCTCTATACCTTATATACTTCACAAATAAGGCCAAACCTCGAATACTGCTCCCATATCTGGGGTGCCGCTGCCGCTTCTACACTCGCTATCCTGGACTCCATTCAGAAGAGAGCTATACGTCTCATCGGTGACCCTACCCTCACCCAAAGGCTGCCCTCCCTTGCCCACCGACGTGCTGTTTGTGACCTCTCTCTCTTTTATAGATATCTGCACGGGCACTGCTCAGAGGAGCTTTCTTCCATAGTTCCTCCACCTGCTGCCCGCAACAGATTTACCAGGGGAACAGAGCGAATGCACCCTTCTACTGTCCAGGTCACCAGACATAGAACATCTTGTTATGCCCGCTCTTTTCTCTCGAGGACTTCCAAGTTGTGGAACTCCTTGCCGGCACATGTTTTTCCTTATCCTCCAAACCTTCAAGTCCAGAATTAACAAGTTGCCTCTTTCCTCCTTGTCGACACCCACGGTACGATAGTATTTAGGCTGTGAGCCCTCGTGGTGTGTTGTTGAAATAAAAAAATAAAAATAAAACAATTATCTACAGTGTGAAGACTTACTCTTAAGAGATAAAACCTATCTCTTGGCATTGTATCTGTAATTGCAGGAAATTTAATGTTGGTGCTTGTGGCGGTGGTTCCGACTGCAGTGTTTCCGTCAACACTACTCTATGTTTCTGCATAAATACTCTTGACAGTTAAACGTCACGTTATGTTCTGCGACAGCCAGCTGTCAAGATCTACAGCAACGAAGAAACATCAGAGCGATCTCTCTCTTCTCTACCAACCGCTACAGTGAGCACACGTCCTCCACGCTCGGTCAGTTATCTGCTATGTACTCATGTGCTGTTGTAATTGTATTATAGTTAAATGTATCATATAGTTTATTCAGTTAGTGAAATAATAAAGTATTACAAGTGTTTACCTATGGATTCAATATCACCATCCCAGGTAATATCAACAAGTGCAATTAACATCCATAGTGCTCCAATATAAATGTATGCGTGGAAATTTAATGCAGCCCATTATTGCATGCATCACAAAAAAAAATTATTTCTTCGGGAGTTACTGCCAGTTTCAGTTCATTTCCATTTGTTTGCAGATAATTGTGCAGTATGGTCAGCGCAAAATTCGAAAAATGAGTCTGCCAAATATTTCTTGAAATAACCCCAACGTATTAAAACCTCAGTTGGATCAGTATGCGCATCTTTAAAATAATAATCACTTTTGAAGGCAGCTTTGCTCCAAGAAAATATTTGTGCACTGCTGAGACCAGCCGAAGTTTCAGGTTGTTCTACGGTATCTTCGTTTTCACTGTCTTTGCAGTTCTCATCGGAGGACGATTTTTCTTCATTGGCTTCCCAATCGTCATCATTGTCATCATCCTCAAATTCAAAATCAGAGTTTATATCGTCCAGCATATGATAAAGTGTATCTGGATCAGCTGCTAAGTCAAGTTTATCAGATGTTTCTGAAAAAGGAATAACACTATTACCGATTATTGCCTTCAGAAATCTTTTGAAATTTATAGCATTTTTAGACGATTCACTACCAACCCTCACAAACGTGACACTCTTCCAATTCCCTGGTGCAAAATTCTAACCTCTAACTAATATCGAATTATTTCAATGAAAACGCAAATATCACACTCTTCGAGCAACATATAAAATCTTAGTTATTTAAAAATAATTAAAAAGACCTACTTACTTCTTGACGCACAACACTCGAAAACCTAAAGTTATAACATCCACAAACGGTCGAATTCTATTAAACAATGTAAAACACGTGTACCACGCCGACGGTCTGAATGCGTACAATCGTGTTATGCAGGAGGAAACGATTTTGAACCTTATTACCAATATAAATAAAACACTCCCAATTGTGAGTATACGGAGCGTAAGGGATAGGAAAGAAAAATGGCCTTATTAAATTAGAAACTGTGGCAAGAAGAATTTTCAGCATTTACTGTCGAAGACTGGATGAAATGTCATGTCATGTTATTAAAGTTAAAGATTATTATTTGCAAAACGAGATTCGAGTTAATGTGGTCAGTGCTGGCCTTAACCACCCAGGCGCCCCGGCCGAGTCAATCATTTGGCGCCCTTTATTATAAGATAATGATATAATACTTATGTATAATTTCGACTAAATTCGAGTTCGAAATGTGGTCTCGCCCGGAGTAGACGCGTTTATTAGGGTCTCTGCTTACTCTGTGTAGTTTGTCTCTGTAGAACGGCCAGCAGGTATAAGATTTCAAACTCTAGTGTTGTTAAACGCAAATTGTGCACAATGGCTGGTGGTGGAAGTGACAGATCAACTAGAAACAATTCCAAACAGCAGCCCACAACCCCGAGGGGTAATGATAACTTCAATGAATCATTAATACTTAACTGTATAGATAAAGCTCTTAACTCTGATAGAATGATCGAGATGTTTTGCGACAAACTAACAGCCAGTTTCGAGATTAAGTTGAATGAAAAAATCAACAAACTTTTCGAAAAGTATCTAGAACAAATTCAATCAATGAAGGACCTTCTAAATCACCACAACTCTAAAATTGCTGAATTAAAGTCGCAAATTGATGAAATGGAGCAAGCTAAAAGGAATAATAATATCCGCATATTTGGTATGGCGGACTCCCCCATTGAAAACACAGAAAACTGCGTTAAAACTATGTTAGAACATCAACTCGGTACAAAAATAGTAAACGTTGAAGCCTGTTACAGAATAGGCAAATATCAAGAAGATTCTTGCCGACCAATTTATGTGCAATTCTCAAGTCACAAAGAGAAAAGCGCAGTCTTTAAACAAAAGAAATTACTTAAAGGTTCAAAGGTAACTATAAAAGAAGATCTGACAAAAGAAAGATTACAGATTATGAAAGAAGTTACTGATCGTTTCGGCTATAAAAACGTCTGGAGTATAGATGGAACAATATTTATAAAACATAAATCAAGAATTCACAAACTTTACAATCTCTGCTCCTGGAATAAGCTATCGTCCACCGTGTTAACTACATAGGTCAAGAAATGTGATGATTATCAACACGGGTTATTTAGTGCAGTGAATAGTGGCTAATCTTACTTCCCATCGTAACTAAATAGTGCAAGTTAGAGCAAATTTTCTGCTTATTCTTTAGTGTACAATATGACTCAAAATTCTCAAAATTTTATCATCTAAAAATATACTCCTTATAACTTCCTATTAATATAGCAGTGTACCCAATTCTCATGCGAAACTTACGTAAGTACTGCATTATATAGAATATCTACTAACTGATATATTCCGTTCTTGGTGCCATAGAATACACTTACCTTAATAGTAATGTCTCACTATCTCAACTCCTTTCTAGATGATCATGACGGTTATAACTGTAATTACGAAAATAATCTAGACAGCCTTCAAAACCTAAATGCCTCTTCTAATGTAAATATTATTCATTTAAATATCCGTAGTATACGCAAAAACTATGAGGAGTTTCTAGTCTATATAGAATCCCTGAAAACTAACTTTGAAATAATAGTATTATCAGAGTCTCATTGTATCATCGATTTGAATGATTTTCATATTCCAGATTACGATATTTTTTATAATGAAAGCAGATTAAATAAATGTGACGGCTCAATAGTATATGTAAAAAGTACACTAAGGCCTCAAGGTGTAGTTCTGTGCTCAGGACAAACCAAATTTCTACGACTGATATTCAGTAAAAACAATGTAAATATGGGCTTAATTGCTTACTACAGGCCGCCATCATTTAAGACTCATGACTTTTTGACTGATCTGGATGATTTATTGTTGAGCAGGTCACATCGGGACCAACTTATTGAGATATTTTGTGGTGATATTAATATCGACATTTCCAGACCGGACGACATTAGCAACACGTATCTAAATATCTTAGCTGAGAATGGATACAGACCTAGAATCAACAAGCATACTAGACTGGGCAATTTAACGGGGTCGTGTATAGATCATTTCTTTTTCAAATGCCAAGATGCTAATATAAAATGCAATTCGACTATCTTGACATCTCCCATAACGGACCATCTGCCTATTGTATTGTCTATTGAAGCTGACCGCTCTAGCGCACCGAAGGAAAGTATACAAAAGAGCTACCGTCATAAAATAAATTTTAACAAGTTACAGCAACACCTTCTAAGTGAAACGTGGGAAGATGTTTATGACACGGATAATCCCAGTTACAGCGCTGAATTGTTCACAAACAGTTTGCTGTCCCATATCTCGAATAGTACCGAAATGCATAATAAAGTAACACTTCCTAATAAGAAGCCACTGGGTAGGAAACCATGGATCACATCTGGTGTAATAAATTCCATGGTTACTCGAAATAGATTACGAGTTCACGCCACTCTAAACCCACAGGATACAGGAGCCCTAGAACAATACAAAAGATACAGAAATGCACTGAATAAAGTCATTGTCAAAACTAAACGTGAATACAATAAAAACTTAATAAGAACGGCGGATAATAACCCAAAAAATACTTGGAAAGCAATTAATGTGATAACAAACAATAATATAAACAAGCAAGTAAATTCTAAAGTGAAATCACTCAATGTTGAAAACCAGCTTATAGAAAATAACACAGAAATTGCCAATGGTTTCAATACTTATTTCAGTAACATTGGGAAAGAACTTGCTAACAGGGTCGCAAATCATAATAAGATAAATGCACCTATAAAATTGAATATAACATCCAAACCAAGTAATTCAACTTCACTTTTTCTTAAACCAGTTACAGAATCAGAACTACTATCATACATTAACAAACTAAAAAATTCTTCATCTGCTACTCATGACCCGATTTCTAACCAAATAATTAGGATGTTTTATTCATACTTGATCCCTCCTCTTATGTACATAATTAATCTAGTCATAACAACCGGGATATTTCCAGACATCTATAAATCCTCTACAGTCATACCACTTTTTAAATCCGGAGACCCAACGCTACCGTCAAACTATCGCCCTATCTCTTTAACAAGTGTGATAGGTAAACTCATCGAGCAGTGCATCAAATCTAGACTTCTTTCCTACGTGGAAAAAAACAATGTACTCAGCACGAATCAGCATGGCTTTCGACAGGGATCTAGCACGGAAAAAGCAATAGCCGAGGTCACACAATATATTAGTAACAGTATAGATAAAGGTAACAAATGCATTGGAGTTTTTCTCGATCTTGCCAAGGCTTTTGATACCATTGCACATGATATTCTCATCCAAAAACTCGAAAACATTGGCATCAGAGGCACTACTTTAGAGCTATTTAAATCATATATATATATATATATATATATATATATATATATATATATATATATATATATATATATATATATATATATATATATATATATACAAACGAAGACAGAGAGTTAAAATAAATGACTCGTTCAGTAACTACAAGGACGTAACATGCGGTGTGCCTCAAGGCACGGTCCTCGGACCTATTTTGTTTTTGCTGTACATAAATGAATTACTCGATGTTAATATATGTGGCAAGATTGTATGCTTTGCAGACGATACTGTTTTGCTTTTCAACGATTCCAACTGGCACAATGTAGCAAATGTCGCCTCCGAGGGTGTCAGAAAAGTCAAGACATGGCTTGACAAAAACATGTTGACAATAAACTTGAACAAAACAAAATTTTTAACATTCACCCCATTGGCATCACATACACCAAATATAAACAGTATTGTCGTGCATGATTATGATTGTGTCCCGGGAAATTATTGCACATGCAACAACATAAGACAAGATAGCAGTGTTAGATATTTGGGCGTTTTCATTGACCAGCACCTAAAATGGAATGTACATATAGAATATATAAACAACAAAATTCGAAAAACTGTATATAAATTTAAACAGTTACGTGAAATTCTATCCTGGAAGTGGTTAAAGTGCGTTTATAGTTGCATTGTCGAATCTATCTTAAACTATGCTATTACGGCATGGGGAAACGCATACGAAACTCACTTAAAATGCCTTAGAGTTACACAAAAATGGATAATAAAAACAATGTTAAACAAACCTATATTATACCCAAGTACACAAGTATTCCAGGATAGTGATTTGGCTAACTTAACAGACCTGTACATATTATCGGTTGCCAAGTTTATGAAAAAGTTTCCCATTTATCGGACGCCGCTGTCTCATAAAATAACTACTAGGTCAATAAGCAACGACAAACTATCAGTGCCCTTTAAGGCACTAAACCTCACACAGCAACATATCTCATACTTTGGTCCTTTGATATACAATGAGATTCCATTAATAATCTTACATAATAAAACTAAAATTTTCAATAAAACCCTAAAAAATTGGTATAAAATGCATAAAACACTTGTTAAAAAGAAAATTAATAAATTGTAAACAATCAATATCGTTCTTGAATTGTAACCGCGGTCAGTCACGTCATGCAGTACATATACTTTAAAAGTTTTAATGTTGTAGATATTAAGGTTTATTTAGGCTAATTTAAGAACTTTAGGAATGTTAATATATTTGGTTAGTATGTCAATATTATATTATGTTAATTTACATCTAAAAAGTAAAACAGAAATGAAGGTGTACACACAAATCCTACGGATTTACAGTACACTCATTAACTTAATACATTAATTAATTAATTATTCATATGTTCATTTTATCTTATTTAAGCTTTATATGTTAAGACACCTTGTATTTTATCAGAAATTGTTATCTTGAACAATAAACATTATTATTATTATTATTATTATTATTATTATTATTATTATTATTATTATTATTATTATTATTATTATTATTATTATTATTATTATATATTAAAACATTAAAAGAAGTTAATTGGGTAGCACATTTGGTTTACATTTAAGATAACCCTAAGCTTGTCTGGCAGTTAATCGAACTCGAAACGTGTTAAAACTTTACTTTTCTAGCTTTTTTGTCAGCAAGTTTTCTAATAAAACAAGTAAAATCTAGGTTTTCTGCAACTTGATTTTCCATGCATAGTGAGGCCAATCTGGTTTGAGACATTGTAGACCGCAAGTAGGTTTTTATCAATTTCAGTTTGAAACAACTGCGTTCACCAGTTGCAACAGTCACTGATATTGTTAACAGAATAGGCAACGATATCCAGGTGTTGGGATATAATTCTTGAAGGTTATGCTTCTTGATAAAGTTTAAAGCTTGACTGTCTTCAAAATAATGTTGCAGGCGTAAAATTTCATCGCACAACAAATTGCCATCGATATCTGATTTAAAGTTGACAGTTAACTGTTCCTGTAATTTAGCACAATGTTTTAATAATCGTTCTTTATTTTGATTCTTTTTTATGTTAAACAAGAGACTTCACGTCGTAGAAAAATCTTGCATCTGTTCAAATCTTTCTTTTATAGATATAAGCACAGTATCCAAAAGAGCATTAAAAAATTCGCGGCGCCCCTGTGCTCCGGCGCCTTGGCCGACCGCCCGGGTCGACACCCCCTCTCCCCCTTAAAGTCGGCGCTGGATGTGGTAGTAGAAGACTTGATTATAACAGCTTCTGATACTGAAAGTTCTATGGATGCAGATGATTACGAAAATTAATCAGATTAGGGTCTGTAGTAGGTTACTTAAATACATGTTTCTTTGATTATTCCTTTTTTTATCAGCGTGTTTATAAATGTATTATCTTCTAGTTTCAGGGGCGTGCGGTGACATTTTAAATAAGGGAAGCAATTCTCAGCAACTTACCTATTTGTAGTGTAACTCAATTCTTCTGTCGTTTTTGGCAAATTCGTCAATAATGTCATCATAGAACTGTGGATTCTGGGACATTTCCTGGACGAGGTTATTTTCAATTGACAAAATTGAAATTTGAGAAAGTCTTTCCTGTCCTGTTGAATTCCTAACAAAACTCTTGATACGTTTCAATGTAGAAAAATTTCGTTCTACAGATGCACTAGTAGCAGGAATTGTTAATACTAATTCACATAATTTGAACACTTCAGTTAGTTTTTGTGTCAATAACATCTGTTTCATAAATGACTGTAAGTTCTGATCGTAATAAGGCTTTGTCAAAATAATGTCCATAGTGGTGGAATAATGATTTGAATGAATCTTCTGGGAAAGGTATCCCTTTAAATCCTCCAAAATTACACAATTCAAGAAATTTCAGGTCACTGAGATGATCAAATCTGCAGTTAATTTGCTGCTGAATTTGATCTATGATTTCGTAGAAAAGGCGGCGATGAGAAGTTTGAAGGTCTCCCACATTATCAGTGCGCAGACGCTTTCTTCGTGGCTCCACTTCTCCTAACTTATTTGTTTTTTCGCAGAACTTATCAAATTCATTCCTTTTTTGAATTATAAAGGATTTAAAGTCACTAATTTTTTTCAGGCAAAAACCAATGTCATTTGTTTTACATTGCAATATGTTAAATACATTATCTGAAAACGGAAATATTTCCGAAAATATATTAAGTAAAAAATTAAAATTAAAGTCTCTTTTCAAACCATCCAAAAATCCTCTAGACTAATTATTGTTTCTGCGTAACAATTTTTGGTATTTTCCATAATATTTTCAAAAAGTTCAATTAACGATTCACGGTGTTCAAATATAGTGAACACAAGCCTGCCGTTGTAGTTCCATCGGGTTGCAGCTACTTTGGGTAAACGTTTTTTAACAATTGAGTCTAAGGCTTGTGTGCGCTTCGTAGATTTGGAAAAAAAAGCAGCCATTCCACTTAGGGTAGCAAAAAACACTTTACATTCTTTAATATGATTTATAGATTGGGATAAAATTAAATTTAATATATGAGCAAAACAGTGTACAAATAAAGCACTGGAGAAGGTTTCTCGCACTTTAGCTTGAAGACCTCCTAAATGTCCGGCCATAACAGCAGCCCCATCATAGCTTTGGGCAATTAATTTATTATCAGCCTCCTCAATATCTTTCATAATATTAAGCACAATGTTATATAGAGCGTTTGCGGTACGATCTTCTGTCACATTTTTAAAGCCTAAAAATCTTTCTTCTACACTCCCATCCATTTTTACTTAGCGTATTACTACAGATAGTTGACTAAAATTAGTTACATCGGTTGTTTCATCTAGAACAATAACAATGAAACGAGTCTGTTTAATTTCCGATTTAATTTTGTTCAAAATAGTAGTGGCAGCGGCCGAAATTAAGTCATTCTGAATGCGATTTGATGTCCCGCAAAAAACGTTAGACTGTTCCAAGTGATTTTTTAAACAAATGTCGTACTTGGCTATTAAAGAAAGTAGGTCTTGAAAGTTTCCTCTATTTGCAGATGTAGTTGTTTCGTCATGACCTCTGAAGCCCAATTCATGCTGACCAAGAAAACACACAACATCAATAAGTCTTTTTAATATGTTTCTGTTTTTATCAACCAATTCATTGTGTTGGCAATGACTAATTTCTATCTGCTTGTCAGCGGCGTGTTCAATTCGCGTTTTTCCAAAGACACTTAATTTTAAAATGCTCTGTAAATGCGCTTTAGACATAACATGTCTTTTTACTACTTTATGTAGATTATTCAAGTCGGAAAACCCACTTTTATTCCACACCCCCTTTTCAGTCACAAATATACTACAAGGCCAACAAAACAGTTTATTCCTGATTTCACAACCCGTTAACCATTCATATTGTTTATAAGTTTTTTCGGCGTTGAAATGTCGAATACATGTTTTAATTCTTGTATTTAAGTTTTTTAGAGTAGGTTTTGGCCTACTTTTATTAATAATAGCAAGTTTTTCAGCAAACTGTAAAGTTGAAAATCCTTTGGTCATCAAAAACACACAACACAATCACAGTTATTATTATCACTTGTTTGTAAAGTTTGTAAATCACCACCGACGCCGCTGTTAAAAGCTGATGAACTTGTAGCCATATTAATACTCGTAAAATGCCAATGTATTTAACTTGGCCGACTGCTTATATATGCGAAATAATGCGAGACATTCTCTTTCTGTGTGTAGCGGCTCCTCCCGGTAAAATACGTTTTAATAATACACGTACACACGTCGAGCGAGCGAGCGTTTCTCCTCAAGTGGTCTGCTGACTACATGTATTTAATTGAAGGCATTGCATCCACTCGTCCACCCGCAGGATCAGGTTGTTGGTAGTAGCATTTACTGCGACGATGTCCTTGCGCTAAGAGCGCATATACAAACAAGTACAGTATGATGCATAATAAATAATTATGTGTGTGAGCTTGCGAATTAAAAATTTTAATAATTAAATTAGTTTCAGAATTTGAAATTTAATATTTAAAATACAAAGGAGATTTTAAATATGCAGGTTAATATACATTATTTTTTAGTAGGTATGTAGTCGTTATTTTAAGGGAAGCAATGCTTCCCTTGCTTACATGGACCGCACGCCACTATCTAGTTTATTTATTATTTGTATATGTTTGTATTTTGTTTTAGATGTTCCATACAAGGAAATGCTTCAACAAGCTGATACCCGTAGTAATATCAAATAATGTTAGATCGAGTACTTTCGAAAGCGCCCCTCAAGTACCGTTTGAGGTGGACTTCCATAATCACCGCATACCTGTAAACCCCTTTCAGAGAGCATTGTTAGCTGTTGGATCGGCAACCATGTCATTATTGGATCCCCGCAGGGCTGATATGATCTCTTGTTTAGGTGAAACCACAGGTAGGTATCTAATTTTGTTGAATATTTTAAAGATCCTTCAGTATACAAAGTGATTTTCTTAAAAGACCACACGTATAATTCTCCAATAGTTAACTGCTATTAAATACCTAGTGACTTCATTATGAGAAGTTTTAGTAATTTCTATAACTTACTTATGTTGACGTCTTTGTATTAGGTATGTTCTAAACTGGAGGACTTAATATAGAGTTAGTCGATGATTGATATATTGCTGACATTGAAAAAATGCAAAGAAAATTTATTATTTGCTAACGTAATAGCCAATATACCGTTTTAGAAAAGCTTAGAAAAAAATCACCAATAAGGAGATCGCGCGTTTTGAATTAAAAAAAAAATTAACACACTTTCATGTTTGCAAGAAGACTGCGAACTTAACCATATGTATGTAATCTGTTTACTAAATTTAGTTGCCAGAGTTGTGTTATCTTCAGAGATACAAACATTTTCATAAAGAAAACCCAAAATTGTACAGTAATAACTGGTTATATATATATATATATATATATATATATATATATATATATATATATATATATATATATATATATATATATATATATATATATATATATATATATATATATATATATATTTCAACAACTCACCACGAGGGCTCACAGCCTAAATACTATCGTACCGTGGGTGTCGACAAGGAGGAAAGAGGCAACTTGTTAATTCTGGACTTGAAGGTTTGGAGGTTCGGAGGAGAAGGAAAAGCATGTGCGGGCAAGGAATTACACAACTTGGAAGTCCTCGGAACAAAAGAGCGGGCATAACAATATGTTCTATGTCTGGTGACCTGAACAATAAAAGGGTGCATTCGCTCTGTTCCCCTGGTAGATATGTTGGGGGCAGCAGGTGGAGGAACTATGGAAGAAAGCTAATCTGATCAGTGTCCGTGCAGATATCTATAAAAGAGAGAGAGAGAGAGCTCACCAACGGCACGTCGGTGGGCAAGGGATGGCAGCCTTTGGGTGAGGGTAGGGTCACTGATGAGACGTATAGCTCTCTTCTGAATGGCGTCGAGGATAGCAAGTGTAGAAGCGGCAGCGGCACCCCAGATGTGGGAGCAGTATTCGAGGTTTGGCCTTATTTGTGAAGTATATAAGGTATAGAGATTAGCTGGTGAAAAGTATTTGCGAGCCCGGAAGAGGAAACCTAATTTCTTAGCAGCCGCTTCTGCAATTGATGTGACATGTTGGTGCCAATTGAGATTTCGGTCCACAGAAATTCCAGCGAGTGAAAATGACTCATTACTTTGAATAACTTGGTTGTTCATTGTGCTGGGTCTAGGGCTAGTGTATCTCTTATGAGATAGAAAGCAAGACTGAGATTTGGTGGAGTTGAATTGTACAAGATTTCTACTTCCTCAGTCTAATATTTTTTGGAGATCCACAGAGACAGAACCCTCCAAGAGTCTGCGATCCTCATCTAATTGGGCTAAAGAGACAGGCTTAGAATATTGTATATTTGCGTGGAGGGTGTTGTCGTCCGCGTAACTGTGAACTGGGTTGGTTGTGCTAGAGAGGAGGTCATTGATATGGAGAAGAAACAAAGCAGGGGCTAAAGCTGAACCTTGGGGGACTCCTGTATTAATTAGATACAGTTTAGAGGAATGGCCATCCACGACAACAGAAATGCTCCGGTTGGAGAGGAAATTTGCTGTCCAGGTACAGAGTTTTGGTGGTAGGACATAGGCCGAAAGTTTATTAAGAAAGAAGAAAGAAATTTTAGTAATTCGGTGTTTATATACTTTTCCATCACTTTAGAGACGACTGAAAGGAGAGAAATATGCCTGTAGTTGCTAGGAAGCGCTTTGGATCCTTACTTGGGGACGGGTTGTACTCGAGCAGTTTTCCAGTTACTAGGGAATACGCCTCCATTGTAAGATGTCTGAAACAGACGAGTCAGGTCAGGTCAGGTCAGGAGCAAGTTCTGGTGCGCATTTTTTGAGAACATTTGCTAGGATCTCGTCAAGGCCAGAAGCTTTCCTAGTATTAAGTTTTGAAAATGATTGCCATCATTTTATGCACGACATTGGGGACTGTTGGTGGTTGAACATTTAGAGGTTGGTTGAGAGTAGAATTTCCTGCGAACAACGAGGCAAAAAGTTCAGCCTTGCCCAGGCCGGTAGAAACAATTTCATTCCCTGAAACAAGAGGTAGGAACGTGCTCTTGCAGAAATTATTCCCAATAGATTTAGCAAGAGTCCAGAAGTGTTTGCTGTCGTTAGAGCTTGAGAGGACTTGGTTTTTGATGTGGTTATTAAACGAGTTTTTTGTCTCAGAAAGAATGCGGACATAGAGGTTTCTTGCGTCGTTAAATACTTGACGGTTTTCTTGACTGGGAGTGTGTAGACGCGTTTTGTGAGCTTTGACCTTTTCAAGTCTGGCCTTGTCACAATATTTAGGGCATTTGAGTGGCTGAAGTGGTTTTATGTGTACGTAGAATAAATAATTCCATGCCAGCTTGGATAATTTCGGTGACGTGTTGTGAGATATCACAGGGGTCAAGATGAGAGAAGCAGACATACGCCCATGGAAATGAGGAAAAGTAATTCATTTCGTCCCAGTTCGCGGAGTTGTAGTGCCAAACAATACGTGGGTGTGATGACTGCGTGACCTCGGGTTGCATTGCGCAGGAAGCAGTGACCATGCCGTGGTCTGAGCGACCAAGGGGGCGGTGACTGATGTCTTATAGCATTCGGGTTTTGTAGTAAGAAGGAGATCCAAGGCATTTGAGCTGTATGTTGGGATGCGAGGAAGGTGAGTAGGTTGCTGAAACATATAGCCAAAGAATTGCTGACTGCAAAGGCCTCCGCTGCTCTCCCTTGTGGATCGGTTTTTGAAGATCCTAGCCATTTCTTATTATGAACATTGAAGTCACCCAGAATTGTGACCTCCGAGGAAGGATATTCAGAAATTAGATGGTCGGTTTTTTCAAAAAGATTGTCAAAACGTGACCGGTAAATACAACAGATGAGTTTAGTTGCAGCCCTGAGAGAGAGTTTCATCCAAAGTATGTCTTTTCTTTCAGCTTCTAAATTGGGGAGTCTGGTGCAGGGTAGATTGCTACGAACGTAGGTGCACACGCCTTCATGCAATCTAAAGGAAGTAATGAGCACATACCCGGGGAAATGAAGGTTATTGGTGACTGTTTTGGCACTGATTTGGATTTCGATCAGGAAGACGAGTTGGGGCATATTAGCCTGTAGGAAATGGTGGACGGAGTTCAGGTTAGAATTTAGACCACATATATTCGAGAAGGATATGTTAAATCTTGAAGGCGGCGCCCCCTGTATACCCCTCTCCCGGAAATCCGAATGGAAGGGTGTTTTATCTCCGGAATCTTTTGTGCAAGGTGGAGCCATCATCATTTTTGTTTATAAGGGAAACCGACTCATATACCAAAACCAGAAAATGTGAATACAGGGTGGACCAAAAATTATGACCATTTTAATCAACCAGTGTTACTGTCGGTGGCGCCACCCAGCGGCAATAGTGAAATTAATACCGCCATCGTATTACGCATGATGCCTAATAATACCATGCCACACTTCATAATAGTATGTTGAAACACTTTGATCATATTTGAAAAAATAATTTTTAGAAAATTGCTTATTCTGTTAAGATGAATACTTATTTACCTCCGAACGTGCCACTACAATAGGAACGCTGAGAAGGATCCATATCCAAGAATTTTTATTTTGTGTTGAAGATATAAATTGTATTTACCTCTATCTTTTCACACTTGATCTCATTCGAGATTGCATGGGCGGCACGGCAGAAACAAACAAGCGAAACATTTTCTGAGAAAGACACAGCTGGTAAACATCCTGTATATATATATATATATATATATATATATATATATATATATATATATATATATATATATATATATATATATATATATATATATATATATATATATATATAGTCGATTCTCGATAATTTTACACTCGTTAATTTGAATCTTTCGATCATTTTTGTCGTCGGTCCCCTCCATAAATTGAAAAAAATCAATGTGATTTGGTCCCCTCTATAATTTGAAGTTGTAGCAATCGCATCTTGCTTGCCAACATTCCATAATTTGAGGTCAGCGCTTCCCTACTCTCTATAATGTGAAGTCAGTGATTATTTTCATGCACAGACCTGTCGTTTGTTTACATGAATCAGAACAATAGGTAGATACCTAGGGTTTTATTGTAAAACGTATACCATATATTTAAACTTAGACCCATAAGTTTAAAAAAAAAGTTATAAGGATTTAATGGAAAAAAAATCAGTGATGGGAAATATTTTTTATGAAAATACACCACCATAACGCACTTGCTGCATCCAGACTTTTTTAATGAATTTTCTTTTAAAAATATCACTAATGAGGAGATCCCGACTTTTCAATTTTGAAAAAATTTCTTCAAATGGGCGCTATTTAGGACCCCTGGAACCCAAATCCGAGGCCAGTTTCAGACTTTATAGGTATATATATGTATATATATATATATATATATATATATATATATATATATATATATATATATATATATATATATATATATATATATATATATATATATATATATATACCAATAACTAAAAAAATAATGGACTGATTTTGATAAAACTTAGTGAGTACCTTCCTTTTGCAAGTGGCTTGGGTAAGTTCGTTAGCCAGGAAAATCGGACTAGTTTTTCCCGGAAAATTTTGCGTTTTCTTTCGGAAAATTTTTATATCTGCGGAAATAACAAAGTTAAGGCAACCATATTGTGTACGCGGGTTTATATCAAAAGAAAACCATGCACCAAAATTTGAATCTCTATGTTAAAATAAAAAAAATTATAAGCTTTTAAGTTTTTCTTCTTAAAACGTCAAAATTGACATGTTCTAGATAGAGTACCTAAATGAATACCGCTATGCAGTATAAATGTCGTAAGAAGTTAGAAAGCCTTAAGTTTCAGCTACAATCTTCATTGTTCTTTATTTTATTACTCTATTTGATGAAAAGTTATAAAATAGACCCTTTATGTGATGCTTTGGTAGCAGTTTAAGTTATTTATTTAATACTAATAATCAATTACGTTATTATTTAGCGTTTTTTTTTTCAATTGGGAAAAGTGAACGTTTTTTATCGGGAAACGGTGTTGGTAAGAAGTTTCTCCTTTCTATTGACTTCTGTAAGGTGAGTTTTTTACAGTTTGCATTTCCAGCTCCGCTGTAGTATTTATATATTTACCCTGCACAGAACCTCAAATTTGCTTTAGGCCTCTTAACTGTATTGTGGAGTTGAGATCACAGCATTTGCCCGATGGTTAATGCATAAAGGGGTTCCTCTAAGCATGTTTCTGAGTATTTTTTTTAAAAACGAATAATACGTTAATCTGCTAATTTACCTATAAATGTTATTAATCACACCGATAACTCAAAAAAAAGACGATTTTGATTAAATTTGTCGAATACCTTCCTTTTGCAAGTGGCTTGGATAAGTTCCTTAGGCAGGAAAATCGGCTCAGGTTTTCCTGAAAAATTGTGTATTTCCTTTCGAAAACAATTTATATCTCCAGAAATAACAAAGTAAGGGCAACCAAATTTGATACGCGGATTTATATCATTATAGGTATATTATTTACCAAAATTTTCCTCTCTAAGTTAAAAGACAAAAAAGTCTAAAAATAAATTGGTGTTTCCTCTAAACGTCAAAGTCGTGATTTAAAACGTCAAAATTGGCAACATTTAGGCAAAGAACTTGAAACTAATACGGGCTATGGAAAGAAAATGTCTCAAGAAGAATGTTTTGCAAACCCTGAAGTCTTAGCTTCAACCGTCATTGTCCTTCATTTTACTAAAATATTTCCAGAAAATTCATTTCAAATAGACCCTTTCTCTGATGTTTTGGCAGAAGTCTCAGGTATAGAGTTTATCGTTTAATGGTATATAATTTTTGTCGAATTTTCATAAAAATCAATAAAGTTCAATAATATCCGTTATTATACAAGATACGAAAAAAATTGTATACATTAATTATAAGGTGTCTTGAGCTAAATCTTAAAGAAATATTTCTACAGTCACAGGTGGCCCATAAGTCGTTGGTGATCCAAATTTTCTTTTCTTTTTAATCGAACACCCCTTATGTTATTGCATTTTCCATCGAAATATAATGCATGTTTGTAAGTAAATAAATTCGGGACGCAGCAAGTGCGTTATGGTAGCGAATTTTGATTAAATGCTTCATATTTGAATAGCTCAATTTGCTATTAACCTATAAGGTTGACCAAGAAATCAGTTCACTTTAAGCTTTAAGTTTACTTTCGGAAATTTGTGGACATTTTCAAACAATGAAGTTATTTTGATGAAACAAGGCACATTGTTTTTACTATATAGGTTATACTGATAACCAAATTTTATGCCTGCTTTATTAAAAAAGAACACACATATTTCCTATTAAAAAACATTTTTATGAAAATTTACTATCATAACGCACTTGCTGCGTCCACACTTTTTTAATTTTAAAAACAAAACTATTTGGAATTTGGTTGATTCCTGTTTAACTTTGGATAAAAATTACACATTACTTTGAGAAAATATTTCGTTGTTAGTGAATTTTTATTAAAAAAAAATAATTCACTAATAGTGGTGGGATTTTGCAAAAATTCTTTCAAATGTGTGCGAACTAGGACCCCTAGAACCCATATCCGGGGTCAGTTTCAATTTTTACATATATATATATATATATATATATATATATATATATATATATATATATATATATATATATATATATATATATATATATATATATATATATATATATATATATATATGTATGTATCCAATCGCTAACTCAAAAAATAATTAACCGATTTAGATGAAACTTGGCAAGTGCCTTTCTTTTATTAATGGCTTGGATAAGTTCGTTAGTCAGAAAAATGGGACGGGGTTTTCCGGGAAAATTTTGAGTTTTCTTTCAAAAAAATTTTTTTTCTCCGAAAGTAACAAATCTGTTTTAATGAAATTTAGTATATATGTTGCCTCAGGAGAGATTGTACTGCGTACCAAAATTCAACTGTCTAAGTTTAAAGAAAATTGAGTTATTTAAATTTTAAATTTTCTTTCGAAAAAAATTTTTTCTCCGAAAATTACAAAGTTATTTTAATGAAATTTTGTAGATATCTTGCCTTAGGAAATACCTTTTTTTTTGTTCCCTCAGGGCTCGTCCGCGGCCTTGCCGCCCCGATAGCACCGCAACACTAGGAAATACCTTACTACGTATTAAAATTAAACTCTATAAGTTTATAGAAAATTGAGTTATTTAAATTTGAAGCATTTAATAAAAATTCACTACCATAACGCACTTGCTGCGTCCCGAGTTTTTTTTTTTTTCTTGCAGCTGTCTTTAGTCGCAAATGTGTGTGGATGTGTGCGTGCGCGTTTAGAATCAGCCACAGTAATTGTTGGGTTTATTTGGTTAAGATTTGTAGTTAGAGAAAGCAGAAAGAGAAAAAAGCTCAAATGTCTGAGAAGTTATTAGTCTCCACGTGCCGACCAATATTCAATGTTAAACAACAATTATTCGAACAAATTGTGTTAGGTAAAACCATTATTGCTTCAGTTTTCCAAGATTTAACGACAATTAATAACTATTTTATTTATTTTACGCCTGGCACGCTCAACACTACCCTGTTGCGCAATCTGTTCTAGTTTCGTTAGTATTTTATCTATAATTATTTTCAGTTTTATTGACTTGGTTAAATTAAAGATAGGTATTTCATGTGCAACGAATTCTCAATAAAATTTTAACATAGGTACAAAACCACCTAAAATCACACGAATATTTGTGTTGTATTGGTATATTTTCACTAACTTAAGATTGGAACATGTGATAAGCACTGATAAGTACATTTTAAGAAACCCAATTCATCACGAGACATTTTTTAAGACCTAACGATCGTTTCACTAACAAAGTTAGGGTCATCTAGGGATGAAATGTTTCATAAATATACAGCTGTCCCGAAAATATGGGTACCTTGACCATAGACACCTTGATGATGGCTCCTCCTTGTACAAAAGATTCTGAAGATATAATACCCCTCCATTAGGATCTCCCGGAGAGGGGTGTGCAGGGGGCGCCGGCATCAAGATTTAACATATCCTTCTCGAATATATGTGCCCTAAATTTTAACCTGAACTCCGTCCACCATTTCCTCCAGGGTAATAGGCTTCAACTCCTCTTCCTCACCAAAACCCAAATCAGTGCCAAAACAGCAACTAATCACCTTAATTTCCCGAGGTATGAGCTCCTTACTTCCTTTAAATTGCATGGAGGCGTGTGCGCATACGTCCGTAGCAATCTACCCTGCACCACACTTCCCAATTTGGAAGCTGGAAGAAAAGACATACTTTGGATGAAACTCTCTCTCAGGGCTGCAACTAAATTCATCTGTTGCATTTACCGGTCACCTTCTGACAACAACTTTGTGCAGCTCTTCGACTACCTTTCTGAAAAAATCGACCATCTGATTTCTGTATATCCTTCCTCCGAGGTCACTATTATTGGTGACTTGAATGTACATAATAAGGAATGGCTAGGACCCGCGAACTGGGACGAAATGCGGAATTACTTTTCCTCATGTCCATGGGCGTCTGTCTGCTTCTCTCATCGTGACCCCTCTGATATATTACAAAGCGTCATCGAAATTATCCAAGCTGGCATGGAATTATTAATTCCACGTACACAGAAAACCTCTTCAGCCACTCAAAAGCCCTGGTTTTCTAAATCCTGTGACAAGGCCAGACTTGAAAAGATCAAATCTCACAAAACGCTTCTACAGAATCCCAGTCAAGAGAACC
This sequence comes from Tillus elongatus, assembly GCA_964006375.1. NCBI lineage: Eukaryota > Metazoa > Arthropoda > Insecta > Coleoptera > Cleridae > Tillus > Tillus elongatus. The sequence goes on from OZ023263.1 coordinate 9,898,293, forward strand.
GTCAAGCGTTTAACGACGCAAGTAATCGCTATGTCCGCATTCTTTCTGAGGCAAAAAACTCGTTAAATAACCACATCAAAAATCAAGTCCTCTTAAGCTCCAGCGGCAGCAAACCCTTCTGTGCCCTTGGTAAATCTATTGGGAATAATTTCTGCAAAAGCACGTTCCCACCTCTTGTTTCAGGGGATGAAATTGTTTCTACCGCCCTGGGCAAGGCTGAACTTTATGCCTCGTTGTTCGCCGGCAATTCTACACTCAACCCACGTCCAAATGTTCAACCACGAACAGTTCCCAATATCGCGCATCAAAACTAAAAAGGTACGAAAGATGCTCTCTTCTCGTAATACCAGGAAAGCCTCTGACCTTGACGAGATCCCAGCAAGTGTTCTCAAAAAATGCCCACCAGAACTTGCTCCTGTCCTGACGATAGTATTAAGGCTGTATTAAAAATAAAATCTGAGACATGCGGTGAAACGACTTAATGGTTAAAGTCCAATGCCTGATATGCAGAGTAGTTAACTGTCACGCGTAGATTGATTCATAAAAAAGGTATAAACCACACATCAACGGTAACGAAACAAAATAAATGACAGGCATAAAACATACTACCCGAAACAACAATCGTAAAATCTTCGCCACAAATATCGCAAATGACAGACGACATGGAATTAAAAATTTGCCAAGTACCAAATTGTTCTTTAACTAGGAGATTCAATCAATTTTTAAAATACACTAAATTTGTAGCTTGACGAACGGCCCCAAACACAGTTTAAGACTGAAAGTGTAGGATAATATAGTGGAAATGTAAACAAAGTCCAGTCAAGTCTCTATAAAAAATAGTTTCTTTTTTATCTTTAAACTTAAACATAAGACGTCATATAAGATCTAAACAGTCATTGAATGTGTTTTAATGGCAATTCTAATAATTCTGTACTTAATTGTTACGTATACTTTTAATATAATATCCCGGGCGTGAAGCCCGTACCAGGTATCATGCAAACAAAACGTTAGTTTACGTTAGATAGCTCAGTGGCAGCGTGCTTGTCTTCTACGCAGAACATTGGGTGAACGTTCCAGCTCGATGAATGTATCATTCCTTTTGTTTTATTTTGACATTTGGAGAAGCAATAGTGCACAGATTTCATCCGTTCTGAACAAGATCTGATTTTTGTTTAAAACGCCTGAATAACTTTGTCACCTTTGAGTCTGAAATTACAACACAAAATATTTTTTTGATACTAGAGAAATATCGAAGTAACACTTTTGAAAGAATTCTTCAAATGTGCGCGTCCTATGACCTCTTAAATCGACGTTGAAGGTATATGCAAGTTTAAAGTATAAATTTTAGTAATATACCGCATAATAATAGTGTACAATTCTTATGAAAATTCGCTACTATAACGCTCTTACTGCGTCCCGAAATTCTCTTAGAGCAGGGATAACACAACTAAAGTACTTTTTGCAGCTACAAAGTGTGGGTAGTTATATTTATTAGATATTTTTAATTGTATTTTAGGAGAAACAGCTGCTAGGTACATCATGAAAAAAATGGAGGAATCTCCTGAGGGTTTGAAAATTTTGAGCTTAAGACCAAGAATAAACACCCAAACAGTCGACACGGAAAAATTGAAAGCAATGCCGGAAGGAACACTCGGCAAAACTTACAGTAATTTTCTGATTGATAACGTGAGTATTTTTCATTAGGTAGAAAATAAGACAGTTTGTATAAATGTACATCACCTAAGGTATAGCTAGATAAGAACTATAATTTTTTATAAATTTGTAATTTTCACGTCGCAATTGATACACGTATTTTGACCTGAAATAAGGCCAGAGTTTTACTTTCACTACCACAATATAAGGATATAATTACGTCATTGGAAACCTATAATTTTCAGAATGTAACACCAGATTCAAGGATGACTGTACAATTCATCGATGATGTAGACTTGGCCTATGTTATTCAAAGATACAGAGAGGTGCATGATTTATTTCACAGTGTCCTGGGCATGCCGACTAATATGTTAGGTGAGTAGATATTTATAGACAAATCGTTAAATTATCAGTAACTTCATGAAAAGAGATGTTTATCTGCGATTATTTATTCAGAACGTTCCGAAACCGATGTTTTTGTATTAGCGAATTAAAAAAAAATTCGCTAATGAATCTGTGTTTATATATATATATATATATATATATATATATATATATATATATATATATATATGTTTTTCATATATGTTTTTATATAGGATGGCAAAAAAACCAATAGAAACAAGATTCAAGTAACATATAACAGCATTAGATAAAATCCACATACCTAGCTACAAATCAAACGTAGCTACACACATTCACAACACACAACACCAAAAACCAGACATCACCCAATTACAACTAATGAAACATGTGAAAGACCACAAAAAAATAATGGAAATCTGGGAACAATACTACATTAAACAAACAAACAATAAGAAACAATTAATGCCAGAACAAATCCAATAACAAACATTTAAAGAAAACTTAATAAAGGCCATACAAATAGACAAATTATCAAACCACAGTGATCAAGACCGGAGACCGATACACGCGACACAGTCCGAAGGCCAACCAATCAGAGAACAGTAAACCGTCCAATAGAAGCTCACGGCGCAGATGCCACGTACAATCTCAGACGTGGACCACGCAGAAGCGATAACAGACATTAGCGTGCTGATGATGAACCGTTGACGGTTCGAAACTTCAGTCCACGCAAACCAATAAGAAATCATAAACTTACAGCAAACAAATAAAGTATATATATATATATATATATATATATATATATATATATATATATATATATATATATATATATATATATATATATATATATATATCCGGCCGATAACTCAAAAAATAATGGGCCAATCTTGATCAAATTTGGTGAGTACCTTCCTTTTGAAAGTGGCTTGGATAAGTTCGTTAGCTAGGAAAATCTGACCAGGTTTCCCGGAAAACTTTATGTTTTCTTTCTAAAAAAAATCATATCTCCGGAAATAACAAAGCAAGGGCAACCAAAAAGAGCGAACTCTGTACCAAAATTTAGGTCTTTAGCTTTAAAGACAAAGAAGTTATGGGCAGTTAAAGAAACAAATTTTGGAGTTTTCCTCAAAACGTCAAACTCGCACATCACCCCTATCCCCCCCAGGTGCCTTAACTTCCTTGGTGGGTAGGAACAAGACATTTTTCTTGTGGTTTATGCAGCGAAGGTGGTTGTATGCACGCGAGGGGAAAGGAAAATCCCCACGACGAAGCAGTCACCCCCCAACCCTCCCCCCTGCCGCAAGTCGAACCGGGGGGGGGGGGCGTTGTCCTGCTTTGTCGTAGGCATTTTCCTTCCCCCCTCGTGTGCATACAACCACCCTCGTTGCACAAACCACAAGAAAAATGTATTGTTCATACCCCCCCAAGGAAGTTACGTGACCTGTGGCTAATAGGGGTGCTGTGCGGGGTAGGCAGGGTTTAATGGGGATATGGCTTCAAAAAGACAGCTGTCAAGCAGTTTTTTTCGCATTTTCTGTTCATATTTCCTTTTTACTACCTACCCCGCCCAGCACCCCTATTCACTCCCAGTCCCGTAACTTTCTTGGGGGTTGTAAACAAGAAATTTTTCTTGTGGTTTGTGCATTCAGGTGGGGTCATAGTAATGTTCCTGAAAACATTTTTTTTAAGCGTTGGATAGGTAATCTGCAAATTTACCGAATTTCCATTAAATCCTTCAAATTTCAATAACTCAATTTGCTATTAACGTAAGCTTTGTTGGTTAGGAAACCAACATTTAAGTTTATTTTCGGAAATTTGTTGTATATTTTCAAACCATTTTTGATAAAATATAGTATTGTCTCTATGATGCCTGCTCGCATTTGCTATTAAAAACATTTTTATGAAAATTTACTTCCATAACACACTTGCTTCATCCAGACTTTTGAAAAATGTTTATATATTTTCAAACAATAAAGTTATTTCGATGAAATATGGTACATTGTTTCTACTATATAGGCAACCAAGTTTGATGCCTGCTAACATCAAAGAAAGACATTTGCTATTAAAAATATTTATAAATTCGCTACCATAACGCACTTGCTGCGTCCATATTTTTTTTTGATGCCACAATTTGATAAAGATTTCGCCGATATCTATTCTGACGAACTCAAATAGGTATAATTAAATCTTGTCGCATTGTTGTTAGTTTAAAATAACAATAAGGTATTATAAAAACTCTGGACGCAGCAAGTGCGTTATGGTAGTGAATTTTCATTAAAATGTTTTTATTGCAAATATGTGTGTTTTATTTTTATTTAAGAAAGCAGGCATCAATTTTGGTTACCAGTATAACCTATATAGTAAAAACAATGTGCCATGTTTCATAAAAATAACTTTATTGTGTGAAAATGTACAAAAATTTCCAAAAGTAAACTTAAAGTGTTCCCGGAAAAACTCGTATCTTGGTCAACCTTATAGGTTAATAGCAAATTGGGCTATTCAAATATGATGCATTTGATCAAAATTCGCTACCATAACGCACTTGCTGCATTCAGAATTTTTTTTCTTACAAACATGCATTATATTTCGATGGAAAATGCAATAACATAAGGCGTGTTTGATTAAAAAAAAAAGAAAATTTGTATCACCAACGACTTATGGGCCAGCCTGTGATTGTATAAATATTTTTTTAACATGTAGCTCAAGACGCCCTATAATTAATATATAAAAAAAATCATATCTTGTATAATAACGGATATATTGAGCTTTATTGATTTCTTACGAAAATTCGACAAAAATTATATACCATTAAACGATAAACTCTATAGCTAAGACTATTGCCAAAGCATCAGAGTAAGGGTCTATTTGAAATGAATTTTCTGGAAACATTTTAGTAAAATGAAGGACAATGGCGGTTGAAACTAAGACTTCAGGGTTTGTAAAACATCCTTCTTGAGACATTTTATTTCCACAGCCCGTATTAGATTCAAGTTATTTGCCTAAATGTTGCCGATTTTGACACTTTAAATCGCAACTTTGACGTTTTGAGGAAAACACCAATTTATTTTTCTTTAAATGCCTATAACTTTTTTGTCTTTTGACATACATAGCTAAATTTTGGTAGGTAACTTACCTATAAGGATATAAACCCGCGTGCCAAATTTGGTTGCCCTTACTTTGTTAATTTCGGAGATATAATTTTTTTTCGAAAGAAAACACAAAATTTTCCGGGAAAACCTGCGCAGATTTTCCTGCCTAACGAACTTATCCAAGCCATTTGCAAAAGGAATTTATTCACCAAATTTAATCAAAATCGGCCCATTATTGAAACTGACCCCGGATATGTGTTCTAGGGAGCGTAATTAGCGCTCATTTGAAGAAATTTTTTCAAAATTCAAAAGTCGAGATCTCATTAGTGATTTTTTTTCAGAAAATTCACTAAAATAACGATTTTGAAATCATTACGAATCAATGAGTCAGTTATAAAAGCATATATAACTGTTAAAAAAAAAATAGTATCCGTTTACATTTGATTTTAGTTGGAACCTTGACTAATTATCTCTTACGTTATTAAATGATAAGTCACAATAGAAGATGTACAACAGAAACTCGGCTATAAATTAACACTATATTATTCTATTACGTTATGCTGGTAGGAGTAATAATAGATAAAACATTGAATTTACATGCCTACAGCTTCCATCTAACAATGACCTTCATTTCTGTGACTGTCTACTATTACAGACAAAGTTAAAATCCTGCAATAATTATTTATATATTCCATAAAAGCATGAAATTCAACATTGATTGCAACTTTGCCCAAAATAGGTAATAGGAAGCGGACTCAAACTGTTTTGCCTTGTTTTACAAGTGCCCACGCAGCCTCGGTGGTACAGTGGTAAAATAGCGTAACTTAAGTTCATTGTATGTACATTTTATATTAGCGAGTTTTCATTACGAAAAATTCGCTAATAGACAGGTCACGATGAAAAGTTTTCGAAACAAATTCTTTAGATGAGCGCGACTTTGGGGCCCTAGAACCCAAAACCAAGGCCCGTTAAAATTTTTATATTATATATATACAGGGTGGCCATGGTCTATCTCTTTACATGGATACTTTTTTATTAAATATATAAAGAGATAGAAAAAAGCTTAAATAGGCAAAATTGGGCAGACTCAGAAGACCCCCATTCCCACTTTTAGATTTGATGTACTTTTTTTGGTTCCTGTAATATCCTGAAAAAACTGATGCTCGTCTAAATTTTGAAACGTAAATAACTCAGAAACTATCATAGATAGGAAAAAAGTTTTAATTTATCATTGTTAGATATTTTTATGTAGAATTTAATAGGATTATCAAAATTCTCATGGCTCTCATGATTTCTGAAATATGACACAAACTTACATTTTTTTAAATGGAAACCATAGTTGGCTGTGATCTCCTCTGGCCTTGATGAGATCCCAGCAATTGTTCTCAAAAAATGCGCACCAGAACATGCTCCTGTCCTGACTCGTCTGTTTCAGACATCTTACAATAGAGGCATATTCCCTAGTAACTGGAAAACTGCTCGAGTACAACCCGTCAGCAAGAAAGGATCCAAAGCGCTTCCTAGCAACTACAGGCCTATTTCTCCTCTTTCAGTCGTCTCTAAAGTGATGGAAAAGTATATAAACACCGAATTACTAAAATTTCTCTAAAAACACAGTCTAATCCACGACAGGCAGTTTGGATTCCGTCAGCGCAGATCAACTGCCGACATCCTTTCATTTGTCATATATTCTTGGAACAATTCTATGGAACTACACGGTGAATCCCAGACATATCCAAAGCATTCGACCAGGTCTGGCACGCAGCGCTGCTTAATAAACTTCCGTCCTATGGCCTACCATCAAAACTCTGTACCTGGACAGCAAATTTCCTGTCCAACCGGAGCATTTCTGTTGTCGTGGATGGCCATTTCTCTAAACTGTATCCAATTAATGCAGGAGTCCCCCAAGGTTCAGCTTTAGCCCCTACTTTGTTTCTTCTCCACGTCAATGACCTCCTTTCTAGCACATCCAACCCAGTTCACAGTTACGTAGACGATAGCACCCTCCACCGAAATATACAATATTCTAAGCATATCTCTTTAGCCCAATTAGATGCGGATCGCAAACTCATGGAGGGTTCTCTCTCTGTGGATCTCTAAAAAATATTGAACTGGGGAATTAGCAGTCTTGCCTTCTATCTCACAAGAGATACACCAGCCCCAGACCCATCACAATGAACAACCAAGTTATTCAAAGTAATGAATCCTTTTCACTTTTTGGCGTTTCTGTGGATCGAAATCTCAATTGGCACCAACATGTCACATCAATTGCAGAAGCGGCTGCCAAATTAGGTTTCCTCTTCCGGGCTAGCAATAACTTTTCACCAGCTAATCTCTATACCTTATATACTTTACAAATAAGACCAATCCTCGAATACTGCTCCCACATCTGGGGTGCTGCTGCCGCTTCTACGCTCGCTATCCTGGACTCTATTCAAAAGAGAGCTATACGTCTCATCGGTGACCCTACCCTCGCCCAAAGGCTGCCATCCCTTTTCCACCGACGTGCCGTTGGTGACCTCTCTCTATTTTATAGATATCTGCACGGGCACTGCTCAGAGGAGCTTTCTTCCATAGTTCCTCCACCTGCTGCCCCTAACAGATCTACCAGGGGAACATAGCGAATGCGCCCTTTTACTGTCCAGGTCACCAGACATAGAACATCTTGTTATGCCCGCTCTTTTGTCGCGAGGACTTCCGAATTGTGGAATTCCTTGTAGGCACATGTTTTTCCTTCTCCTCCGAACCTCCAAACCTTCAAGTCCAGAATTAACAAGTTGCCTCTTTCCTCCTTGTGGACACCCACGGTGCGATAGTATTTAGGCTGTGAGCCCTGGTGGTATGTTGTAGAAATAAATAAAAAAGATTGTTGCAAATTGCATTAATCTACCTAGTTAAATTAATCTAAAATTAAACAGCAACTTTATAAGCAAAACAACAACAAATCAGAGTAAGTGCTCAAAGTGTTGACAATTTACGTTAATGCATTTTCTCACTCGTTTATTAAAATTATCTCTTACTTTAAAAAATGAATTTTGTTGAGCTCTGATATCATTAACACCCTGTACGATCTTTTCCCATAATTGCTGGCGGTTATTAATTTAATGTTTGTAGATCAGTGACTTTAAATAACCCCAAAAGTAAAAATCTAGCGTAGATAAGGCGCTGGCCATGGGTGCACACTACCTCTACCAATCCACCTTTGACGGTAAATTTCATCTAAATAATTATGCTTATCTCGGATGTAATGTGCTGGAGCATCATCATGCATGAACCAAGAGTCACTCCTTAAAGTTAAAGGTACATCTTCTAAAATGATCGGTAGGTAAATTATCTCTCACAAACAAGAGATACGTTGCTCCGGTAAGTCTAGGTGGCAGTTCAAATGGTCCCACAATACAATTTCCATGAATGCCACACCAAACTTTTATTGAAAATTCATGTTAAAAATGATGTTCGCGGATAGCGTGAGGATTTTCAATCGCATAGGTATCGCTATTCCGTAAATTGAACATACCTCTTCTGTTGAATGAGGCTTTATCAGTAAATTACATTTTCTTGTAGAACAAAAATCTAAATAGTGTCCTCTCGTAAACTGGCACAATTGAAGTCTTCTTGGTAAGTCCTGCGGTAAAAGCTGCTAAACTCGAGTCATGATACGGATGCAGCTTCTCTTTGCGTATGATTCTGGACAACGAAGATTTGCTTATACCCGTTGCTGTACTAATACGTCTCGTGCTGGTTTCCGCGTCTTCTACAATACGAACTATGATTTCGTCTTCTATATCAGCATCAAATACACTCGGTCTTCCTGAATTTATGTTTTCGGGATGAAATAAGTTAGGTTCACCTAATCCATCGTACAGTGCGTTAAAAGTTTTATGGTTTGGTTGCCTTCTGTCAGGATTAAGCTCAAAATAGAGCTGTGCTGCTCTGCGCGAACAAAAATTTTCCTGGGCATAAAGACACACCATATCTCACATTTATGAATTTGAAGAATCATTATGACGCAGAATTTTAACGCAAAAAATGTCTGGACGCAGCAAGTGCGTTATGGTAGTGAATTTTCATTAAAATGTTTTTAATAGCAAATATGTGAGTTTTCTTTAAGAAAGCAGGCATCAAATTTGGGTACCAGTATAACCTATATAGCAGAAACAATGTACCATGTTTCATCAAAATAACTTTATTGTTTGAAAACGTACAAAAATTTCCGAAAGTAAACTTGAAGTGTTCCCTAAAAAAACCGTTTCTTGGTCAACCTTATAAGTTAATAGCAAATTGAGCTTTTCAAATATGAAGTATTTAATCAAAATTCGCTACCATAACGCACTTGCTGCGTCCCGAATTTCTTTTCTTACAAACATGCATATTATTTCGATGGAAAATGCAAAAATGCAATAACATAACTAAAAAAATGGAATCACCAACGACTTGTGGGCCAGCCTGTGATTGTAGAAATAATGTTTTAAGATGTAGCTCAAGACACCCTATAATCAATGTATACAAATTTTTTTCATATCTTACATAATAAGGGATATATTGAGCTTTATTGATTTTTTACGAAAATTCGACAAAAATTATATACCATTAAACGATAAACTCTATAGCTAAGACTACTGCCAAGCATCAGAGAAAGGGTCTATTTGAAATAAATTTTCTGGACACATTTTAGTAAAACGAAGGACAATGACGATTGAAAATAAGACTTCAGGGTTTGTAAAATATTCTTCTTGAGACATTTTCTTTCCATAGCCCGTTTTAGATTCAAGTTATATGCCTAAATGTTGTCAATTTTGACGTTTTGAATCACGACTTTGACGTTTTGAGGAAAACCCCAATTTACTTTTCTCTAATGCCTGTAACTTTTTTGTAATTTGACCTACAGAGCTAAATTTTGGTATTTTACCTGTAGCGATATACACCCGTGTGCCAAATTTGGTTGCCTCACTTTGTTATTTCCAGAGATATACATTTTTTTCGGAAGAAAACACAAAATTTTCCGTGAAAACCTAGGCCGATTTTCCTGGCTAACGAACTTATCCAAGCCACTTGCAAAGGGAAGGTATGCACCAAATTTAGTCAAAATCGGCCCATTTTTTAGTTATCGGTGTGATACATTGATATATATATATATATATATATATATATATATATATATATATATATATATATATATATATATATATATATATATATATATATATATATATATATATAAACCTATAAAAAACCGAAACTAACCCCGGATATGTGTTCTAGGGAGCCTAATTAACGCTCATTTGAAGAAATTTTTTCAAAATTCAAAAGTCGGGATCTCCTCATTAGTGAATTTTTTAAAATAAAATACTCTAATAAGGAGAATAAAGTAACAATTAAAGATACTTGTTTAATGTGAGTCGATTTTGACAAGTTATAGTAAACAAGTTCCTTGTTGCTACCATAACATACTTAGCAACACAGTAAATACAGATTTTTGGTTTTCATTAAAAATACGTTTATTTTGAAAACAATTAACTTTTTCGATTTCGAAGAAGTATACCTTGTTTGTGTGAAACTAAATGGGTTTTCTTTATTTTTGTTCGAAAATGTGCATACAGGGTGGACAAAAAGTTATGACCATGTTAATGAACCAGTCTTGCTGTCGGTGGCGCCACCTTGCGGGACTGTCATCGTATTACGCATGATGCCTAATAATACCATGCCATATTTCATAATAATATGTTGAACCACTTTCAAGATATTTGAAAAAATTGTTTTAGAAAAATTATTTAAACACCCTGTAAAAAGAAAACGAGTCACATTTTACTAAGGCATGTTGAGCTTTAATTAATTATGGGGCACCGTGTATAAAACAATTTTGACTATCGTTCTTCAAATACAAATTTGCCGTACATATTTTTCTTCTTTTGTAGGTGAAGTTACTGTCAAATGGGTAGAAGCAATTCAGACAAAACTGCCAATGTGCATAGCTGGAGCGTTACTTGGACCTATCAGATTAAAGCCCAAGTGAGTGTGATTTCCATATATCATTAATCAGTTGCCCGATTAAAGAAACACCTTTGATTTGTATTCTAGATACTTTATTTAAACATTAAAAAAATTACTTATAAAATGTATTCATCACCATCACAGTCTAAGGGCAATGTCACCTTGTCTTCTGTCTCTAAGCAGCGCATTTCATTGCTGCCTTCGGACTTAATCAATAAGGCCAGGTTTTTCAGATGTTTCCCTCTTAGTCTACATCTTCCCTTTTTTCCAAAAACCCGCCTTTCAAATAATGTCAGAAGGTTTTATCATTGAGGAGAAAATATTCAAAGATTATGACTACAGGGCCGTCTATACACGGTTTCTCATGGCAGCCGTTCGTTAGAAGTTTTCGTGGTTAAAAAAAACTTAGAATTCTGATTTTTGTGACTTCAAGGTTATCCAAAATTTTCTTTCATTTTAAAATATTTTCAAGTCATTGATTGTTGTTGCCCTTACTTAAAATGCTGTCAAGCAGCGAAACTATAGTCACAGAAGCATTGAAGAACATCCTAAAACTTCCAGAATTCGAAGGGCCACTTGCTCCAGTTAGCTCACGCGCTGGCTACAAAAACCAACAGTGAAGCCAGAGAAGTAGTCTCCAAGTCTGTATGTAATATTTTCAAGGTTAGATTCATGTAGATAACCGTTGAAAATAGATGTGTGTGTGTGTGTGTTTTGTTTCTTTAACATCGGCCTATTTCCGCGACTATGGCCAATCACCGACGCCAGGGAGCAGTTTCACCTCACTCTCCTGGAAATTTTGCCGAACCCCAGCCTTTCTGTAAGGAGGGTAGGGATCTTTAACGTGCCCAACACCGCATGGACACGGAATCGACGGATTTACGCCCCCTCCGAAGGGCGGAACGTGCAAACATTCAACTTGCTCAAATACAATGCCAGAACCTCGATTGATGTTAATTGTACAGTTTGTACTAAAACAGTGAAAGGAGAACCCTGGGATCGAACCCAGTACCCTTCGGTTCAGAGGCACACGTTCTTACCCCTGAACCACCGAGGCTCTGTTGGAAATAGGTATAGGTAAACTTATGCGATAAATAAATTGTCAATTTGAATTTCGAAAGTATCATTCTTGTGCTTCCGTTTACCTCAAAAGCGCTTACCACCAGTCGAAAATAGGTCTAATAATAATAATAATAATAATAATTATTATTATTATTATTATTATTATTATTTTTATTATTATTATTATTATTATTATTATTATTATTATTATTTGGTAACACGTTGCTTAAAATTTTGTACTAAATAGTTTGTTTCCTGTCTATTTTAAATATTATTCAACAATATGTTCAGTAATGAAGAATATTTTGACTTTTTGGAATGTTATATTCGTTTTAACCGAAATACTGAAGCAGCTGCAAATTCATATCAAAACAACTACCTAGAAAGACGACAACCAAACACCAAAATATTTCGCAGGATAGTGACGAATCTATTGAACGGCGGTAGCTTCCACGCAAAGAAACTACCAATGCCTAGAAATGTAGAAAGAAATAATGCCGTCTTACAGGTTTCAAACGAAAACCCTCTGCAGTCTGTTCGGTTTTATGGTGAACACATTGACGTTCCGAAAAGTACGGTACACCGTGGATTAAAACAAAGTCATTACCATCCATACAAACCTACAATCGTACAAGGCTTAAATGTTGACGATTACCCTAAGCGACTTCAATTCTGCAGATAGTATCAAGGACAATGTCAGCAAGATGAAAACTTTCGTTTGAAAATAATATGGACTGATGAATCCAAATTTACAAATTATGGTGTGTATAATCGCCATAATAGGCATTATTGGGCAAATGAAAATCCCCATCTAAAGGAAGAAAGGCGATTGCCAGACAGGTTTGGTATTAATGTTTGGTGCGGCTTATTAGGTAATAAACTGTTATTTTTGTTTGTAAATTAGACAGTTAACTTTTAAAAATTTCAGGTAACATCATTGTTAGTCTGTTCTTTTTTTAAAATAATTTAACTGGGGAAAGGTGTCCTAATCTGTTGAGAAATGATATCTTACAAAGAATTAGAAGAGTTCATGATAATTTAGACGAGATTTGGTACCAACAAGATGGTTGTTCAGCTCACAATGCTAGGATTGTCAAAAAAAATTGTACCAAAATTTTAATAATCGTGTCATTTGTAACAATGGGCCGGTTCTTTGGTGTGCTCGAAATCCTGATATAACACCCATGGATTTTTATTTTTGAGGTACTCTGAAGAATGATGTGTATAAATTTGATCCACCACAAAATATCAATGAATTACGAAACAGAATCACGGCAGCTATAAATTATATTAACCAAAACACCCTCACCAGAGTTTGCAGGCATGTTTCAAAAAGGTGTATAAAGTGCATTGAACAAAAGGTGACCATATTGAACAATTTTCTATTTAGGATATTTTTAGATTTCTATTTTATTATTTGTTGAATTCCGTTTCTAATTGTCTTGTTTTGTGGAGTTTAAGTTTCTATTTGTAACTGCAGGGTTTTATTATTAAACTGTTTTACATAATATTACCTAGCATTATTACTCAATTAAGTATTGTAAATTAAATCACAATATTTTTTTATCGTGGATCATTACCGAAAATTATGTTAAAAGTAGAAGTCTATTGTTAGACTCCACGGCCTACTGCTTTTTGAACACTTTTTTTGACATTTGTTTTCTGGTATTGGATTTCATAACCTACTATCCTCAAAACGGTTTTTCTCAAAATTGTCAGTGCAATTACAAGATTTCTCAAGCATATTGTACATCATTGGAAAGCTCTTTTCACAGGCTATCACATGAGCAAAAAATCCCATATGGCTGCCATAATAAAAACAAACGTTGATACCTGTAGCTCAAAAACAAAAGACAATCCAAGGTTGAGAATAGCACAAAAAGATTGCTCTGTAAAAAGTGTCCTGATAATGTGCAAGTCGTAGACATGTCAGATCAACGCCTACTTAGATATTGAAGAAAAAATAAATCGGCAAATTTTGTTTTTTTCTAAATAACTCGAAAACGAAAAGAGGCAGGGCAAAATACAAGTCATATTTGGAATGAGCATGAAATTCTACAAAACATTGCTAATTTAACCGTCTCCCTATCTTTAATAGTAACGGAGATAACAATACATTCCCATCCACTTTGGGACTTAGACCGCTGCCTTGTCAAATATTTGTGATTTGTATGATTATGAGATATGCACAATAAGGCTGCCGTGCTATCGGGGCGGCTAAGCCGCGGACGAGCCCTGAGGAGAATAAATAAAAATGATTATGAGATTATCTGTTAAAATGCGTGTACTCAATCACAGATACCACATACAATGGCAATACATACAGTATATTCGTGTTTTCGTTATACAGTAAGTTTGTGTGATAGTCAAGTCTTTTGTTAAATATTGTCCTTTTTTTTGGATACATGAGGGGGAAATGCTCATGCAGACCCCATTCACGGCCCCGAGGTGCCGTGGGATATCGAGGTACTGTGAGACTGTACTCACTAAAACCCCCTCCCTGGGAGTACCGGACCTTAGTCCATACCTCCGTCGGAAAGATTTCACACAATGACTTTTGGGTATGAATGTTTCCATTCTGTTTTTGCCGCGGGGGCGTTAGCGGGTAAGTATAAGCTTTGGACGCTTATGCTTATGTGGAAGTTGCTCGTCGTAGTCGGTGGCACCGCGGAGAAGAGCATTTGGGTGAGAAGCGGCTTTTGCGAACTGAGTTGTGGATAGTTGAATTATAAACTCAAGTATCGAAGGCATTTCCAGATCAAAGTGAATCTGACTGTTTCTGACAAACCATGGCGCTTCGGTAACCATTCTCAGAATTTTGTTCAGGATGATTTGAAGGGTCTTGATGTATGTTGCGGCCGCGGTGGCCCATGCAGGTGATGCATAGGTCAAGGTAATATTGTCCTGAGAATAATCGTAGTTTAGGAGTATCAATTTTGCTCATACAATTGGTTTAGCGACAGCTACTCATGAAGATAACTTTGTTGTCGAAATACATACCTATCTAACGCATAAGTCTGTTATTATTTTTGTGGTTTTTGCGATGATTCTGCATTTTCTTTCATAATTTTAATATGTTTACATTTACTGTATGCCTGTTCATTTCCAACCTTTTATTCATCTGTTGTATTTTTGTTTTAGCTATTAATAAAATAATGATACAAAAGTTATTGCATATATATTTTTAGGCATAGACAGCTTTATCAAGAACACTACCTGCCCTGGGCAATCGAGACCGGTAACAAAAGTGGCTTCTTATTGAACATTTTCTTTGAAGAAAGATGGGAACAGCCGCTATCAGAGTTAAATGAAGAACTAAATATTACTCCCCTTAAGTTAAAGAAATAAATAAGAGATAGATTAAATGTTTATATGTGTAATTTTATTTTTGCCTCTTTTCCTTTTTGACTGTGTGGCTATGTAAGCTGTTCTACGTGTGCATAAAATAAAGGCAAATTTAAGGGGAGTGGAAGGACGTTATCGTGGTGGCTTTGTATAAAGGTAAAGCAAGCAAAAGTGAATTCAAAAATTAGATGGATAAGTTTGTTAAGTGTTGCGTGGAAGCTATTTGAAAGAATATTAGTAGAACTAGTGAGACAGCTGACTGACGCAAAGACTGGAGATGTTCAATGTATGTTCATGGTAGGAGAAGTCTGTACTAACCAACTTTTCTCACTTCAGCACGTAGTTGAGTTAATGCTTGAATGTGGTAAAGAAAGTTTATTGCTCGTTTGTAGACTTCGAATTGTATTGTATTATTCTGTAGATAGGCACAAGTTGTGGAGTATTTTGAAAGGATATGATATCGATGATTGGCTAATTCGAGGCATTAAGTCGCTATATGATGGCAGTAGAGCATGTGTGAGGACTAATGGAATGTTCAGTGACTATTTTTGAATTAAACAGGGTGTCAAACAAGGATGACCGATATCTCCATGGTTATTCAACATAGTTATGGAGAAATGTATAAGAGAAGGTTGCTCGGAGAGAAAAGGCATAAAAATGAATGCTACTGAGGTAAAGGTGTTATGGTACGCTGATGATGTAGTACTACTTGGTGAATCTGAAAGAGGAATGCAGGGGGTGTTAGAGACCCTACCCTACCCTCACCCAAAGGCTGCCGTCCCTTGCCCACCGACGTGCCGTTGGTGACCTATCTCTCTTTTATAAATATCTACACAGGCACTGCTCAGAGGAGCTTTCTTCCATAGTTCCTCCACCTGCTGCCCCCAACAGATCTACCAGGGGAACAGAGCGAATTCACCCTTTTACTGTCCAGGTCACCAGACATATAACATCTTGTTATGCCCGCTCTTTTGTCCCTAGGACTTCCAAGTTTTGGAATTCCTTGCCGACACATGTTTTTCCTTCTCCCCCGAACCGCCAAACCCTCAAGTCCAGAATTAACAAGATGCCTCTTTCCTCCTTGTCGACACCCACGGTACGATAGTATTTAGGCTGTAAGCCCTCGTGGTGTGTTGTTGAAATTAAAAAAAGAGAGACTGATGGCAGTAACAAATAAAATGAATATACATGTGAACGTAGAGAGGACTGAATTATGGTACTTAATAAGGAGGGTGTCTCTTGATAAATGGTATGTTAGGGTAGGTTAAATTGTGAGTGGGCCATAACGGTCGCTCCACTGCGACCTTAAGGTCTATTGTAGCTCACGCCTAATTCTTCTATATTTCACCCATCAAGTTTATCCTCTTACAGAGGTCGACAATTTTTGTGGGCGAAAGTTGGCTCAGATATTCTGGTACAAGCCGTGTCTTGCCAAAGAGCAGGTTTCTTGTTCTGTCCGCAGCCGAACAGGAATATAGCACGTGCTCTGCTGTTTCGTCACTCTCCATACGCAGCCGGCACTCGGTGCATGCGGTGACGCAAGGGCAGTGTCTTATATACAGGCCGACCAGAGCTTTCAGTTGTTGTCTGTTTACTCTAGAAGTTTTTTAGCCCTTGACTCTGAAAGGCCTTAGAGTGTGCTAATCCCGGCAGATTTTGCCATTGCTGGATTGTCCTTCTATCTGTCCAGGCCTTTAAGGTGCATTTTGCTGTGCATGATGATATCCCCAGCACAGGTTCTGGTCGGATAAAATCCTGGGCACCACCCCTGTCTACATTGCCATCGAGGTCCGAATGACCCGGTATCCAGACCACTGACACCTCATTGTAGCCGCCTAGTTCGTTGAGGGCAGATTTACAGCTCCATACCGTTTTTTGAATTGCAACGGTAGGAACCAAGTGCCTTTATTGCAGCTTGGCTATCTGAATGTATCTTTGTCGATTTGTGCGTGCAATGGTTTTGTATAATTTCCCTCGAACACATCTCGATGACATACACTTTTGCCTGGTGTGAGGTTGCATAATATCCGAGACTAGATGATATTCTTGCATCGGTGTTGCTCCCATATGCACCAGCTCCTACCCCCTCATCGGTTTTCGAGTCGTCAGTGTACCAGCAGAGATCTACTCTCAATGGGGTCGTTTGGGTTCGTTCCCAGTCCTTCCTTTCGGGAAGGACAGTCTTGAAAGACATATCTCTACTGATATTTGTAGGCATCAGGTCTGAGACGATTCCTAGGACCTCATGCCGCTCAATATTATCGAGGAGGTCCTTCGGCATGCTGTCAGCCGTTTGTTTTAATCTGTACGTTGTCCGCCTAGCCTCCCTCTCCAGCCAAATGGGAAGAAGTGGAATGTTTAGGAGGACTTCTAGAGCGGCTGATGAGCGGTGCTTATCGCGCCCGTTATCATCAGACTAGCTTGTCTCTGTGTAGCTGAGCCAGTTTGGCCCTTGCGATATCACGAAGTGCCTTAGGCCACCATACTATAGCTCCATGGGTTATCATCGGTCTGATAACCGTTTCATAGAGCCAGTACATCTGTTGTGAGCTTGGTCCGCAGTTATTTCTACAGATTATTCAGCATGTCCACAGGAACAGTTTGGCCCCGCGGATTACATTCTCTAACTGTTCCAGTTGAGCTTCTTATCTAGAGTAACTCCCAGATATTTTGCCTGTTCCATACATGGAATTGCTTCCCCCGCATAAGAATAGTTGGTTTTAATTTATCCAAACTTCTTCTGGTAAATGGAACAACGATGGTTTTACGGCGGTTCAGAGACATTTGCTCCCTCCGGCACCAATAATTTACTACTACTAAGAGTATTTGAAAGTTCCTCTTCAAATTTACCTCTAATCATTATGACAAGTACATCCGCATATGCCTGGACCTCAACCTTCCACAGTTCCAGGATAGCCAGCGAATCATCCGGACCAAAGCAGAGGGGATAATACTCCTCCCTGCGGGCACCCCCTCGCAGACCTGAAGCTGACCACCTCCTCCAGCGACGAGGTAACAATAGTCCGGCTACCGATCCAGCCACAAATGGTTGGTTCCACCCCTCTACCGATAGCAGCTTTGTAGAGGATGTTGGGTAGTACATTCTTAAATGCTCGTCGAGAAACGCAGCCACCGCCACCTCCCTGTTGTATAGAGAGTGTGTGATTTTCTCAACAAGGTTATTGAGTGTATATTTGCTAGTTTGGTAGGCATACTGCGGTGGGTATTGAGGGGGTTATTGTTTAAGATGTTCCCCCTAATGTGTCCGTCCAGTATTTTTTACAATTCCTTTAGGAGGAATGAAGTGACACTGACAGGTCTCAGCGGTTTGAGTAGGAGGTTATTACGTCTCAATTTGGGAATATATACACCCCTGGTCACCGTCCACCTGATTGGAATATAGTTCACAGCCAGGCTGGCCTGATGGGGAATGGTAGGAGTGCCTCCGGTCCATTTTGTAGCAGAACCGGAATAACCTAATCCTCCCATGGCGCCTTGAATGGCCGGAAATGCTTAACAGCACACCACCGCTGAGGCTATAATTATTTTCCCAGCAACCCGCCAGTGTTCACTTTGAGGGCGTTTATGTCGACCCCCACCTGGCGGGATTTCTTCACTACACAGGATCAGACAATCTGGGAAATGTGTATGTGCTAAGAGTTCTAACGTTTCTTTCCGTGCTTCTGTAAAGGAACCATCTGGTCGTTTTATCAATTCCAGTTCCTGGACACTGTCGCGTGAGAGAATCCTGTGGATCCTGGCACTGCTGGGTAAATTGGCAATACCCCCGCAGAACCTTTTTAAGGACTACTTCTTTGCGTTCCTTATCTCCTTGTAATGTGTTAAAGCGAATTTATATTGTTCCCAGTTGCCTGTAGTCTGCAAGATTGGAGCGACTTCGCACTTCTCACCATTTCCTCGACCAAAAATGACCATGTTTGTCCCGATGGTCCCGCCTCTACTCGGTGTAGAACAGTCCACTCCCAAGTGTTCAGGCCATCGTTCATCCTCCAAAGTCTGGTGAGCACCGTCTCTGGCGTTAATGGAGAATCAACCCCGTCCGGGATGTACGCCAAACAGACGCGTAGGGCATTGGGAGGTCTTGTGACGTGAGCACGGAGAACAGTGTGTAGTTACAAACATAGACACAAACAGGGTACAGAAGCAACTAAAACATTATAAATTCAATTTGTCAATAAAATTATGTATAGGTCAAATTTGACAATCAGGGAAAAAGTGTGAATAAGTATAATTTATTAGAAAAGAAACAACAGAAATAAAAAAAAGTGCTACCGATAAGTTATAGAAATTCTACAAAATGATAATTTCATAGGCATCTATTGAATTTTTGATGATTTTAAGTTTTAAGTAACATTGATAAAATATATCTCTTTAGTTATTCGGGTTTTTCTTGAAAACGACAAATGTTTTTTGAATAGTAAGCGGCAAAAAGTTTTAGAATTTACTTCCCCATAAAACGAAATAATAAATTTTTAAATCCGTCAATAGGTTAAAAAATGCTATCACATTTTATGGGTTCATCACCCTATTCAACCCTTTGAAATGCTTCAATTGAAATCTACTTACCACCGATATTAATGCTCTCGGTACACCCAAAACGCGTATCAAATTTGTTTTTTCCAAGTTGAATTATTACTGAGACATAAAATTTTTTTTCGAAATTTAAAACCCATTTTGGAGGCCCAAAACTTCTCAGGGATGCGACTTAGTATGGGGGTATGTTGCATTAAATCACTATATTTTAGGTACCTCTACATAGCCCTGCTCAGTGTCGGTTCTTTTTTATATATTTCAACAACAAACCACGAGGACTTACAGCCTAAATACTATCGTACCTTGGGTGTCGACAGAGAGGAAAGAGGCAACTTGTTAATTCTGGACTTGAAGGTTTGGAGGTTCGGGGGAGAAGGATAAACATGTGCCGGCAAGGAAGTCCACAACTTGGAAGACCTCGGTACAAAAGAGCGGGCATAACAAGATGTTCTATGTCTGGTGACCTGGACAGTAAAAGGGTGCATTCGCTCTGTTTCTCTGGTAGATCTGTTGGGGGAAGCAAATGGAGGAACTATGGAAGAAAGTTCCTCTGAGCAGTGCCCGTGCAGATATCTATTAAAGAGAAAGAGGTCACCAACGGCACGTCGGTGGGCAATGGATGACAGCCTTTGGGTGGGCGTAGGGTCACCGATGATCTCATGCGAAACACCCTATATATCTTTTTAAAGTATTTTTAGTATGACATAATCTGTCCCGTTGTCATGTTCATAAAATGTTCTATGAATATATATTGTACCTTGTGAGAATGTTCTGGGGATGTTTGAATATTCTTTCGAAATATTCATGAATTCCTAAATTCTCAGAATGTGTCTGTGCTGTCTGGGTAAGAGAACAGAAGCCTTCAAAATGTGAACATGAAAATAAGTGACAAAGACAAGGTGTTACCTACTATAGATGTTAATTACATCTCGCACTTGTTGATCTTGATTACCTGGGATAGTGATATTAAATCCAAAGGTAAACATTTAACATAACTTTATTATTTCACAAATTGATTAAACTTTATGCACTAAATATATACACGTGATACACTATACATGACTCGAAAAGAGTGTGAACAGATAAAGCTTGCCAGTGAGTTGTTTTCATCAGGTTGACTCTGAGAAGAGAGAAATCGCCTGGTGTTTCTTAGTTGCCGTAGCTCTTGACAACTGGCTGTCGCAGAACATAACTTTCAACTGTCAAGAGTATTTACGCAGAAACACAGTGTAGTGTTGGCGGAAACACTGCGGTCGGAACCACCGCCACACATACAGAAAGACAAATATGAAGGTTTTAGAATAGAGGTGAGAGGCGAATGATGTTTGCTCAAAGAAATTGAGTGGAGGGTTGATGAAGAGCGGAAATAATATAATGAAATAAAAGGAGCTACTGCAGACAGAATTGCATGGCTGAGACGATAAAGCGACATCCCCTTTACACTGTGATAATGAATCTTTCATTGACTTTTTAGAGTTTATCTTAAAGAACAAAAACAAAAAAAAACCGTCTCTATCCAAATTAGGGGGGATGTGGTCCCTTAGCCTGGTCATGCGCTGGTTGTTCTCTTGATTGATCGACGCGTGACTTAGTTACTGGACTTCTAGAGGCTGGCTCCACGTGCCACCCCTGGCGTGACTGTCGGCAATGGGAATAACGCCCAGGGCTGATGGTCTACTAAAGTGTCGCTCCCTCTCTTCGCAGGGACTAGTGGAATTTTCCTTTACGTGATAGTAAAGGTTTTCCACGCCCGAGGAGGTACCACCCCATGCATCAAGGGACCAGTGAAGTCCCAACGGACGTTACCAGTTATGGTGTATGTGTAAAACATTCCAGAGGTAAAATACCCCTCCATTCGGATCTTCAGGAGAGGGGTGTACAGGGGGCGCCAGCATCAAGATTCAACATATCCTTCCGAATATATGTGGCCTAACTTCTAACCTAAACTCCGTCCACCATTTCCTCCAGGCTAATAGGCTCCAACTCCTCTTCCTCACTGAAACCCAAATCAGTACCAAAACAGCAACTAATCACCAAAATTTCCCGGGGTATTAGCTCCTTACTTCCTTTAGATTGCATGAAGGCGTGTGCGCATACGTCCGTAGCAATCTACCCTGCACCACACTACCCAATTTAGAAGCTGGAAGAAAAAACATACTATGGATGAAACTCTCTCTCAGGGCTGCAACTAAATTCATCTGTTGCATTTACCGGTCACCATCTTACAACAACTTTGTCCAGCTCTTTGACTACCTTTCTGAAAAAACCGACCATCTTATATCTGAATATCCTTCCTCCGAGGTCACTATTCTTGGTGACTTCAATGTCCATAATAAGGAATGGCTAGGATCTTTAAAAACCGATCAACAAGGGAGAGCAGGGCAGGCCTTTGTAGTCAGCAACTCTTAAGCCAATATGGTTCAGCAACCTACTTACTTTCCTTGCATCCCAACACACAGCTCAAATATCTTGGATCTCCTTCTTACTACAAATCCTGAATGCTATAAAATATCAGCCACCGCCCCCCTCGGTCGCTCAGACCATGGCATGGTTACCGCTTCCTGCGCAATGCAACCCGAGGTCACGTAGTCATCACACACACGTATCGTTTGGCTCTACAACTTCGCGAACAAGGACGAAATACGATATTACTTTTCCTCAGTTCCATGGGCGTCTGTCAGCTTCTCTCATCCTGACCCCTCTGATATCTCACAAAACGTCACCGAAATTATCCAAGCTGGTATGGAATTATTTATTCCACGTATACAGAAAACCTCTTCAGCCACTCAAAAGCCTTGGTTTTCTAAATCTTGTTACAAGGCCAGACTTGAAGAGGTCAAAGCTCACAAAACGCTTCTACACAATCCCAGTCAAGAAAACCGTCAAGCATTTAACTACGCAAGAAACCGCTATGTTCGCATTATTTCTGAGGCAAAAAACTCGTTTAATAACCACATCAAAAACAAAGTCCTCTTAAGCTCCAAGGGCAGCAAACCCTTCAGGACTCTTGCTAAATATATTGGAAATAATTTCTGCAATAGCACGTTCCCACCCCTTGTCTCAGGGGATGAAATTGTTTCTACCGCCCTGGGCAAGGCTGAACTTTTTGCCTCGTTGTACGCCGGAAATTTTACTCTCGACCCACCTCCAAATGTTCAACCGCCAACAGTCCCCAATGTCGCGCATAAAATGACGGATATAATTTTCAAAACTAAAAAGGTACGAAAGATGCTCTCTTCTCTTAATACCAGGAGAGCCAATTGTTCTAAAAAAATGCGCACCATAACTTGCTTCTCTCCTGACTCGTCTGTTTCAGACATCTTACAATAGAGGCATATTCCCTAGCAACTGGAAAATTGCTCGAGTACAAACCGTCCCCAAGAAAGGATCCAAAGCGCTTCCTAGCAACTACAGGCCTATTTCTTTCCTTTCAGTCATCTCTAAAGTGATGGAAAAGTATATAAACACCGAATTACTAAAATTTCTTGAAAAACACAGTCTAATACACGTCAGGCAGTATGGATTCCGTCAGCGCAGATCAACTGCCGACCTCCTTTCCTTTGTCCCCCATTCTTGGAACAAGTCTATGGAACTACACGGTGAATCCCAGATTGTCGCTCTAGACATATCCAAAGCATTCGACCAGGTCTGGAACGCAGCGCTGCTTAATAAACTTCCGGCCTATGGCCTACCACCAAAACTCTGTAACTGGACAGCAAACTTCCTCTCCAACCGAAGCATTTCTGTTGTTGTGGATGGCATTTCCTCTAAACTATATCCAATGAATGCAGGAGTTCCTCAAGGTTCAGCTTCAGCCCCTACTTTGTTTCTTCTCCACATCAGTGACCTCCTCTCTAGCACATCCAACCCAGTTCACAGTTACGCGGACGACAGCACCTTCCACTCAAATATACAATATTCTAAGCCTGTCTCTTTGGCCCAATTAGATGAGGATCGCAGACACATGGAGGGTTCTGTCTGCGTGAATCTACAAAAAATATTAGACTGGGGAAGTAGAAATCTTGTACAATTCAACCCCACCAAATCTCAGTCTTGCTTCCTTTCTCATAAAAGATACACCAGCCCTAGAACCATCACAACAAACAACCAAGTTATTCAAAGTAATGAGTCCTTTTCACTTGTTGGCATTTCTGTGGATCGAAATCTCAATTGGCACCAACATGTCACATCAATTGCAGAAGCAGCTGCTAAGAAATTAGGTTTGCTTTTCCGGGCTCGCAAATACTTTTCACCAGCTAATCTCTACACACTATATACTTCACAAATAAGGCCAAACCTCGAATACTGCTCCCACATCTGGGGTGCTGCTGCCGCTTGTACACTCGCTATCCTGGACTCCATTTAGAAGAGAGCTATACGTCTCATTGGTGACCCTACCTTCACCCAAAGGCTGCCATCCCTTGCACACCTGAGTGCCGTTGGTGACCTCTCTCTCTCTCTCTCTCTCTTTCTCTCTCTTCTATAGATATCTGCACGGGCAGTGCTCAGAGGAGCTTTCTTCAATAGTTCCTCCACCTGCTGCCCCCAACAGATCTACTAGGGGAACAGAGCGAATGCACCCTTTTACTGTCCAGGTCACCAGACATAGAACATCTAGTTATGCCCGCTCTTTTGTCCCGAGGACTTCCAAATTGTGAAATTCCTTGCCGGCGCATGTTTTTCCTTTTCCTCCGAACCTCCAAACCTTCAAGTCCAGAATTAACAAGTTGCCTCTTACCTCCTTGTCGACACTCACGGTACAATAGTATTTAGGCTGTGGGCCCTCGTGGTGTGTTGTTGAAATTAATTTTTTTTTTAAATAAATATGCATATGTAGCTGTCAAATTTTATACTGTCCCTCGTACATGTGCTTTAATATATTATTGTGTGTCTGGGGGCATGTGAAGGCTTATCAATATCGCAAATCCACGTCAACAAATACTCTTACTCTTATCTAAGTAATAGTACGGCTTCTAAACCTTGGCAAATATCACGTTATTATACCGTAGTTAATATACCCGCTAAAATGCCTCACATTGGTTGAATATTTTGAGTGAAATCGTTCATTAAAAATGAGAAAGGAGAGCTAAGCAAATGAATTTTACTGTTGAAATTATATAACACGAACTTTCCGCTTGAAATGAGCAGCTCATTACACTTCGCTTACGTTTTAGATTCAGATCTAATCTATATCACAGAACATTATTACAGTAGTTTATTGCAGTTGATTATGTTTACAAAATGAAAAAGTCCGTTGCTTCTCAATATCATTCGCATTGTGCCCCAAGTAAGTTATTTTTATAGTTTTTTTGCAACAATGTAGAAGACAGAGTACATCTTGTTTTGGATGGCACCGTAGTTTCGCACGCTTTATTTCTCTTTCAATGCACAATGCACGGGAAAATGCATAGGTATATATCTTACATCAGAGCATATAGCAGACAGAACTGTTTCTCTTGTGCGGTGTTGAATATAGTATTATGGAGACACGTTGACGGATACCTAGTTGTTACCCAATTAAGATAAAATCCCTTTTTGGGGAATTGAAAACGACCCCTATTTATTTATTTAATTTCTACTTTATGATTGTATAATCTTTAATCCAAAACCACGCGTTTCTATTTCACATCATTATCATTATATACAACGATTATGATACCTACACTAGTAAACAGGACAGAAACTAAAGATGCAAAGATAATATATCATGACGGCATACATAATCAAATTATATATCTTATACCACATACGTTATTATAAATATAGGATATTATGGTACTTCGAGTGGTAATGCGGAATGAGCTGCGCTGTTGCCAAATGCAGGTTAATGTCCTCATCTTCAGGGATCTCACTTACTTCATTTAACAAATAATTGTCACTTCGCTTCTAGAATTCTTTTGCAGTTTATTGTACGGTTAAAAGCGAAAACAGTAATCAATAGTACACTTTTGTTACATTTTAGATCAAGTTCAAGAACCTCGGTGACCCAGTGGTAAGAATGTGAGCCTCTGAATCCAAGGGTACGGGGTTCGATTCCTTGGGCTTCCCTTTCACGTTTTGCCATTCTTTTTTTTTATTTCAACAACACATCACGAGGGCTTACAGCCTAAATACTATAGTACCATGGGTGTCGACAGGGTTGAAAGAGGCAACTTGTTAATTCTGGACTTGAAGGTTTGGAGGTTCGGGGGAGAAGGAAAAACATGTGCCGGCAAGGAATTCCACAACTTGGAAGTCCTCGGGACAAAAGAGCGGGCATAACAAGATGTTCTATGTCTGGTGACCTGGACAGTAAAAGGGTGCATTCGCATTGTTCCCCTGGTAGATCTGTTGGGGGCAGCAGGTGGAGGAACTATGGAAGAAAGCTCCTCTGAGCAGTGCCCGTGCAGATATCTATAAAAGAGAGAGAGAGGTCACCAACAGCACGTCGGTGGACAAGGGATGGCAGCCTTTGGGTGAGGGTAGGGTCACCGATGAGACGTATAGCTCTCTTCTGAATGGAGTCCAGGATAGCGAGTGTAGAAGCAGCAGCAGCACCCCAGATGTGGGAGCAGTATTCGAGGTTTGGTCTAATTTGTGAAGTGTATAAAGTATAGAGATTAGCTGGTGAAAAGTATTTGCGAGCCCGGAAGAGGAAACCTAATTTCTTTGCAGCCGCTTCTGCAATTGATGTGACATGTTGGTGCCAATTAAGATTTCGATCCACAGAGATGCCAACAAGTGAAAAGGACTCATTACTTTGAATAACTTGGTTTTTTATTGTGATGGGTCTAGAGCTGGTGTATCTCTTATGAGAAAGAAAGCAAGACTGTGATTTGGTGGGGTTGAAGTGTACAAGATTTCTACTTCCCCAGTCTAATATTTTTTGGAGATCCACGGAGATAGAACCCTCCATGAGTCTGCGATCCTCATCTAATTGGGCTAAAGAGACAGGCTTAGAATATTGTATATTTGAGTGGAGGGTGCTGTCATCCGCGTAACTGTGAACTGGGTTGGATGTGCTAAAGAGGAGGTCATTAATGTGGAGAAGAAACAAAGTAGGGGCTAAAGCTGAACCTTGAGGAACTCATGCATTAATTGGATACAGTTTAGAGGAATGGTCATCCACGACAACAGAAATGCTCCGGTTGGAGAAGAAATTTGCTGTCCACGTACAGAGTTTTGGTGGTAGGCCATAGGCCGGTAGTTTATTAAGCAGCGCTGCGTGCCAGACCTGGTCGAATGCTTTGGATATGTCTAGAGCGACAATCTGGGATTCACCGTGTAGTTCCATAGACTTGTTCCAAGAATGGGTGACAAAGGAAAACAGTTCGGCAGTTGATCTGCGCTGAGGGAATCCATACTGCCTGTTGTGGATTAGTCTGTGTCTTTCAAGAAATTTTAGTAATTCTGTGTTTATATACTTTTCCATCACTTTAGAGATGACTGAAAGGAGAGAAATAGGCATGTAGTTGCTAGGAAGCGCTTTCGATCCTTTCTTGGCGACGGGTTATAATTCGGAGGGGACGTAAAGCCGTCTGTCCCGTGTCCATGCGATGTTGGGGACGTTAAAAATCCCTACCCACCTTACAAAAAGGCAGGGGTTCGCAAAATTTTCAGGATAGTGAGGTGAAGCTGCTCCCTTGCTTTGGTGATTGGCCATAGTTGCGTAAATAGACCGACCGTAAAGCACAAAAAAAAAAAGATCCAGTTACATTATAATGTGGTGCATCCATTGTACCGCATGCACCTACCGCTACAGTCTTTTCTCTCTTCTCGAATTACTTCATATTTATTTTGGTAGGATACACTAAATGCAGTCAAGCTACTTATGCAGGTTTTAGTAATCCTACACTCCCACTCCCACAACCAGCAAAGTCAATCGCGCACACGAATTTCGGCGTTCGAGTTTACGCGCTGTTGCCACTTGCTACATGTTTGTAGTCATTAACGCAAAGTTAATTAAGAAAATCAATAATGTGTCCCAAACTTGATGGGAATGTATTGCTATCTCCGTTATTATTAGAGATAGGGAGACGGTTAAATTAGCAATGTTTTGTAGAATTTCATGCTAGTTCCAAATATGACTTATATTTTGCCTTGCCTCTTTTCGTTTTCGAGTTATTTCAGCAACAAAAAACCAAAATTTGTCGATTTCTTTTTTCTTCGATATCTAAGTAGGCGTTGATCTGACATGTCTAAGACTTGCACATTATGGACACTTTTTACAGAGTAATTTTTTTGTGCTATTCTCAACTTTGGATTGTCATTTGTTTTTGAGCTACAGGTATCAAAGTTTGTTTTTATTATGGCAGACATATTGGATTTTTTGCTCATGTGATAGCCTGTGAAAAGAGATTTCCAATGATGTACAACATGCTTGAGAAATATTGTAATTGCACTGATAATTTTGAGAAAAAACGTTTTGAGGATAGTAGGCTATGAAATCCAATACCAGAAAACAAATGACAAAAAAAAAGTGTTCAAAAAGCAGTAGGCCATGGAGTCTAACAATAGACTTCTACTGTTAACAGAATTTTCCGTAATGATTCACGATACCCAAATATTGTGATTTAATTTATAATACTTAATTAGGTAATAATGCTAGGTAATATTATGTGATACAGTTTAATAACGAAACCCGGCAATAACAAATAGAAACTTAAACTCCACAAACCAACACAATTAGAAACGGAACTCTACAAATAATAAACTATATTCAAAGATTACCGGGCCCAGTTCTCGCTCATTTCAAGAAATTTTTTCAAAATTCAAAAGTCGGAATCTCCTCAATAGTGAATTTTTAAAAGAAACTTGACTAAAAACAGTATGCTGTGGTAAAACTGTGATTATAGATAAATAATTAGGGGAATTGGTTTTACTTGTTGGCGATTCCGAACGTCATTCGTCATTCGACTAGTAAAATGTGTCATTTAGCTTTAAGGTTAACATTTTGACATTTGCGTAAAACGTTGCAAAATGAGAATGTAAACATAACTTTCACTATTTCACGCCTTTTTTTTTCAATTTTACTTAAATGTTCTTTATGTTTACATGCTTTTAAATTATTAACGTGCTCTTCACCTAATGTTTTCGTTTTCCTTGATTTATTTTCCCTAATATAAGAGCATTAATCATGTCCTTCTCTGGATTTAGTGAAGATGATATTAAGAAATTCAAGGATAATACAACTAAAATTGTGTCGGATCTAGGTAATTTTATTTTTCCCTTCTTTTCCGTGTTTAAATATTAAAATGCCAAGGTACTTGTGAAACGAAAATAATTTTTAAAATACCTATAATTTTATTTCAGAGAAATCACCTGCTGCTGCTAAAAAGGCCAGCCTAAAAAATAATTCAAAACTTATAGATAAGTCTAAAAGAGCTTTAGCAAATCATAGCATAATAAAGAATTTTTCTACCACAAATAATGGATCTGACCTACCAGATAATGCAAAATTATGTATTAATACCAAAGAACAAGTTAGTGACCTGTCTAGTGTTAGAGATAAAAATTCAAATTTAGTGCCAACAAGTGATCAAGTATCGGTTGTAAAAAAGGAACCTGAAAGTAAAGTTGAGAATAAAGAAGGAGTAGAAGAACAGACTAAAAATGATAACAGCCACAACGAAACTGAAAGTAAATGCAACAACAAGCAAGGAGAGATCGAAACCATAGGTGATATTAAAGTTAGTAGAAGGCGAATTGTCGATTTAGATGAGTTCGATGCTAAGCAAAAGCTAATCGAAGAGCAGAACAGGAGGAGGAAAGAATTGTTATCTAAGGCACTTGCGGATCGGACGAGGCAGACTCAAGAGGAAGCCCAGCGACTGAGTGAAATACAGAGTGAATTCAGAAAATTGGATGCCTTGTTGTCAAATGATGTGAAAATATTAAGGAAACAAATCGAAGTTGCTAGCCTGGATTATCTGGATGCAGAGTAAGTCCTTTTAGGTTTCCTTGTCACTGTTAATTAAAACAAGCTCCAACCTAAGCATATTTTATGTCCTCAGTAGTATATATATATATATATATATATATATATATATATATATATATATATATATATATATATATATATATGTAATATTTTTACGAAAATTCACTACCATAACTCTCTTGCTGCACCTAAACTCTTTTCAACATTTATTTACTATTGCTCTATTCATACTTTTTGAAAATGAAATAAATAAATGTAAACAGTAAAAATTTTGAAATTAAACTTTTAATAATTTACACTGAATATCTGTTTATAGGTATGAATATCTGTTTATAGCTATATTTTAAACTACTGCATGATATTATGTAGTTTCATTTACCTCAAATTTTCCATATACGAGATGAAGAGTAAATAAAAACTAAAAGTAAACAATAAGTACCTTATTCTAAGGTATTAGCGGCAGCGGAGTCGATTTCGAGGTTATCTTCTTCTTCTCTGTTTGTGACGTCTGCAAACAAAGAAGAAGAAGAAGAACCTCGAATTCGACTCCCCCCTGCTGCCTGTTGGCAAACTAACAAATGTCAAATAGGTAATTGGTGTTGTCAGATTTAACTAGGAGAGCGAGATGGCTTTAAATACCCTGAAGAATGGGAAGCTTAATATAACGACCTTTCCTTTGTCATCCATTCTTGGAACAAGTCTATGGAACTACATGGTGAATCCCAGATTGTCGCTCTAGACATATCCAAAGCATTCGACCAGGTCTGGCATGCAGCGCTGCTTAATATACTTCCGGCTTATGGCCTACCACCAAAACTCTGTACCTGGCCAGCAAATTTCCTCTCCAACCGGATCATTTCTATTGTCATGGATGACCATTCCTCTAAATTGTATCCAATTAATGCAGGAGTCCCTAGGTTCAGCTTTAGCCCCTACTTTGTTTCTTCTCCACATCAATAACCTCCTCTCTAGCACATCCAATCCAGTTCACAGTTACGCAGACGACAGCACCCTCCACTTAAATATACAATATTCTAAGCCTGTCTCTATACGAATTAGATGAGGATCACGGACTCATGGAGGGTTCTGTCTCTGTGGATTTCCAAAAAAATATTGGACTGGGGAAGTAGAAATCTTGAACAATTCATCTCCACCAAATCTCAGTCTTGCTTTCTATCTCATAAGAGATACACCAGCCCTAGACCCATCACAATGAACAACCAAGTTATTCAAAGTAATCAGTCCTTTTCACTTGTTGGCATTTCTGTGGATCGAAATCTCAATTGGCACCGACATGTCACATCAATTGAAGAAATTAGGTTCCTCTTCCGGGCTCGCAAATACTTTTCACCAGCTAATCTCTATACCTTATATACTTCACAAATAAGGTTTAAACATCAAATACTGCTCCCACATCTGGGGTGCCGCTGCTGCTTCTACACTCGCTATCCTGGACTCCATTCAGAAGAGAGCTATACATTTCATCGGTGGCCCTACCCTTACCCAAAGGCCGCCATCCCTTGTCCACCGACAGGCTGTTAGTGACCTCTTTCTCTCTTTTATAGATATCTGCACGGGCACATGAGCTTTCTTCCATAGTTCCTCCACCTGCTGCCCCCAACAGATCTACCAGGGGAACAGAGCGAATACACCCTTTTACTGTCCAGGTCACCAGACATAGAACATCTTGTTATGCCCGCTCTTTTGTCCCGAGGACTTCCAAGTTGTGGAATTCCTTGCCGGCACATGTTTCCTTTCTCCTCCGAACCTCCAAACCTTCAAGTCCAGAATTAACAAGTTGCCTTTGCCTCCTTCCACCCACAGTACGATAGTATGTAGGCTGTAAGTCCTCGGGGTGTGTTGTTGAAATATATATTAAAAAAAAAAAGAATAAGTTAAAACGATTATTAAGTAATAGAAAAAGGTTGAAATTTTAATTTGAATATCTGTGAAATTCACAAAAACTTTTGTGCTAAAAGAATAAAAATCTTTATCAAAACTTAATCACAATCACAGTTTAATGGTAACCTACACACCTACACAGACAGAATGCGCAAACGCAGATCTCAGGCACAAACACAGTGATAACAGTCACTACCTGTAATTTTCTGATGTCCATGATTAAATCACAGTTCGTACAATATCTCCCGTCACTAGTTATGACAGTATAAGCAACATTTAAAAAATGTCCAGTGGGTTGGACGAATGGATCAAAGAGCATAAACATGTTTTATTAAAACAACTTCATTGGGCGATTGAGGTAAATCTTTCTGCCCATATAGTTACTGAAATATGTACATTGCATGATTTAAAACCTAAATAACTATATTTTGTCTAAAAAAAACAAATACAATATGACTACAAAAATATTTAAATATTGTAAAATTTCAGTTGCAAGGATGTAGCTATGTCATAGTGTATTGGTGTTCTGATATACTGTATAGCTTTTCCTACGCTGTTGAATTGAATAATTGTATTAAATATTTTAATATGTTGTTATATTATTTATGTTTTCTTACCGAAAGTCTTTCGATATGATTTGTATGTTTGTTGTTGTTATTATGTTTTCTTAATAATTGTCATGTTTTACAGGAAAAAATATCACAAGATAGAAAAGGAATACTTAGAATCAAAACTAATGCTACATCAAAAACGTGAAAGAAAACAAATGCTGACTGAACATTTATGTGCAATAATAGAACGAAATGAAGAAAGAAAAGCGGAAAAATTAACTGAGCTATTAAATAAATTACAGTTTAATGTTCAAGGTCTAACTGAACATTTAGATGAAAGCCTAGAAGGTATTAAAAGTGACTCAAGCATACAAACTGAAGCTGGGCAATAATTTTTGAACGGTACATTATCTTCTAACCTTACTTTCAAAACTATGTGAATAAATCGTCTTCCATATTTTGCTGAGTCATAAATTCGAAATAGATCGCTATTACCTGCACTATCTGGAAATTATAAAGCTTTATTACCAGATGTAGGCCATTTGGATGCGAGTTCTCCAGGTTAGTCTGCTCTCAAATAAAACACCTAACAGTCTTAACATCTCGCTACATCCTCCGCTGGTACTGAACACTAATCTCTTGAGTTTTCTGAAGGCTCAGTTTCAGTCCGTGCAGTAAAACCTGCTTTTATCATCCTCCAATACTCTTGGATGTTCCAACACAACGCTGACTTGGTGGTGTCATCTGCATATAAACTCGTGACGTCAGATAACGCTACATCCTCCGCTGGTACTGAACACGAATCTCTTGAGTTTTCTGAAGGCTCAGTTTCAGTCCGTGCAGTAAAACCTGCTTTTATCATCCTCCAATACTCTTGGATGTTCCAACACAACGCTGACTTGGTGGTGTCATCTGCATATAAACTCCTGACGTCAGATAACGCTACATCCTCTGCTGGCACTGAACACGAATCTCTTGAGTTAGGCTCAGTTTCAGTCAGTGCAGTAAAACCTGCTTTTATCATCCT
The DNA here is from genome assembly GCA_964006375.1 of Tillus elongatus. NCBI lineage: Eukaryota > Metazoa > Arthropoda > Insecta > Coleoptera > Cleridae > Tillus > Tillus elongatus. Next base: position 9,931,755 of record OZ023263.1, read on the forward strand.
CCAATACTCTTGGATGTTCCAACACAACGCTGACTTGGTGGTGTCATCTGCATATAAACTCGTGACGTCAGATAACGCTACATCCTCCGCTGGTACTGAACACGAATCACTTGAGTTTTCTGAAGGCTCAGTTTTAGTCCGTGCAGTAAAACCTGCTTTTATCATCCTCCAATACTCTTGGATGTTCCAACACAACACTGACTTGGTGGTGTCATCTGCATATAAACTCGTGACGTCAGATAACGCTACATCCTCCGCTGGTACTGAACACGAATTTCTTGAGTTTTCCGAAGGCTCAATTTCAGTCCGTGCAGTAAAACCTGCTTTTATCATCCTCCAATACTCTTGGATGTTCCAACACAACGCTGACTTGGTGGTGTCATCTGGATATGAACTCGTGACGTCAGATAACGCTACATCCTCCGCTGGTACTGAACACGAATCTCTTGAGTTTTCTGAAGGCTCAGTTTCAGTCTGTGCAGTAAAACCTGCTTTTATCATCCTCCAATACTCTTGGATGTTCCAACACAACGCTGACTTGGTGGTGTAATCTGCATATAAACTCGTGACGTCAGATCGGATGTTTGTAGGAAAGTCGTTTATATATATATATATATATATATATATATATATATATATATATATATATATATATATATATATATATATATATATATATATATATACCAAAAAGAGTAATGGACCCAAAACAGAACTCTGAGAAACCCTGAACGTCACAGGAATTTCACTCGACAACTTGAACCTTGTCTCAGTATGATTACGAAATATCGAAAGCGACACTTCTAATGCCATAGTGATCCATTTTATCCAGTAAGACTTGTTAAGGTCACAGACTACAAACACAGCCTCTCTGTGATCATAAAAGGCCTGAACTATCCCGTTAAAGACATCTACAAGAGTAGAGGTAGTTGACTTACCCCTCTGAAAACTGTGCTGCCTTGAATCTGAGATGGTACGGAAACTCGCTAGTCTTTTCCTAAAAACCTCCTCCAGTATATTTGATACACATGTTAAGATTGATATTCACTGGTAGTTTCAACAATCATAAATACACTCTCCTCTCAACACTTTTTGAAAACGGAATACAGAGTACCAGCTATGATTAGAAAAACAATCTTCAGTAAAACAGGCATCATACCATAAATATCAGGAGAGGTCTTGCTTTTCAATTGCACTTCGATTCATTGACTGTTGTTGGAAACATCTACAGGGTGAGCGAAACTCAATGTCCCGGCTCTATTGTAAGAAAAGGAAAAGCGATAGAAAAAATCTGAAAAGAGGTTCTTAAATGGGATTGAGTAAGGTCCATGTAAATAATCTCGGCACCATATAAAGATTACTATATTTCGTTAATGGGGCGTTAAAAGAAGTGAGATAAACTTAACATTTAATTATCAATTAAAATGTACAGTAGAAATTAATATTGCATTCTTTAAGGGTAAATACGAATAATAATATAAAGGAATCGCGATCGCCTGAATGTTCTTTAGCTACTTTGCCTCTACATACCGTTACTGGTTACTGGCTCGATTGCTACTCAACTAAGGGCAGTTGGCGGTTCTGGCGGCACTGCAGTACTTGCCCTCCTTGATCCTGTGTGCGTCGACTCTAAAGTTGGACTGTACCTGCTGCACGCTCTTTGCCATTAATATATTTTCTACAGTCCATTTTAAGCCAAATTTGCATATTTTTGGATATTTGAGAACTGAAGTATTCCATGACGACATGGATTTTTTTTCCTAGAAACATACGTACTTTTACTGTAGCAATAAATAAAGTATGTAGGCAATGATTGCAACAAATTTGCAATGTGACCACCTCCTACTTCTAAACACTTATCCAATCTCCGTCCTACTTCTCGCACTGAAGTCTCATGAAACATTTCTCTAGTAGTTCATCGCAAGCATTTCTGATTTTTTCTTTTAAATGTTCCAAGTTAACAGGTGTTGTTATGTAAACTTTATTTTCCAAAGCTCCCCACAAGAAGAAGTCTAGTGGGGTCAAGTCCGGTGGTTTAGGCAGCCACTGTATCGGTCCATTTATGCCTATCCATTTTTCGCCGTAAATTTCATTTAAATATTGTTGGACAATTCTTGCTTTATGCAGTGGAGCTCCCTCATGTTGGAAACACATGTTTGCTCGCAGCTGTAATGGCACATTTTCAAGCAGCACAGGAAGTTGTTTCTTGAAGAAATTGCAAATATCGGTCACTATGTAAAATGCCTTGGACCAATTAAGAGCTTGTTAATAATACCACATCAAACGCTAATTCCTAAGTGTCCTTGATTGTCAATCATATTAAAAGAGATGTGGATTTTCAGTAGCCCAAATATGCTCATTTATTTTTGGGCTTGCTGTTACTAACAAATCGGCTGCTTTCGTCTGTTCACAACACATGCTGAAAAAAAAAGATTGTCATTGATCAAGTTTACCATCACTTGGTCAATATAATTCATTCTTTGTTGTTGATGTTGATCTGACAAGTGTTCCAAGTTATGAAGTTTATAATCGTGATAAGCATTTTTTTTCAAAAATTTTCGTACTTAACTATATTTTAAATTCAACTCACGATAGGCTTCCTGAATCGAGTTCCTTGAATGGTCTTTAAAATACTGCAAATCAGTGGCAACAGTATTATCAGAATTGACCCTTCTAGCAATTTTTCTTCCCTTTCGAGAAGAAAATGCCTCGTTATTTGCACGTAAATTGCGTTCTAATCTTGCAAATATTTTTAAGCTTGGAATAACACGTTCAGGGTATCTCTGGGCGTATAACTGAACTGCTCTTCTGGGGGTTTTTTTGAGATTCGCCATAAACTAATAACATATCGACTTTTTTTTTGAGCGTATACATTTTTCATAGTGAAATGACAGCAAAACAATATTTGTAAAGCATTAGTTTCATTATTGACAGATAAAACGTTGCTACGACAGATAAAACTTTGCTATTTGTTTCCAAAGCCTTCTTGTTTATATCGTGATGGGTGCGCAAATTTTTTGTTATACTTTTTTCTACAAATTTGATTATAACTTTTTAACAGAAAAAGATAGCAATTTTTTTTACATAATTTGTCCAGAAAAAATAGTTCTTTTTAGATATGCGAAAATATATGTATATTTCTACTACATACTTTGTCCCTATATTGGGGTAGAAATGGGCCAGGGCTGACAATTTTCTAAATTGTTAGTTGTATACAATCTCTTTTTTTTTAACACTTTGTGTTATTTGGAGTTGGCGTGACAACATACTACTTGGTTCCACAACTAGGTGGCGGCACGTCCACCACTCACTTAGTATTTTAAGGCTGGCTATACTATAGCCATATTATTTTTGGTGCATTTTTGCTACAATTAGTATGCCGTACTGAAGAGCTCTAATGAGAGCGAACCGGTCTACGGTTCTAATTGTTGCGAGAATGCATCTAGTCTTATATATTTCTGGAAAAAAAAATTAATTCGATGACGTCATTACTTCAATTTTCAAATATTCAAAAATATGCAAATTTGGCTTAAAATGGACCTCAATCCTATTTAAAAACCTCATTTTAAATTTTTTCTATCGCTTTTCCTTTTCTTACAATAGAGCCGAGGCATTGAGTTTCGCTTGTTTCTGGCTCGTCTCAATTTCAACAACTAAATTGCTTGGTTGGTGGAAGTCCTCACTTGGCTTGACATCAGTTCTTCTATCTCTGCAAAAAATATGTTCAGCTCGTCTGTCCCCAGACGAGTATCTCCGTCCTTATCACTCCTTCCCCTGCCGGATTTCCCATGTTCCATATTGCTCCGACTTTATTTGTTGCCTGCACGATATAGTGTCTAGTGTCTTGCCTTAGATTTTTCAGTATAATAGTCCCTGAGCCTCGACTTCAGTGTTTTTAACAAATTTCTCGATTGTTCGTTTCTCCGAACTCTGTAGATTGTCTGTGCAATGTCGATTTCTCTTCTTATTTGTCTGGACTGAGTATATGATTGGCGATTTCAATGTGAGGACATACTAAGAAGGTATTCTCAATGGTTTCACTTTTTGCTGTTTGTTTCTCTTGTTTTATTGAGAGTCATTCATTATTAAGTTTTCTTTTACATATTTGTAATGTAACATTTTATGACATGCCATCTAATTTTTCTTTGATGCTGAATAGATAAAATAAATAAAGAATGAGATAAACTGTACATGTCATTATTCACAAACTAGTTTGGTTTATATGACCTACCCTTCAACCCAACATGTGTCTTCCATTTTTTTAGTTTTAGCTACAGTTAGCGATCTGACTTCTAGATTTGGCCGTACATAGAGAAATGCTGCTGGTTAAAATTTGGGAGAAGATTCTATAAAAACCATTTTTTTTACTTAAAATTAGCTATAAACTATGGTACTAATGAATTGTTTTTTTTTTCAAGTTGTCTGTAGTGGCTAATGACAATTATATCGAGACCATACCACCTTTTTTCACCACCACCTCCACATCAAGTTGTCTATTACTTTATTTTGTTGTTTGTAGCTACCTATTAACAATTCTTTGCAAAATTTACTCTAACTGAAAGTGGTGTCAATAGTTCTTAACCAGTGATTGTTTTTATATATTTATTTCTTTGTGTATTATTTAATGGCATATAAATTTAAGACAGTATTATTGTTACAGGATTTTTTGTTCCAATTTAAATATATTTAGTTTATTAAAGTGCAACGAAGATTAAAATTATGTTAACTATTTTAATAAGAATAAAATGAATTATTTTTTGTATGTAACTGTATTTAATAACTGTTATTTTTTCTGATTAACTGTAGATTTATATTTTTGATTATATAATCAACAATAAAAGATGATATATTTTGCCACGCTTTTTTTTGCAACAAACAATTATGATGCAACGCCAGCTGGAAGATAAATAACCTTCAAGGCTCTATATATATAATTCCCTATAGGTCCGCGCGCTTGGAGTGGTGTCAACGTGCGACCGCTATGTGTGGCGTTGCATGCCAAGCAGCTCTAGTGGAGATTGAGTGGGTCTAAGAATAAAATAAAATAAAATAATAATAATGGCCTAGTGGCCGACCACCAATCTCAAATAATTCCGGAGGGGCGCCACTGACCAAAGCACCCTGGCCAGAAGGTTCCAGGTGGTACGGAGGCACACACGCAGACACAACCTTTACCTAAAAGTAGCACGCTTGCGGTCCAAAAGAAGAAAAAAAAAACATCAAGCAATAATCAAATGAGCAAAAGCAAATACTGGTTAAAAACAACAATTGGTACTTTTATTCACAACAACCAGAATCTGTACATCAATCGCAGACCAGATGGTCGCTAATAAATATATCACAACATGTGAAAACGCTGTGGGCGTCAATGGGATATAGCACTTTAGTTACTTATTAATAATAATAATTACATCAATAAAAAAAAAAGAGAAGGAAAAAAAACACCAAGGCGCTATCAAAAATACTTTTTAAGGTCTCAACCAATACTAACTTTATATCATTATAATCATATTAACATAAATATATATTATATTCCATTCAATAAGGCCATTCGAGATCTCGTAAGCTTTACACAATTCCTCACAATAAGTTAAATGCAATTATAGTACAAAAAAAACTGATATCTAAATATAAATATTAAAAATATGCCCACTGAGACACAATTGTGATGCTAAAGTCTTCTGATATAAATAGTCATACACACGCGCACATAGATAACTGGCTGTCCTAAAATAAAAGATTAGAGATAATATGGTTGCAAAACAACCTGAGCCGAATGCTCCTATAGCGACTGCTATTATTATGAAATCACAAAATTACTTATTCCAAAATGTTGTATTTTATACAAATAGCGACAAAGAAATTAACTAAGTTATCACATTTGACAAGATTACTAGCTATAAAAAAAAGAGAGCAGCGATATACAAGACTTATAGTTTAATTGCTGCAATATTACACGATAAGTATAGCTTTTACCCCGTAAAAATAAACACGATATGATAATAATATAAATATAATATGATAACCAAAATATCAGATATGATAAAAGTCCAAAAGGTCACACTGGGATGCCCTAGAAACTGCAGCGATATAATCACTGATAAAAAAGAATTTGAAACGATCTAACCTGGTATAGTCCTCGTTATCTTCCTAGGTAAACAGTCAGTTGAAATGGAATTATGCAGCACCTCTTGAATGGTCTGACGTCATGCGGACTTCCAGCGGGATTACTGAGATATCTATATCTAGGAGCGTGCAGCCAGTCACCATCAATACATTACTACTCCTAGAGTAACCATTAAACATACAGTAGATTATTTGAGCCGAGAGAAAAATAGCACCAGATGGAGGACGGCTTCAATGTCAAAAAAAAAGGAAAGGTCTTGCTTCCTCGATTAACCCAGCAAAAGTAACTTGCGCCGTTTCTAATCCGATACTAAGATCGATGGAATGTGTTCCCAATAACAAATCACCAAATGAACACCATTCCAAATACCATTTCCCCAATATCCCACTACGTGGATGAATTTATTAAAATTCCAGAACAGGACAACAGTATTCACGACGACCAGCCACTTCCCCGTGTTAATTTATTTCCCTCCACTTATTTTCAATTTTTCCCACTATCAAATAATAATAAAAAAAAAGGAAACCTTTTCTTTCTCCCAATTTTTATATTGATTCGATTCCTCAGAGACGGCCCATTAATAGATAATTTGCATAGCAACAGGTAGAATTTCGCTCAAGTTTTATTTAAATAAATTGTCGATGAAAAATAAAGTTCGACATGGGCGCGCCGATTAAGAGGCTGCATTTACCGACGTGAATCACACGCTCTTTTAATTGCAAAATAAGACCTGTAGACAGGGTACGCCATTGTTCATCAGAGGCCGATAGCTGAAATCAAGCCACAAATTTTCAGAGAAGGGCTGAATCGGCATAGGTAGAAAACCCGCTATACCCACTAGGAGTGTTTAAGGTTGCATATAAGTGAGTTCTACGGAACACATCTGCTCAGAATTAATAGGTTTAAACCAGAGGTGAAAATTTGTGACGGTGTTTGAAAATAAACCGTCACAACTCTCCCCCCACTAAAAAAAGGAAAAAAAAAAAGGTTTTTCTCTCCGCCAAAAAAAAACTAACACTCGTCCTCAGGAGGATGAGCCTTAAGATCCTTTGCGTGCCAGACACCCCTGAACTCACCATTACGATCTTTCAACTCATAAGTCCAGGGTGACACGCGTTTGGAAACCACAAAGGGACCTACATAGCGAGGGGCCAACTTAGCTGAAAAATGCTTGGCAGCATCCGACAAAACGTAGTTCCTACGCCAAACTAATTGATCCTTACCATACTGTACGTCACGGCGTCTTAAATCGTAGACCCTCTTATTCCTTTCATAAGCCTTTACTAAACGTCTCTTAACATCCTCACATACCCTGACCAAGGAAGACTGTCTGCCATCAACATTTCGCCGATCAAACTTAATTTCCCCCTCTCTAAAGCGTGAGCCCTTATCGGGGATTTCGCGTCCAAACACAATAAAGTTTGGAGTGAATCCAGTGACCTCATGTCTGGTCGAACGAATAACGTAGCCAATTCTCGACAAATTTTTATCCCATGTCCTATGATTGTCAGAAACATAGGACCTAAGCATAGTCTTAATGACCTTATTTACCCTTTCGCAAGGATTCGCCTGTGCGTGGTAATAGGCGGTGTATTTGATCGAAATGTTGTGAGACTTCATCAGGGAGACAAACTCGGAAGATTTAAACTGCGGTCCATTGTCCACAATAATGGTGTCACATGCGCCGAACACAGGTAAGACATGAAAAGAAAGCAACTTACATATGTTGGAAGATGTAGCGGATCTCATAGGAAACAAAAGCGAAAATTTGCTAAAAGTATCTGCGACGACAAGGATATACTGGTTTCCAGAGCTGGACCTCGGCAGAGGACCCATTATGTCCGCACACATAAGTTGGAAGGGACGAGACACAAAAGGCTGAGTGCTAGCCATTAAGCCGGCAGGTTTCTGCTGCACAGGTTTTATGGCCTGACATACCGGACAACGCCGAACGACTGAGGCTACATCAAACCGCATCTTAGGCCAATAATAACTGCCTGCCAACTTACTGAAGGTCTTAAATACTCCAACATGCAAGTTAGACTCATGCGTGTCGGAAATAAGCTTCCGCCTAGCATGTTTAGGAACAACTTCCCTCCAACAGTCCGAGTCGCAAGCCAACTCAGGATACTTGGGAATGACTCTCTTGAACAGTCTATGTCCATCTACGCGCCACTGTGGAAATCTGCGAGGGCTCTTGGCGATCCTGTCTAACATCCCATCAATCCACCGATCACCTGAGCCAGTGCCACCAGGTTGGCGGTCGAAAGCACCCAAAGAGTCGACAACAGGTACAGAACGAGACAAGATATCGGGCACAACGTGTTCTCTCCCCTTCCTATGGACTATGTCAAAATCGTATTCCTGTAACTTTAAAGCCCAACGGGCCAATCTGCCCGAAGGTTCCTGCAAATTGCTCAACCAAATCAGAGACCAATGATCAGTCACAACAGTAAAATGTGAACCCTCAATATATGGACGAAGTTTCTCTATCGCCCAAATCACTGCAAGACATTCTCGCTCAGTGGTGGAATATTTGCGCTCAAGTCTAGACAACGAGCGGCTCAGATAAGCGATAACCCTCTCAGATCCATCAGGATGTTTTTGTGACAAAACTGCACCCAAGCCATAGGCTGACGCATCTGTCTGGACAAAGAAAGGTAGTTCGAAATTGGGGCAGGACAAAATTGGGGCGGAAACAAGACATTCCTTGATTGAGTTAAACGCTTCGTCATGCTTAGGCGTCCAAACAAACTTGGCGTTCTTCTTAAGAAGGCCTGTTAAAGGAGCTATTAAGCTAGAAAAGCTTGGAACAAACCTACGATACCAACTTGCTGTACCGATTATCCTACGAACCTCCTGAACTTTAGTCGGCGTTGGAATCTGAAGAATGGCGTTTATCTTTTCCGGGTCGACATGCAGGCCACTCTCATTGACAATATAGCCCAAGTACCTAAGCTCCTGCCTACAAAAATTACACTTGTCTCTACTCAACGTGATTCCAGCCTTAGTAAGACGAGAGAACACCTCAGAAAGAATGCGCATATGCTCCTCGAAAGTCTGAGTTACCACAACTATGTCATCAAGATAACAAAACACGTGGGGTTCCAAATCGCAACCTAAAACTCTGTCGATCAGGCGCTGCCACGTAGCTGGTGAATTTGACAAACCAAAGGGCATTCTCTTGAACATGTAATGACCTTTGAACACTGAGAAGGCTGTAAGAGGCCTAGATTCCTCAGCAACCTTGATTTGGAAAAAGGCGGATTTTACGTCCAAAGTCGACAGAAACCTAGCATCGCGCAACCTATCCAAAATAGAGTTAATCGGAGGAAGAGGGTACGCATCACGACGGGTGACTCTATTAAGCTTGCGATAGTCAATGCAAAATCTAAAAGTACCGTCACGTTTCCTGACCATGACAACAGGACTAGACCATGGACTGTCTGAAGGTTCAATTATGTCTTTCTCCAGCATCTCCTTAATTTCGGCGTCGATATACGCCTGAACTGTTGGTGACACAGGATAGTATCTTTGCTTAATCGGGGGTGAATCTGTTACGATGACATGCTCGACAAGACCAGTACAACCGAGACCAGAACCCATCCCATTAAATGACTTATCAACAAAGTCGTTCAAAAGCTTTTCCTGTTCCGGAGTCAAGGAACTACGTGGTTTCAACGCCTCCACGAGCTGCACTGGTTCACACAAGGAAAAAGCCCAGTCACGAAAGTCTGGGACAATGCCCATCCTGATCCAAAAATCAATGCCCAATATGAGAGTATGAGCCAACTCCGGAATGACGAGAACACTGATGACCTTCTCGCGGTCACGTAACCTAATAGGGACCTGCAGTGAACCAAGCACCTGACAACGCTCACCGTTCGCGACTATGACACTCCTACTAGCAGACGAATCCAGTTTGGGAACTCCTAAGTTGCGCAAAAGATTCCAACCCTTGCCACCCAATATAGTATTACTAGCACCAGAATCTAAGAGACCCAAAATATTCGTACCCAAAACAGAAACTTCAACATAAGGTCGCTGATCGTTGGGGACCTGAGACAAGACATAGTCTAAAACATATCTGATCCTAGACTCAGATGCGGCCGGCCGCGATGAAGACGAAAGCCGGTCGCCCACTAACGCCTTACCCCGTTTCCCGAAGAAGAACGAGTACACTTAGGACAAGATCTCAAAGTATGATTGGGGGTGCCACAACTGTAGCAATGTTTCCTGCGTGGTCTATCGCAGTCAACAGCTCTATGGCCTGAGCCCTGACAATTCCAACACACCATGTTCAACTGAGCCGAGGAAACCGAAACTGGGTCATTACTAATGTAAGCCAAGTCCGGTTCCATCATCCCTAACCTACCACGAGTCGGAGGAGTAAATGTTTCTATGCTCTCCTTTCTAGCCTCCAACTTCCTACCCAACTCTAACAGATGATTGACCGACTCCACACTGACAAGACCCAACTGACTCTGATAAAAGGGGGAAATATTCTTCAACAAGATATTGAGACGTGTCTTTTCACCCACCGATATCGTCAACCTATTGAACATGTTGTCCATGACAGCCAGGTACATACCCATATTCTCGCTCGGACCCTGAGTCCTTCTTCTGATCTCATCGAAAAGTTTATCGTTATAATCTGCAGGCTGGAATTGCAGACGAAGTTCGGACACTAAGCCTGACCAAGTTGACACCTTCGACCTAATGGACCGATACCAAATTAAGGCTTTCCCTACAAACAAATCAGAAGCAGAGTGGAGTAACTGCTCCCTGGATACATTCCTGGAAATTCGCAGCTCTTCTATCTCCTCTAGAAAAGCATTTAATGACATTCGAGATGTATCACCAGTGAATTTAGTAAAGTTCCACTTGGACACGGGCACACCTCGAGGCTGGACAGCTACTGAGGTTTCTCGAATAGAAGCGTTATTCGCTAAAAGGGGTTCTGCTGCGTCCTCATCTGAAGAGTCCTCAGATGCAGAAGCAACTGAATTCTCCTCACCACCAAGTAGACTCGCCTCAAGAACACTAGTACCCTCAGGCCGCAAGGATCTAGAATGCCTCCTGGCCTTAGACCTCAACCGTGAACGCAACTCCAAAAGAGAGGCCTGAAAATTAGTACGTAGGTTCTGTTCCTCGTCCGTAGTTGCTATGGACCTTCCTGCCCTACCAAAATAATGCAAAAGTTTAGTGGAAATTTTTAAATAAGATGGTGATGTATCAGAGTCAGGGAACGCGCCAACCATAGTCCTGATTTCTTCCATCTTAGCTGTCAAAACGTCACTATCGTCCGCAAAGGAAAAAGGATGCTTCGGATACTTCATATCGGACGCTCGCTCCAACCTGAAAAAGGATCTCAACCTACTCCTCATCTCCTGCACAGTAAGATCGTCCACAAAGCCCCTACACTTTAATTCGTATTCCAATTCTGAACGGTCAAGTCGGTTCACGTCCAATTTTCCCTCCATATTTACAAACAAAAAAAAAACAAAACAAAAAAAGAAAAAGAAACAACAACAACAAGTTCCCAAACGAATGACTAGTTAATATCTATTTCTTACAATCCAAGCCAGCGGACAAGCAAACAAAACTGCCCAAGAAAACTGAGGCGATAAAACGCGTACACCAAAACGACGTAGCAAACTCAGGCCTAACCAGACGTCCCAACAAAATTGAGGGGCCAATTATTCCCCAACAGAAGTGAAGCTAGCTGGAAAAGAAAATCTGAAAAGCGACAAGGCCTAATCAATAATTGGCCAACTTCTAAAAGCCTAACCAACGAAACCTTACCAAACGAGGCCTTACAAAACGAGGCCCCACACACGGGCGCCAAATAATTATTTGCCACGCTTTTTTTTGCAACAAACAATTATGATGCAACGCCAGCTGGAAGATAAATAACCTTCAAGGCTCTATACATATAATTCCCTATAGGTCCGCGCGCTTGGAGTGGTGTCAACGTGCGACCGCTATGTGTGGCGTTGCATGCCAAGCAGCTCTAGTGGAGATGGGGTGGGTCTAAGAATAAAATAAAATAAAATAATAATAATGGCCTAGTGGCCGACCACCAATCTCAAATAATTCCGGAGGGGCGCCACTGACCAAAGCACCCTGGCCAGAAGGTTCCAGGTGGTACGGAGGCACACACGCAGACACAACCTTTACCTAAAAGTAGCACGCTTGCGGTCCAAAAGAAGAAAAAAAAAACATCAAGCAATAATCAAATGAGCAAAAGCAAATACTGGTTAAAAACAACAATTGGTACTTTTATTCACAACAACCAGAATCTGTACATCAATCGCAGACCAGATGGTCGCTAATAAATATATCACAACATGTGAAAACGCTGTGGGCGTCAATGGGATATAGCACTTTAGTTACTTATTAATAATAATAATTACATCAATAAAAAAAAAGAGAAGGAAAAAAAACACCAAGGCGCTATCAAAAATACTTTTTAAGGTCTCAACCAATACTAACTTTATATCATTATAATCATATTAACATAAATATATATTATATTCCATTCAATAAGGCCATTCGAGATCTCGTAAGCTTTACACAATTCCTCACAATAAGTTAAATGCAATTATAGTACAAAAAAAACTGATATCTAAATATAAATATTAAAAATATGCCCACTGAGACACAATTGTGATGCTAAAGTCTTCTGATATAAATAGTCATACACACGCGCACATAGATAACTGGCTGTCCTAAAATAAAAGATTAGAGATAATATGGTTGCAAAACAACCTGAGCCGAATGCTCCTATAGCGACTGCTATTATTATGAAATCACAAAATTACTTATTCCAAAATGTTGTATTTTATACAAATAGCGACAAAGAAATTAACTAAGTTATCACATTTGACAAGATTACTAGCTATAAAAAAAATAGAGCAGCGATATACAAGACTTATAGTTTAATTGCTGCAATATTACACGATAAGTATAGCTTTTACCCCGTAAAAATAAACACGATATGATAATAATATAAATATAATATGATAACCAAAATATCAGATATGATAAAAGTCCAAAAGGTCACACTGGGATGCCCTAGAAACTGCAGCGATATAATCACTGATAAAAAAGAATTTGAAACGATCTAACCTGGTATAGTCCTCGTTATCTTCCTAGGTAAACAGTCAGTTGAAATGGAATTATGCAGCACCTCTTGAATGGTCTGACGTCATGCGGACTTCCAGCGGGATTACTGAGATATCTATATCTAGGAGCGTGCAGCCAGTCACCATCAATACATTACTACTCCTAGAGTAACCATTAAACATACAGTAGATTATTTGAGCCGAGAGAAAAATAGCACCAGATGGAGGACGGCTTCAATGTCAAAAAAAAAGGAAAGGTCTTGCTTCCTCGATTAACCCAGCAAAAGTAACTTGCGCCGTTTCTAATCCGATACTAAGATCGATGGAATGTGTTCCCAATAACAAATCACCAAATGAACACCATTCCAGATACCATTTCCCCAATATCCCACTACGTGGATGAATTTATTAAAATTCCAGAACAGGACAACAGTATTCACGACGACCAGCCACTTCCCCGTGTTAATTTATTTCCCTCCACTTATTTTCAATTTTTCCCACTATCAAATAATAATAAAAAAAAAGGAAACCTTTTCTTTCTCCCAATTTTTATATTGATTCGATTCCTCAGAGACGGCCCATTAATAGATAATTTGCATAGCAACAGGTAGAATTTCGCTCAAGTTTTATTTAAATAAATTGTCGATGAAAAATAAAGTTCGACATGGGCGCGCCGATTAAGAGGCTGCATTTACCGACGTGAATCACACGCTCTTTTAATTGCAAAATAAGACCTGTAGACAGGGTACGCCATTGTTCATCAGAGGCAGATAGCTGAAATCAAGCCACAAATTTTCAGAGAAGGGCTGAATCGGCATAGGTAGAAAACCCGCTATACCCACTAGGAGTGTTTAAGGTTGCATATAAGTGAGTTCTACGGAACACATCTGCTCAGAATTAATAGGTTTAAACCAGAGGTGAAAATTTGTGACGGTGTTTGAAAATAAACCGTCACAATTTATAGAAACTGGTGGTTTTAATATAGTTTGTTTCTTTCATTCAATATACACTGCACTGTTGATCAACATTTATATTAATAAAACTCTTATGTGTTCTCTAAGACTAATTTTTAGTGAATTTTCTTTAAACAAATTCACTAATGAAGAGATCGTGACTTTTGAATTTTGAAAAAATTTCTTCAAATGAGTGCAAACTGGGACCCCTAGAACCCATCTCTGAGGTCAGTTTCAATGTATATATATATATATATATATATATATATATATATATATATATATATATATATATATATATATATATATATATATATATATATATATATATATATATATACACAGGCTGATTCTTTACGAGTTCCTACTAGACTGGTTTGGATTTTGAAAATTTGTAGTATGAGGTTTTCCAATATGCCCAATCCATCTAAGATATTCAGAACATCCAGCCACTTCCGGTTATACCGGAAGTGGACACTAACTCACTTATTTTAAATAGAACATCCTGTATATTATTACATATTCGAATGCAGCTGATCTTGGTGATTCTTCCAATATACAGTTTTGCTACTTTATACTGAGTATGTCCTTTCCAATGCCCTTTATCTTATTAATTGATGCAAATTGGGACTTCTTTGTTGCATAATTTTTAGTGAATTATCATTAAGAAAATTCACTAATAGAGAGGTATCGATGGTGAAACTTATAAGTTATTATAGGTAGGTATATATTACAAAAACTTAATGAAAGTTCGCTACCAAAACGACATGGCTGCGTGCAGACTTTTTAGTGAATTTTATTTAAGAAAATTCACTAATAGAGAGGTATCGATGGTGAGACTTTCGGAAAATTTCTTCAAACAAGCGCGAATTAGGGCCTCTGGAACCTATTTCCATGGTCACTTAAAATGTTTATATATATATATATATATATATATATATATATATATATATATATATATATATATATATATATATATATATATATATATATATATATATATATATATATATATATATATATATATATATATATATATATATATATATATATATATATATATATATATATATATATATATATATATAGGGTGGCGCATTGAAAACGAAACAGGCCGATTTGCGTCGAGAGATTTTTTTTAAGAACCGCCGAAACACGTCAATTTTAATATTGAGGGGGACATGTTTTGACATAAAACTCAACTTTGTCACATCAACCCCTTAAGGCTGGTGATAACAACGCTTATATTTTAAATAGGGAACATGGGTCGAGTGTTACATCATTTGAAAGCTCTTTCTTTTCTGAATTCAGCACACTAATTTTTTTGGAAGTTTTATAAACTCGTTTAAAAATTATTCACAGTTGAAGATGCAAAAACGCATTTAACTCATTCCGATAAGAAATGTGCTGATAGTCAATGTTTTGTTGGTTTGTAAACAAAAAATTGACTATCAGAACATTTCTTATCGGAATGAGAGAAATGCGGTTTATTATTTATCGGTCAGTTTGATATTTGATAGTACTACCGAAAATTAATTTCACAATGATGTATTCTGTAGAAGAAAGAGTTGAAATAATTACTCTTTTTTTCAAAAACGATGACTGTGCCAACCGTACCGCAAATTTGTTTAATGAACGACATCCGAACAGACATGTTAACAGAAAATACATTTTGGAGTTAGTTGCAAAGTTTCAACAAAGTGGTTCAGTAGCCAACAAAAAACGGGATCCTGAACGTGAATTTCCGGTTAGAAATGGGACTACTGAGATTGAAATTTTAGGACAAATTGCTGCAGACCAAACTTTGAGCACAAGAAAATTGGCCACTGTTTCAAACATCAAAAGAAGAACTATTCAGCGAATATTGAAGCATCATAAACTTTACCCGTATAAAATTCATCTTGTACAACAACTGAATGAAGATGATTTTGATCGGCGGCTGGAGTTTTGTGAAGTTATGACTGCACGAATAGCTGATAGCGGGAACTTTCTGTTCAATATCTGTTTTTCAGACGAGTGTACGTTTTTATGAAACTCTACAGACAATTGTGATAACTGTAGTTATTGGGCAGATAATAATCCAAGAAATTTTCACGAAGTCCACACTCACACTCCACAGAAATTGAATGTCTGGACTGGCATTTTTGGAGACCGTTTGATCGGACCAATTTTTCTTGATGGCAATTTGAGTAGCGGAACGTATTTGGAGTTACTAGAAGATATCGTTTACCGTCTATTAATTGACATTGTTGAAAATGATGATCGCTATCAAGAAAATCAATTAGTGTTTCAACAAGATGGAGCTCCTCCGCATTTTTTACAATGTGTTAGGGAGTTTTTGAACAGAGAGTTGCCAGGACAGTGGATTGGGCGCAGAGGTGCTATTGAGTGGGCCCCTAGATCACCGTATTTAACTCCTTTAGACTTCTTTCTATGAGGCCATTTAAAGAGTAGAATTTACGCAACAGAAGCGGAGTCTCTGGAAAAATTACGACGACGCATTGTTGAATAATGCCGTCTAATAACTCCACAAATGCTCCAGAATGTCAGAGCTCGTTTTGAACAAAATTTGTACTTATTTATGGAAGCTGGTGGTCAACAATTTGAATACTTACTTAACTGAATAAACATTTTTGAACGTTTGGTTTTGTTTTTTACTTTCTTTTAAACGAAAAAATGACTAATTAGTGCATTCACAATGAATGAAATACGTTCTTGCAACTCCAACTATGAATAATTTTTAAACGAGTTTATAAAACTTCTGCTGAATTCAGAAAAGAAAGAGCTTTCAAATGATGTGACACTCGACCCATGTTCCCATATTTAAAATATAAGCGTTGTTATCACCACCCTTAAGGGGTTGATGTGACAAAGTTGAGTTTTCTGTCAAAACATGTCCCCCTCAATATTAAAATTGACGTGTTTCAGCGTTTCTTAAAAAAATATTTATCTGGACGCAAATCGGTCTGTTTCGTTTTCAATGCGCCACCCTATATATATATATATATATATATATATATATATATATATATATATATATATATATATATATATATATATATATATATATATATATGTATGTATCCAACCGATAACGCAAAAAATACTTAGCAGATTTGGGAATTACCCTTGTAAAAAAAACTAATTATTTACAAAGGGAATGTACCTGTCAAATTATAAATATGGCGGGTATTTTTCCTTATTAATTGATTGGATGGTTTTCTTTTAGTCAACCCATAAACAACAAAAAAGGTTTTTTATGTGATGGTAGAAAATTTCCGTAAAAATATTTCAAATCCTATAGCTCAAAACATTTCCCATTAAGCCAGAATCTTCAATCTTGAGCCCTAATAACACCTATTTAAACGCTCGTGGGTATTAAATGAAAGAAAAGTAACATAATTGGCCTCGTGGATAACTACAAATTTTGTTTTAAAAAACTTTTTTTGTTGTTTACTGTTTGCAAAAACTGGATGGGTTGACTAAAACAAAACCATCCAAACAATTAATAAGGAAAAATACCTGCCATATTTATAATTTGACAGGTACATTTCTTTGCAAATAATTTTTTTTTCTTCTGAAAAACTTGTGTACCTTTAATGAAATTTGTAAGACATTTTTTAAAGACACTTGCAGTACTTACATATTATATTTAAGACAAAATTTTAATTTAGCAGCTCCATATAAAATATAAATTTTTTCAAATACTCGCTAAATGGGACTCTAAAACCGATCTCCAAGGTCCATTTAAATTTAAAGAATTAGTTTTAATAATATATCTTACTAATAGTGTACAATTCTTGCAACACACTTGCTGGGTCCCAAAATTTTTTCTTCTAGACAAACTTCGCTTTATTTTTTCTTCTTCTAAATCAAAACACAAATTCAGTTTTCAAAAAATGTATTAAAAAACTAATCATTGGTACAAAGGCATAGTATTTACATTAAAAACAGTAATGGTGAATAATAGTTAAGTTATAAATACAATAATAATAGTAGGTAATAATAATAAATATAATAACTAGCCTACTATATACATGCTCTTATAATAATAAAAACCAATCATAATTTACTACAAGACAAATTGAATTATGGCAGTTATATTAAGCAATATTCAAACTATTAGGTAATAAATTATATTTACAAATAAAATGTGCGTCAAGACTAAATTACTTTTATACATGGTATACTCATCTTAACACTACCTATTAGATAATTAAATTTTCTTCAATAAAACAGGACTGAGAAGAAGATATTATATAGTTTGATTAATCTAAGATCATAAATTTTCCGCTATTTCCTATTTTTTGTTTCTCTATAGTTTCTCTATAGTTTAACATATTACACTTCGAAATATGAGATTGTGGAGGCCGATACTTGATTTAAATCTATTGTCAATTTGGATAAATAAACAAATTGATTTACACAATTTTATTTAACGGATAACTGCCATTTGGCTGAAGTTTTTAGCTCTGTCAAATACAGAAATTTCTGAAAGTAGTTATACGTTTAATAAAATAGTGTGAATAAATATATATGGATTTCCATACTATTGTAAGAAAGTTTATGTGGAATTCCATATACGCTATTGCGATATGTCACTGTTACGTCAAAATAATATTTCTGTTGAAAAGATTTAGAATTTAATTTGAGTCTAGTTTTAAAATATAGAAGTTTTTGATTAAAATGAAGAAATTGATTTCAAGTACCATCTATATTTCTGGAAATTGTAATGGTACATAATGAGGTGAGGTAATTTTGGAGATTAGAAATCAGATGACAGAACTTTAGAACAATTGACATTTAGATTAAAATTTAGTCAAAATTGCATCATTTGCAGCCACAAGTTTAGACTTATTTGTAAGATGCTTTGTACTATTTATATAACAATAAACTATAACTAACTTTAATTTGTTTATCTATTTATCTAAGCAAACTAGAGGTGCGCGAAGCTTCAAAATTTCGAACCGAACCCGAACTCGAACCGAACCTTCGGTTCGAAAATATGTTCGCACTAGCGATGTTGAAGTTGTTCGAAGTTCAAAATATGTAATTCTCCAAAATACTTCGAAGTTCGTTGCTCAAAAATACTTCGAAATTTAACTTTCCAGGCATTGAATGCTGCCAAAGATAGCGAAGTTGCGGCCCCGTTAACTCGGTAGCGGCGCTTTAAAGTCGTTATCGGTCTCATTGGGTGGATCGCATAATTTTAGGAGATTTCACTCATGCATATTTTTGACAGTTGGTGGGCACATTGAGACACGACGGAGCCATTTAGCAATAACAGAATTATTTTTCTTATATATCCTAGCCTCCCAACACCTTTTTCAGTAACAACATTATGATGGCAGTGTTCGAAAGCGATCGGTAACGTAAATTTTCAGAATTTATGAGGATAATTGCAGATTGACTTTGGAAAACACTGGTTTCAACATGATTTATTTCACCATGAGCCAAAACGATCAGCACCAGAAGGCATTTTCACCCAATCAACCTGCAAATTTGCCGAACTCTTCCTTTTTGTTAAAAGAGTGGGAATCTTTCAGATATCAAATATTGTATGGTACAATATTCTTAAATTTTGTGTTTAAGGAAATGATATATGAACACTGAAGAATTTTGGGTAGTTCGATTTTAAATTTCTAAGAAGTTCGAAGTTCGACTGTGAACCTTAGACATACTATTTCAGAGGTTCGAAGTTCGATGCAACATATTTGCTTGGGTTCGTTGATAGTTCGGTTCGAACAAAACATGGGTTCGCACACCTCTTTTCTAAAGTAGATACGAAAAAAGGACATGAATTATAATAAGGACAGAAAATTACAATTTTAGCTAATCAGAATAATTTGGTGGCATAATAGTTACTCAAATCAAAAACCACCTATAAGTTGTTTATTGAAAAGCCATGCTCCTTTTGTTAGAAAAATATAGCATGCTTGTATTTTACACAGTAGAATAGGCCGAAGAAAAAGATAAGATGAATCAAAGTAAATAGACAACGGTTACATTGCAGAATGTACGTAGATGACATGGCGTTGAAAAGTAATTACAAAGCATGTATTTTTAACAGATGAAACAAACAATATTATTCTGTTTATAATCCACATTTGATAGAAGTTGGGTCACAAATCCGTTGCAATAAATGTATGGTATGGTCTTTTAAATAATAAATCACTAGGTGCATATTTCATTGCAGAATATTCGACTCAAGTTTCATCTTCATTTTCATAATAATGATTTTGAAGAGATACTAGGTAGTTTTCGTCTATCCACACTAAGTAATCTAAAATGGTCGCTGCAAGATGAAGTACCTCCTCATAATGTGAGAACTGTCACTGAGGATTCCCAAATTATCGGATTGGGACTAATGGTTCTATACATTGGCCACAACGATTTCTGTACTTACATCTTCTGGATTATTCCTTCAGGAGATAAAAAACGAAGTATTTTACATATCACGCCAAAATGTCGATCATTTACGAGAAATAATCACAGAAAAGCGTACTACAGCATTGGACCGGAGACGTTACAGGTTACAAAATACATTGAACTGTGCGGATTGTAAAACGTCACTTCGTATTAAGAGGGTGGATACTTTAAACAATTTATGTAGTTTGATGTGATTGTTATATTTTTCTTTCTACTGAAAATAATGCTATTAGGTAGGACTGGTACTTTATGATGACAACTGACCACAGTCGGCAAAAAGATGTAAAAAATTTAATTCAGTACCTATTATTCATGAATTTATTCCATACGTTCAGATGGAGATAACTGGCCACTTATTATATTATTAAAGCATATGAGTAGGTTGCCAACATTCCTCTTCAAATTTAGATCCATTGTATGTATATAAGTAATGCACTACATTATCAGTCAATGGCAAAAAGATATTCCTTGTGTATTCTGAAATATTATAGTCATTTTATTATAACATAGCAATCGAATTGAAGACAATTAAATCTTTATTTGATATTTGAAGGTCTTTAAAGCCATATGACATGCTATAGTCACCTGATTTGTGTCTATGAAATCTTGTATCACGGCTTAAAGGTATTTAACTAAGTCAGATCACTCATGCATGATACAGCGTTGGAGTTGTAATTTTTTACTCTATTATCTAACGGCATGAAAATCCAACATGGCGCCCACAAGAGAAACAAAAGTTAGCCATAAGAAAATGTAGTAGGTCTAGATGAATTCTAAAGCTACCCGTTTGGTAGTTCGTAGCCAGCTGAGGAAATTTACCAATTTCAGCGAGAATCGATTTGATAATAAAAAGATATAACACGAAAATTTACCAATTTTTAAGTTTTCTTAGGATACATCAGCAATAATATAATCTATCTAATATTTGTCTTTAGATTATAAAGAAGAGTACAATGACGCCCGTTTCTTGTAATTTAACCGACTGTGTATCCCTCATGGTTTGGTAGATCTCAATAGAGATCTCGTTAGAAGCGACCATAATATTATTTTAGTTTTATCTATTCTAATTAAGTCAAGCGACAACGAAGAAAATTTAATTATCCTACATACATATAAGCTAAATCTAAAAATTTAGTGAACTAGTCTTTTCTTTGGTTCTTACTGGCAAATTTAACATTATAAGTACTACAAAATTAGTTAATTTTGTCATCAGTCTTCGAATGTGGCTGATCGAGAGAATTAGAAACAACATGAAAAGGGGACAAACAAAAATGTGTAGTAAATATATCTTTACATTTTGTAATTAACATTTATAGACATCTATTTTAATGTATAGTTAAAATTTTCTTTACTTCAAGAAACAAACTATTCAACCACTCAACAATTCTCTCTTGGTTTGACCCTCATTTCACACTGTGAAACGGCAATCCACTCGTTCCTAGAACTGTCAAACCAGGTTAAACCTAAATTATACCTTCCATTCAAATTCGCGTGCTGACAATGTGAAAACCACCAACCGCCTTCATAGTTACTAGCGCAATGAGTATTTGATATATCCCTGTCGTTATCGATAGTTGAAAACTCCATGTGGTTCTGGTAGTCCAAAGCATCGCTTGCATTTCCAGTGTATGTTCCAACGTCTAACCTAAACCCGCTTGTGTAGTCTGCTATACGAAAATCGTCATAGTTTGCTTGCCAGTATTTCCCATAAATATCCTTCATATTGATTTGCAGTTTGGTACAGTTATTGTCGGTTAAATAGTGGAGATTTCTATTGCCCAGCCAGTGTTCACCTGTCGCAGAACCAAAACCATTGGAATAATCATTCCAGTTACGGTTGAAGTTGATAGAACCGTCATATCTTTTCTGGATGGTTGTCCAACCGTCTTTGCAATAAGCTAAAATTGGTTCCCCGTCCCCTGGAGAGATCATATAGAGGCCAGTTGGGCCATCCACAGCGCTACAGTCGTGTGGTAACTTATTTACGATGTCTTTGTACTCCTTTTCAAATGATTTTAGTTCTTGGACCAAGTGGATTGTGGATTTTGTTGAATTCGTATCCATTGTTGACGCTTCCTCCTGCAAAGAAGAAAGAATCTGTTAGTAAAATAACAGTTGATTGAAATATGCATTACTATTACTTCCACAACGTCAATACGTGTGGAACTATGGTATGGGTGACAAAAATTGCAAAAAAAATCCCTTAAACCTCGTAAAAAGTGTCAAAACCTATAGAAACATGATTTGGGAAGAATTTTTGTTCATATGTCGGTCTGTGTAACTGTTTGTAGCGACAATAACTTTAGAACGAATTGAAATATCGTCTTAACATTTGGTATACAGTTAGAACCCGACAAACGAACGGTTTGGATTGTTTTTGGGCAAAGTCGCAACAGGGGCTGGGAAGAAACGGATGGGAGTGATTTGGTGAAAATTGACACTTTTTCGTTAAAACTCGACCAACATAACGTTTTAGGATTTGTTTATTAAAAAACTTTCAAACATCAGACATCTTCCAACAGACACGTTGTGATATTAACATACCATGTATGTACTATCCCAGTCACAGCAGTGACATGAATAAAGTATATCTATATGATATAACATACATGTAATTTTCCAACTTCAATAATAAATTTGATGCTCCGCATAATGAGACAAATTTCATCTGTCGCATACATATCTCGAATTAATATGTCATGAACAAGTTATTGTAACGTTTATGTGCAGGTACTTATGCGACATAATAAGTGAAAGTGACGATAAACCCTCGATTTTCACAGATAAAAGATGGTCATTGTCTCATGTCAAGAAGCCAGTCTTATAAAACACATGTACGGTTAAGGAATAATTTCTATGGCAACTCTATCAACCTCAAATTATGATTGATGCATTTCTATTTCATCCTAAAATAAATTTAAGATGAGTTTTATAGGACTAGCTATGTAAATATGCCGAAACTATTTTAAGTCTGTAAACTATATAAGTGTACTTTCTTTGATCGCGCTGATTTTATCCGTAATCTACGATCACGGCGACATTCAATTTTGCCGCTAACGGCGTATACCCAACGCACTGCTGCTGTTGGCCGATTTGTCGTAATTTATAGTCGCGTAGGCCTTGCCTCCGTGCTGCATGTTCTGGTTCTAATGTATATATTGTCATATTTGTCCATGAGAATTACGTTTATGGACTTTGTTATTCTGTGGGCAAATGTCGGTGTGTTGGTAAGAGCGAACACTCTGGAATTATATTTCTAGAATGTACCAGTAGTGACAGGTATAGAATAGTGTAGAAGATCTAGAATCTCTATGGACAGTATAAATAGACGAGCGCAGAGTAGTTAGTTCAGTATTGAATAAGGTGGTGTAAAAGTGATCATATAGTGCAAAGCGAGTTAACAGTAAGTGTTGGTGTAAAGGAAGCGATCATAGAAGGCGATAGTGGTATATAGTTCTATGGACATTTAATAATAGAGAAGACATATATTTTAGTTGACACTGGTGTTGGAAAATAGTTGGTAATAATAAAATAGTAGTTTGAAAAGCTGTGCTTTGCTAGTCAACGAATCTAGAACCCCGTAGAACGTAACAACTGATGTCAGAAGTGGGATTTTCAAGCTGCTAGTGGAAATATTTTCCAGAATATTCGTTGAACAACGTGAAAACTTTTAGAATCTCTGGAAGATCAGTGTCAGCAGTGATTCATAACTGGGTGTGTTCTTGAAACAGAATAAACTGTGTACCAGCTTTAAGTACGTCTATGCCTAAGACACGTAGCGAAACAGCCAATATGGACGCCCAGCTATTGGAAATGATTTAAAAAGTGGACAAAGAAGCTAAATTAGCACGAGAAGAAGCCAGAAAAGAGACGAAGAAGCCAAAGAAGGAATGAGAAAAAGAGATGAAGACGCCAGAAGAAGAGACGAAGAAGCCAAAGAAGAAATGAGAAAAAGAGATGAAGAAGCCAGAAAAAGAGATGAAGCGGCTAAAGAAGAGCTGAGAAAAAGAGACGAAGTAGCGAAAGAAGAAATGAGAAAAAGAGATGAAGAGGACAAAGAAGAAATGAGAAAAGAGATGAAGAGGTCAGAAGAAGAGACTAAGAAGCCAAAGAAGAAATGACAAAAAGAGATGAAGAGGCCAGAAAAAGAGACGAAGAGATTAAAGAAGAAATGAGAAAAAGAGATGAAGAAACAAAGAAAATTCTACAAAACAGCCAGCAGAATTGAGAATATTAATTTATGTGTCGATGAACGTATGAAGCAGGTAAAAGACGACATCTTCCAGCAAGTAGAAAGCAGAGTAAGGGGTATCAGCGACGATGTACATGACAAGCTGACGAATATACAAGAGAAAGTGCATCAGAAGATACAATCACTAGAAAAGAAGTATGATACCCTAGTCAAGGGCAACATCAGACTCGAAGGTAGCCACATAGGAATTAAGGTTCCCACATTTGATGGTTCAGTTCCATGGGGTATTTATCTACGCCAGTTCGAAGTCGCAGCTATGGTTGGGGCGATAGAGAGAAAGCGACTTCGTTAATTGTAGCTCTTAGGGGAGATGCTCTAGATGTGCTTCAAGGTATTCCCAGGGAAGAACCACTGAGTTTTGACAACATTAGACATAAATTAGAAATTAGGTTTGGCGATCAGCATTTACAACAGTTGTATCGATTGCAGTTGAAAAATCATTGTCAGAAACCGGGCGAAAGTCTCCAACATCTCCACGCCGACGTTGTCAAAGTGACGCGATTAGCCTACCCCATAGCTCCGATGGAGTTTTTAAACCAGCTGTCGGTGCAAACCTTCATTGACGCCATCAGAGATATCGACACGCAGCAGGCGCTGAGGATGGCAAGACACAAAAACTTGAACGATGCTTTGGCACATTCCTTGAAGTTTGAAGTGGTAAAGCAAGCGTCGGGAAGCCATGTGAAAGTTCGCCGTCTCCAAGTCCAAGAAAATAAAACAGATTCATTCAAGATCATGCAGCTACTAGAGAAAATAACAGAGGAAATAAGGCCGACGTCTCATGGACACCCAATAAGAGCTCACCGTGCAAATGCCTTGCACTGCTAAAACTGCGGCAAGGTGGGACATATAAAGGGCGAATGTTAGGCTCTAAGATCACGCGTAAGGGAGAAAGTGAAGCTAAGGCCGGTTGAAGAGGTTCTGTGGCCAGGAAAATCGGACTAGTTTTTTTCTGGAAATTTTAAAGTTTATTTTCGGAAAATGTTTGTACTTTTTGAAACAACAAAGCTATTTTAATGAAATGTGGTAGATTGTCGCTACTTTGTAGGTTATACTGCAAAACCAAATGTCCTTTCAAAAACAATACATATTTGACATTTAAAACCTTTTAAGGAAAATTCGCTACCATAACGCACTTGCAGCGACCAGACTTTTTAAAGTTTAATTAAAACAAATTATGTATACATTTGATTAAAATTGATCGACTCTTAGTGGGTGTTCGGATTTTTTTGAAAGTCAGTATATTTTACTGTCATCCGCATAGACGTTACGAAGAGAAGTGAGATAATCTAGTAAATTTGCTGTACAGAACAGGCAAATGTCAAGATAATCTTAAAGAAGAAAATAATTTAAAACAAACCGGCTGTTGTTAAATCCTAATACTAAAGCCTCGGTTGTCCAGGGGTAAGAACCTGTGCGTCTGAACTAAAGGGTACTGTGTTCGATTCTCAGGGTTCCCCTTTCACTTTTTTAGTACAAACTGTCATAAATTAACATCAATCGAGGTTCTGGCATTTTATTTGAGCAAGTTGAATATTTGTACGTTCCGTACTTCGGAGGGGGCGTAAAGTCATCGATTCCGTGTACCATGCGATGTTGGGCAGGTTAAAGATCCCCATCCTCCTTACTTACAGGGGTTTGGAAAAATTTTCAGGAGAGTGAGGTGAAACCGTTCCCTGTCGACGGTGATTGGCCATAGTCACGGACATAGGCGGACGTTAAAGTAAAAAAAAAAGCCTAATACTATTTTGACTAATAAATGTATGCATTACTCATTATTGAATGTTTACTGTTAATTAATATTTTTATTAGTGTGCAAATAATGCAAAGATTCAACACCTCATAATCTACATAATTATTTTAAATTTCCCAAGATCGAAAGATGTGTCGGAATAATTTGGACACATTTTGGAGGCCACTGGGTAAAAAAATTAATCGTAATATTATAATTTTATGTGTAACAAATATTATTCATGACTTAATTAAAGCAACCATATCCTTGAATATCTTTGTAATATTGTAAAACGCTACAAATTTGCGTATATTATTTGTACAAATACCAGTATGCAAATACAAATTACGAAAAGTACAAATTTATATGTTGTGTGTTATCTGTACAACACGGATATGTCATAAAATTCAAATGACATGTTGAATAACAAAGATGAATTGACCGGAAAAAGGAAACGTTAATGAGGCTCAAATTACTGAAAATATGAAGTAAACAAATAATGATTGTTTTCCACCAATTAAAAACATCTTTTAAATTGCAGTTTGACTGTGTTGGTAATTTTCCACGTAGATCTGGGTTTTACACTCACGTTAGTGAATTTTTATTTAAAAAAATTCACTAATAGAGAGGTATCGATGGTGAGACTGCAATTTTTTTTCAAATGAGCGCAAACTAGGACCCCTGGAACCCATATCCGGGTTCAGTTTCAATTTTTATATGTTTATATATATATATATATATATATATATATATATATATATATATATATATATATATATATATATATATATATATATATACAGAGTCAGCGTTGAAAACGAAACAGACCGATTTGCGTCTAGAAATATATTTTTTTAAGAAACGCTAAAACAGGTCAATTTTAATATTATGGGGGACATGTTTTGACATAAAACTCAACTTTGTCACATCAACCCCTTAAGGGTGGTGATAACAACCCTTATATTTTAAATAGGGAACATGGGTCGAGTGTTACATCATTTGAAAGCTCTTTCTTTTCTGAATTCAGCACACAAATTTTCTTGGAAGTTTTATCAAGTCGTTTAAAAATTATTTACAGTTGGAGTTCCAAGAACGCATTTCATTCATTGTGATGAGAAATGCACTAATTAGTCAATTTTTCCTTAAAAAAACTAAAAAAACAAAACCAAACGTTCAAAAATGTTTATTCAGTCAAGTAAGTGTTCAAATTGTTGACCACCAGCTTCCATACAAAAGTGCAAATTTTGTTCAAAACGAGTTTTGGCAATCTGGAGCATTTGTGGAGTTATTAGACGACAGTCTTCAACAATGCCTCGTCGTAATTCTTCCAGAGACTCCGGTTCTGTTGCGCAAATTCTACTCTTTAAATGGCCCTATAGAAACAAGTCTAAAGGAGTTGAATCCGGTGATCTAGGGGGCCACTCAATAGCACCTCTACGCCCAATCCATTGCTCTGGAAACACTGTTCAAAAACTCCCTAACACGTTGTGAAAAATGCGGAGGAGCTCCATCTCGTTGAAACACTAATTGATTTTCTTGATTGCGATCATCATTTTCAACAATGTCAATTAGTAAAGGGTAAACGATATCTTCTAATAACTCCAAATACGTTTCGCCACTCAAATTGCCATTAAGAAAAATTGGTACGATTAAACGGTCTTCAAAAATGCCAGTCCAGGCATTCAATTTCTATGGAGTTTGAGTGTGGACTTCGGGAAAATTTCCTGGATTATTATTTGCCCAATAACGACAATTATGACGATCGACTGTAGAGTTTAATAAAAACGTACACTCGTCTGAAACACAGATATTGAACAGAAAGTGCCCGTTATCAGTTATTCGTGCAGTCATAAATTCACAAAACTCAAGCCGCCGATCAAAATCATCTTCATTCAGTTGTTGTACAAGATGAATTTTATACGAGTGAAATTTATGATGCTTCAATATTCGCTGAATAGTTCTTCTTTTGATGTTTGAAACAGTGTCCAATTTTCTCGTGCTCAAAGTTGGGTCTGCAGCAATCTGTCCTAAAACTTCAATCTCAGTAGTCCCATTTCTAACTGGATATTCACGTTCAGGATCCCGTTTTTTGTTGGCTACTGAACCACTTTGTCGAAACTTTGCAACTAACTCCAAAATGTATTTTCTGTTAACATGTCTGTTTGGATGTCGTTAATTAAACAAATTTGCGGACGGTTGGCACAGTCATCGTTTTTGAAAAAAAGAGTGATTATTTCAACTCTTTCTTCTACAGAATACACCATTATGAAATTAATTTTTGGTAGTACTATCAAGTATCAAACAGACCGATAAACTGAAATAATAAACCACATTTCTCTCATTCCGATAAGAAATGTTCTGATAGTCAATTTTTTGTTTACAAACCAACAAAACATTGACTATCAGCACATTTCTTATCGTAATGAGTGAAAAGCGTTATTGCATCTTCAACTGTGAATAATTTTTAAACGAGTTCATAAAACTTCCAAAAAAATTA
This sequence comes from Tillus elongatus, assembly GCA_964006375.1. Classification (NCBI taxonomy): domain Eukaryota; kingdom Metazoa; phylum Arthropoda; class Insecta; order Coleoptera; family Cleridae; genus Tillus; species Tillus elongatus. The sequence goes on from OZ023263.1 coordinate 9,960,872, forward strand.
GTGTGCTGAATTCAGAAAAGAAAGAGCTTTCAAATGATGTAACACTCGACCCATTTTCCCTATTTAAAATATAAGGGTTGTTATCACCACCCCTTAAGGGGTTGATGTGACAAAGTTGAGTTTTATGTCAAAACATGTCCCCCCAATGTTAAAATTGACGTGTTTCAGCGTTTCTTAACAAAATATTTCTCTGGACGCAAATCGGTGTGTTTCGTTTTCAATGCGCCACCTATATATATATATATATATATATATATATATATATATATATATATATATATATATATACAGGCTGTCCCACGAAAGGCGTGCATTAGAAGTTTTCGAACTAGTACTGGGATTTTGAATCTGAAAATTTGCAGCCGGATGTATTACCGTTCGCTCATTATAGCTAAAATATTTTGGTGACTGCGTCACTTCCGGTTATACCGGAAGTTGCCAACAACTTTGCCAATTTTAATGGAACACCCTATATATTATTGCATATTCGGAGTGAGCATACAATTCTGAGGAAAATGATATGGCATTTGCCCATACTGGTGTCAGCCGTTCTCAAGATATTCGATTTTCTATTGTTTTTCCGCCATAAAAGCAAATCTTTGAAATGGCAATTCTGAGGTATCAAGTATGTCACGGTTCTGAAACTTAGCGCCACTATACTCCTAGTAGTCAGAATTCTTCTTATTGCGAAAAAAATTACTAAAATGATACAGGGTGTTGTTTAACGAAGTTTTTTGGCGCGCGCACGCGCGCGTGTTTGTGTGTGTATTTTAACTGTGGGGCATTGATGTCGCTCTTTAGGTGAATTGAATCCATCCACGGAGACAGAACCCACCATGAGTCTGCGATCCTCATCTAATTCGGCTTCGAATATTATATATTTGAGTGGAGGGTGCTGTCGTCCGTGTAACTGTGAACTGGGTTGGATGTGCTAGAGAGGAGGTCATTGATGTGGAGAAGAAACAAAGTAGAGGCTAAAGCTGAACCTTGAGGAACTCCTGCATTACTTCGATACAGTTTAGAGGAATTGGCATCCACGACAACAGAAATGTTCCGGTTGGAGAGGAAATTTGCTGTCCACGTACAGAGTTTTGGTGGTAGGCCATAGGCCGGTAGCTTTGGATATGTCTAGAGCGACAATCTGGGATTCACCGTGTAGTTCTATAGACTTGTTCAAGAATTTGTGACAAAGGCAAGGAGGTCGGCAGTTGATCTGCGCTGACGGAATCCATACTGCCTGTCGTGGATTAGACTGTGTTTTTCAAGAAATTTTTGTAATTCAGTGTTTATATACCTTTCCATCACTTTAGAGACGACTCAAAGGAGAGAAATAGGCCTGTAGTTGCTAGGAAGCGCTTTGGATCCATTCTTGGGGACGGGTTGTACTCGAGCAGTTTTCCAGTTACTAGGGAATATGCCTTTATTGTAAGATGACTGAAACAGACAAGTCAGGACAAGAGCAAGTTCTGGTGCACATTTTTTGAGAACAATTGCTGGGATCTCGTCAAGGCCAGAGACTTTCCTGGTATTAAGAGAAGAGAGCATCTTTCGTAACTTTTTAGTTTTGAAAGTGATATTCGTCATTTAATGCGCGGCATTGGGGACTGTTGGTGGTTGAACATTTGGAGGTGGATTGAGAGTAGAATTGCCGGCGAACAACGAGGCAAAAAGTTCAGCCTTGCCCAGGGCGGTGGAGACAATTTCATCCCCTGAGACAAGAGGTGGGAACGTGCTCTTGCAGAAATTATTCCCAATAGATTTAGCAAGAGTCCAGAAGGGTTTGCCGCCGCTGGAGCTTAAGAGAATTTTGTTTTTGATGCGGTTATTAAACGAGTTTTTTGCCTCAGAAAAAATGCGGACATAGCGGTTTCTTGCGTCGTTAAATGCTTGACGGTTTCCTTGACTGGGATAATTCCATGCCAGCTTGGATAATTTCGATGACGTTTTGTGCATTATCAGAGGGGCCAGGATGAGAGAAGCAGACAGACGCCCATGGAAATGAGGTAGAGTAATCTCGCATTTCGTCCCAGTTCGCGGAGTTGTAGTGCCAAACGATACGTGGGTGTGATGACTGTGTGACCTCAGGTTGCATTGCACAGGAAGCAGTGACCATGATGTGGTCTGAGCGACCCAGGGGGTGGTGACTGGTATCTTATAGCAGTCAGGATTTGTAGTAAGAAGGAGATCCAATGGATTTGAGCTGTGTGTTGGGATGCGAGGAAAGTAAGTAGGTTGCTGAACCATATTGGGTAAAGAATTGCTGACTGCAAAGAGAGAGCTTTAGATAGCGAATGTTGATGATGTATACCAAATAAAATATCTTAAATAAAATTTAAATTTAGACTTATAAGCTAAATCAAGACATGTGTATTTTAAATTAGTATCCAAAACTAATCATGCCACGTGCAGATTTCAGAGAGTACAAAAACCATGTGAAATCCAGGCCAGTTGTCATGTAGTTGTGAGGTTATAAAGATAATATAATAGCGGAGAACATTATGTTTGTAGAAGGGGATCTACACCTACGGGACAGCTTACCGTACTCAAAAGCGAAATTGAATTTTAGTTTTAATTAAATGTCAACCAGAGTTGAAACTATACCAGCTCGCGTTCCAAATAATTAAATTTGTGTACAAAGTTTACTTGCAGCCAGAGTGAAACATTCCCCGTCTGTTGTCTACGTTGTTTGCATTTAACACGAGAAAAAGTAATGGAGAAACGTGAGGTTGTAAAGTTGTTTTAAATTAGAGCAGAATGCGCCACATTATTTGCAAGTTATCTACTTTGCAAATACATGAAGGAAGCGAGGAGAAAATCTCGATATCCGGGAAACGGGATGCGACGATTAAAGTCAACAGAGATAATTACGTATCTTAATATAGGTCACTTGTTATAGAGACATTCAAACATTTACCATAACGTGGCAGGGTTTAGTTTGTTATCAGTTTCAAAGATTAATTCTACAGGCTAAGGAACACGTTTCGACCAAACATGACGCCACATAAATTATAACAAAATTCGGGACGCAGCAAGTGCGTTATAATAGTGAATTTTCATAAGAAGTTTACACTGTTAGTACACCATATTACTAAAAGTAGTACTTTTAATTTTAAGCGACGTCAAGGATCGGGTTTAGGGGTCCTAATACAAGCCCATTTGAAGAATTTCTCTATTTCTATTATCATACAAAATATTCATATCTTGAGTTCTAGCTCCTTTTGAGAAAAAAAAAACTTTGAATGCCCAAAACTTAAAATTGGGTGAATCTAGGTATTGCCAGTCTCTTTAAAAGAAACTTGTATTACATATTTCATTAAAGTTACAAAAGCTTTCCAGAATGTATATTAATTCATGTATATCATTTACTATTTAACCTCAAAACAGAACTGTCAAGCCATGATAAATAAACAAAACACATTATTATTCTTTAGCTTCCAATTTTAAAATCATTTGCTTAACTTCAAAACAGAACTGTCAAACCATAATAAATAAACAAAACACACTATCCCATCTGGTTTTTACTTCAAGTAGCTGATACAGAACTTCCTTATTTTCACCATTCGCTTTCGGATTAGGATATTTTCGAACATAATCCGCGCATCCGAATATACCCGAAGGTCATTAGGGTGTATAGTATCCGTGTGAATATTCGTTTCACATTAGGATGTTGTGGAGATCCCGCCTTACGTGTGTTATTTTCTTTGATTATCTTTGCATTGTACGCCTGTGGTATATGGATCAATCTACTCGTGGCAGGTGACTAGTTTGTCTTTGTCTGGCATCATACTTTAACCACTTAAGTTGTTTCAATTGATGTCTTTCAGAATTTATTTTTAATTTGGAAAAAAACTCAAAATTATGTAAACCAAATTATTTAAAATTCACCACAGAGGTATATTTACTTCATTTCTAGCTATATGTAAAGTCTCATTCCAGTTACTTTAATATTTCTAAAAATACAGTGCATTCAAAAATATTTTTGTATGTTTTTTTGGGGAAAAATATGTCCGTCATAGCTGATTTACAAACTCGTCCGCGATTGTAATGAAAGACGACTATCTAACACGCTTTGGAGAGGCAAAATCATTCCTCAAACGTGGGATACGTATTCATCGAATGAGTTTGCCTACTATTAAAAAAGGGATTCATCTCAATCCGAAAAAAATAGTTGATATAAAAAAGCTATTAGTTGCTCATTTCGGCGAAAAATTGGCCGAAAATTCAGAGTTAGTTTTCTACAAGAATTTAATGGTGGCTACTAAAGTTTTAACAGTTGATGTAAATGAAAATAAAACCAACGAGATACCACAAGTATCTTACTGTGAACCCGACCAGCAAGAGGACATTCTTCAAGGAAACACTCTCATTCATATATAAAATCACAAATTTATTTGTAATTTGTAAGGACTTCTCAGAATTTAAAATTGATCGTAACAATATCAAATTTAGTTTCACCTTACCAAAACTCGCCTAATCCAAAATGTCATTCCAAAACTCGCCATGTACATTTTTCAAATCCGTTTTTTGGTGTGCTCGGGTCTTCAATATCTCAAGGCATAAGCCTAAACTTTAACAAGTCTTAATGAGTTACTAATAAAAGTTTAATACTCAGATTCAAAATACTGTAAGGAATATTTTTTTTGCGATATCCCAATATTTTTTATATTTTGATATGGCGAGTTTTGGCGCGGACCCTCTCCCTAATATAATGTGATTAATTACTGTAAAGCCGTTTGTAAAACAAATCAATATGACACAAGTAAAAATTGAAACAAATAGAAAACCGACTGCATTAAGCATAACTAAAAAACGACTAGTTAGATCTTGATCAGATTTATATGGGACCATATGAGAGGCACCAGCTTTCAAATGAATCGCCAAAATCCGTTCACTTAGAAAAAAGTTCCATAATCTAATTTAAAAAATTATTGTCACTTATACCTTACCCACACTCAATCCGTGGACACACTATATATATATATATATATATATATATATATATATATATATATATATATATATATATATATATATATATATATATATATATATATAAACATTTTAACGGAGCTTGGTTTTGGGTTCTAGGGACCCAAATTCGCGCTCATCTGAAGAAATCTTTTCAAAAGCTTTTCAACGTGACCTTTCTATAAGCGAATTTTTCTTAAGGAAAATTCGCCAACAACAAAAGTACGTAGACAATGGTGGGCGAAGCGGAAGATAGATCTGTGGTCTGCCTAACACTTTAAAGCAGGACAAGCGGGACAAGCAAATAATAACAAGGACAATAATGCAATTGCAAACGGCAGGCAAACCTCGTTAATAAACAAGCTCGGAACTTTCAGCGGTGTCACAGGCGAGTTCACGGCACACGGACCACTGCCATCGTCACCGTTCACTATCGCATCTCGCGACTTTCATATCGCCCGCTCAGCGCATGCCTACTTGTGCAATGTGTAGACCAGGCGATTATTCTGACCATCCCACGGTAGTCTCTGTGTATATATTGGAATTCTAATTAAAATTTTAATGAAAGCCTAATTAAAATAGTGACCCCGTCACAATATATTATCTTATCTTTTGACCATTTACTTATTTAAAAAGGCGACAAAATTTCTACGCTAAAATGCATTATATGTTTGCCATGGAAAACTACCTGCATTATTACTGAACAAATATTTCCGGGAACGAAATAAGCATTTAAAATATACGTTAGGAATATTCGAGAAGAAAATATTGTTTATCTGTAATTTTTCCGCTGATGTCACCCAAGAAAGACGGTTGGCAACGTTGCAGAGAATTGGCGGCAAAATCTTCAACTGTGAACACGGGAGGTGCGACGTCATGACTCCACCACCGATTGGAGGTCTGGTTTTATCTCATTCAAAGAATGGAGGCTAGAATGAGCTCGTGCACAGCCAGCAACGCGCACGGCAAGAATTTTTGCGTGCAGTGACTAAGAATTGCAGAACCCGAGACATTAGCGAGGACTCTCTGCTGAGCGTTCATAGAGTAAACACCCGTCAGTTTTCGGTGGCTATTAAATTATCTTAAAACGGGGTTGTAATGTTCTTTTTGTTATCTGTAATACTAGTAATTATTGTCAGTGATTGTTCGGAGTAATTCAAGTGATTTTTGAGTTTAATTAAACATCGTATTCAGCATAAAAACGCGAGCAAACTCGTGGCTCTTTGTTCCGAGCTGTTGACTTCTTGCTGTACTCAGAAAGAATTCCTGGTTATTATTGAACCTTAAGTCAATTGGTAGTGAATTTTACTGAAGCAAATTCACGTTTTAATTGCAATTCGCAAAGTTTTCATCAAGCGAATTCAGATTATCGACATATGTGTCAAAAGGTCTTGTAGTGTTGGAGCGATAACATCCACCGGCCCAATAATCTCTGATGAGAAGTCCCAGTCATTTTTCTCCAGTTTTTCCGCTCTTATTGGAGTCGGGAATCTATGTCAGGCACTCGTAATTGACCCCACTTGGAAAGCATCTTCACAGGGTCATCAGGTGACTTAATACCGGAAGACTGGTGAGTCTAAACAAATCTTTTCTCTGAAGCAGCAGAATTTTCATGCCTAAATCTAACATCTGAAGTTTTTATAACCTGAACTTTTAACATCACCTAATCAAGTTTGAGCTTAAACAATGTCAGAGAGGTGCTATCAGCACAACTATATATTTCCTGTTTAATCTCTAAGATTTTGTCAATTTTGTAAATTTAAATACATAGTTTTTATTTTGTAATTAGCAAATTTTGTCTGTAAAATATCTAACCTATACATTCTCTTTAATATCTCTTCGTTTTCATAATTAATATAGAAATTTCACGTGGGAAAATACTAATAGATTTTCTTTCTTTCTTTTCTTTCTTTTGGAGCCTCGCTCAAGAACTGGCCAGTTAATTGACTAGAAAACCTAGTAATTGATTGACAGACGTCAAGTTACTTACCTAATCACTTGTGTTTATTTTTGAGCGATACCCTAAGTAATTAACAGTAACATTTTAGTAATATACAACTATCTTTATCTTGTTGTTTTGGCATATGTATGTACATTAATAATTTCTTGTTCTTTAAATTCTTGCTGTTTATTTGATTTCTATTTAAGTGCAATCAATGTTTATTTGAGATTTATCAATCATTTTATTTCATTGTATTCGCTATTCCAAATTTAATTTATATGAATAAATACAATATTTTGTTACATTAACATATCTGTTTAATTGGGGAGAAATTCCTCCCTAGCATCTACTTACCTTTTGACGTCGGCACAAACAATTTATTTTTACTAACTATTATCTAGATATCTAAATTTCTATGTAACCTGGCACTAGTCTGGAGAGCCCACAAATATAGGACTCTGGCCAGTGTGAAGCAAACAAAGGGAGATAACGTGAGTATCCAACTACATCCAGATCTGTCACCCTCCTAAAAAGTGCGTAATCTTAATACATTTGACAATCTGATGGACTACTTTAGGGTAGGGTGTTATAGGCAATTGTGACCTCATCATTGAGCAGATCTATATCCACTTGAGGCCAATCACAATATACCACGGTTCTTGTACCTTAAGCTTATCTATAAAGCTAAAATATCTCTCTCACTTTGAAGGAGGTAACAAATGCAAATTCTATTTTTTAATTTGTTGTAAAAAAACTTAATTATATTCCAACCAGCTTTAATTTTACTATTGGCGTTGTCGAATCTGCCACAATAACGCAACTGGTCCAAGACTATCCCATTAAACAATAATACTGTTTAATCGAGTTATACTTTTGTTGCCACAATAAGTAATATGTAACAGCTATTTCAAAAATTTCAAAAACTGATTGCTAGGAAATAGTTTTATTAAGCTTAACATGTTTTTCCTTTCAATTATTTCCTGTATCATTTAAAATAGTACATTAACCTATATATGATTTCGCTAGAACATTAACTTTTTAATATAGATTTTCGTAAATAAGCAGGTAACCTACTATATCTAATTTTAAATTCTAGGAACGGAACAATAAGATTTGTTTAGCAAATTGGTATTTTCATATGGACATCCTTTACCAAATTGGTTTGCGTTGTGAATGAACAAATTACAAATGTGTAATTGATGGAACGAGGACCTTTAAAAATGCTATTCACATTTGTTTCTTGAAAGTGATTATGATTATGAATGAATGTAATACCTTTCAGCCTAATGAATGAAACGAGATTGAGTAATTGCCAATCGTTTGTAATATCAGCCTCTTCGGCAACAAATATGTCTTCTGATCCAGATATTATTCCTGTGTTTTTTGTGAGATATCAAATTATGGTTTTGCGACAACTTTAATACCCATAATTTAATACTCAACATCAATGTTTTCCCGGTAAAGTGAAAATCTTCAAAGTCAAGTATGCAAAAAGGACGGGACAGCTGATGTAGAAAATTATAGTTTGACAACTATAACATAAGTTTTTAACTTACAAGATTGCGTTAAATGAATAAGCTACTGTTTTGTTAAACAACCAAATTTTAACCTAAACAAGACGGATTGTTTTCTGGGCGAGTATTTTTCACTATTTAATTAACCCATGTAAATTAGTGGACATGATCACCTCGTAAAAATATCCAGTCAATGTTGTTTTGAGTGATATTTTTATAAAAAAAAAAGACTTTAAAAGCGCTGTACACATATGGTTACATATATATATATATATATATATATATATATATATATATATATATATATATATATATATATATATATATATATATATATATATATATATATATATGTAACCAATAACTCAAAAAGTAATTAACCAAATTCGATGAAACGGCAGGTACCTTTATTCTATTAATAGCTTGGATGAGGTCTTCAGAGAGGAAAATCAAACAAGGTTTTCCGGGAAAATTTTGAGTTTTCTTTCGAAAAAAATTTTATCTCTGAAAATAAGAAAGATATATCAATGAAATTTGGTGAATGTGTTGCGTTAGTACAGACCTTGTTATACACACAAATTCAACTTTCTAGGTTCATAGAAAATTGAGTTATTCAAATTTGAAACATTTAATGAAAATCCGTTACCATACCGCACTTACTGGGTTTTTTATTTTTCCATGGCGTTCGATCGTGTTCCAAAAAGTAATCTACTATTGAAACCAACATATTAATAAATAAAAAAAATCGAGTGGCGTCAGGTCCGGGGATCTCGGCGGCCACTCAATCAAAAGAATGTTTCGGCAGATCCAACGATTTTCTAAATGTTTATTTTCCCACTATAACAGCGCTACGAACAGGACTACCATCTAACTGAAACTTTAAATTAGGGAGATTCTGTAAGGGTAAAGCATAGAATGCGTTTCAGGATTCGTTTCCAAGAAAATTAAAAAATCCATTCGCATTCAAATTACCCCCAAAGAAAAAAGTTTGTACTCAGCAACTGCGTTAAGAAGTGAATTTTCATTTAAATGCTTTTAATAGCAAATATGTTACTCTAATGCAGCAGGTTACTGGTATAACCTATATAGTAGAAACAATGTATCATATTTTATCAAATTAACTTATTGTTTGAAAATTTACAAAAAAAAAGAAATAAAAATTGAAACTGACCCCAGATATGGGTTTTAGGGGTCCTAGTTTCAATATTTTTCATGGATAACTTGGCAGAATAAATGTATGACAATGATGCATTATGGATTTTTAATATCACTGCAAAATCGGCCCCGGATGGAATTTTTCGATGCAATTTAGTACAGGACTGTTTTGGGAGATGGTCAATCTAGTGGCGTGAACATATTTCTTATAAAAAATCCCTATTAAGGTTTCATAAAATTTTACTCCTAAAACTGACGAAGTAGGTTTTGCATTTTCAAGAAATATGGCGCTTATTGCTCCAAAAATACAGTTTCAGATCTACACTTTAAAGAAAATCCGGTTAAAATCGCACTATAAGTACAGATTTTACAGGTGACTCGCAAACAAATGGGTCATACTATATATATATATATATATATATATATATATATATATATATATATATATATATATATATATATATATATATATATATATATATATATATATATATATATATATATATATATATAGGCTGATTCACGTAGCCCATTCGTTAGAAAATTTTTGATTTCCCGAAATCGTATTATTATGAAATTTGACAGCTGGCCAGAATCGACTGCTGCAAGTCTAAATGAAATATCTGCAAAATGGCGGCACTTCCGGAAATCGGCGCCATCTTTGTTTTTTTAAATAGGAATAGCCCATTTTGATTCCATGCCTGTATTCTACATTAAATTCTGAGTTCAGAACGTCCCAGTTGCCAACACTTATCTGTTATAGTTATTGACATATGTCACATTTTTCGCAAAAATTTAAGTTGCAGAGGCCTATTAAAAAAATCATAACTCCTGAATTATTGAAACTAAAGAGTTGATTTTTTTTATTCAGTTCACAAAGGTTTTGCCAATATTTTGCATCATTGTCGATACTTTTGTTATGTTTCATGCGCCTACTGCGATTTTTCAAAGTTGACAATCAAAAAATTCCTTTTTTCAAATAGCACCTGCCATTTTTGACGCCAGGAATCAATGTAGAATGAAATTTTAGTGGCATTTTCATTAACATTATACATGCTTATCTTTAGCCGTTCTTGAGTTTTTATAATTTTTTAAATACATTCTATTATTTTCTCCTCAAGGTTAGTATACTTTGGAAAAAATAGCAAATGTCAAAGCTAGTCGCTGTCCTGTCATTATTATCTTAGTGCTCCAATTAATTCGTGTAATTTTTTATCATGGAGCATTATCCGAATGATGTCTTTGATTTATTTTTAATTTATGGGCAAAATAACAGAATATTGACAGAACATGACGCGCGTTCAACATCAAATATCCACATCTACAGCAAATGGCGAAAGGAAAATTTCTAAGACTTAAAAATATATATTTTTTTTTATCATGGGAAGGTAGCTAAGCCTGTTATGAAAACTAAATTTATATCAAGACATGAAGAGGTTGAAATTAACGCCTTGGGATATTTTGGAGCATATCTACGTGCTTCAATGAGATCTGCCGATTTAGGAACTTCTTATTTCTCGTTGCAAAGGATTCTTTACCGTCATAAGTTACATCCCTATAAATTTATAAGACTACAAAAACTACATCCCGGAGACTACGTACGCAGGATCAACTTTTGCGAAGAACTTCTGGTGAAAATTCATGAAGATCGTAATTTTTTTCAAAACACTATCTGGACAGACGAAGCAACATTTTGTCAGCAAGGGATAATTAATCGAAAAAATTAGCATTTTTGGGCTGACGAAAATCCTCATATTGTAATGGAGGTCGAAAATCAAACTCAATTTCATATAAATGTTTTCTGCCTGTTAATGGACAGTCAGGTACGATATTTCATGTACGATGGAAATTTGAATGGCGATGGTTATTTGAGAATTTTAAGAGAAGTTGTGGAAAATTATCTGGATGATATGCCGCTCAATCGATGGTATCAAATAAATAAAGCTCCAGCACATTCGACTGAAGCCGTAGATGCCAAATTAACTGTATTTTTCTAAGATCGTTGGTGGGGAAATAGGGGTCCCTCACATTGGCCCGCCCGATCTCCGGATCTTACACCTTTAGATTTTTATTTATGGGGTCGGGTCAAAGAATTAGTGTACGCAAATCCAGTTTTCAATTACGAAGACTTAAGAATAAGGGTAGCTGAAGCTTTTGATCATTTGGATCTTTTCGAAATTCGGAGAGCAACGCACTCTGTTCGGAAGCGTATCTCAAAGAAAACGGTGCACACATTGAGCATTTGTATTGAAATTATTATTTTGTTAATCTGCCCATTTGTTGTTATTTTGTTGTAATTGTTTATTATTGTAATAAGGTTGTGGGATAAAAATTTAGCTGAAGAGATTGTTTCCAAAGCCCCTGAGGAAAAAATAATATTTTTATAAAACATGCTAACAACTCAAAAACGACTGCAGATAGATACGCATAATGTTTATAAAAGTTGCCCTTAAATTTAATTCTACATTGATTTCTAGCGTCAAAAATGGTAGGTGCATTTTAAAAAATGAAGTTTTTGACATTTTTTGATTGTTAACTTTGAAAAATCGCAGTAGGCGCACGAAAACACAATAAAAGCATCGGTAATCATGCCAAATATTGGCCAAGCCTTTGTCAACCGAATAAAAAAATCAAGTATTTATTTTCAATGGTCTAGGAGTTACGAATTTCTTAATAGATCCCTGCAACTGCATTTTTTTTTGCGAAAAATGTGACATATTTTAAAAACTATGACAGATAAGGGTTGCCCACTGGGACGCTCTGAACTGAGAACTTAATGTAGTATCCAGGCATGGAAACAAAATGAGGTATTCCCGTTTAAAAAACAAAGATGGCACCGATTTCAGGTATTTCCGGAAGCGCCTTCATTTTGCACATATTTCACTTAGACTTGCAGCATTCGATTATAGCCTGCTGTCAAATTTCATAATAATACGATTTCCGTTAAACTTGGTCAATGATACATTATTTCACATTGTTAACAGTTTAAATTCATCTATCGGTAGAGTTAACAGAAATGTGATCCACCAAGTTGTGTCACTGCAGAACAGCTCAGAAACCAACGAGCAATCTAAACTATTCAAGACAAACCAGTTAAAATTACCACTTTTGCGCGAAAATTTGTAGAACAAATTGGCTAATGAGGAGATCGGGACATTATCATTTTGAAAATATGTTCTTAAACGAGCACGAACTGGGACCCATAGAACCCACATTCAGGGCCACTTTCAATTTTACTATGTTTACGTATATATATATATATATATATATATATATATATATATATATATATATATATATATATATATATATATATATATATATATATATATATATATATATTGTGAAATGGTCCGAAAGTGTTTCAGAGTTTTATGTTACTAATTAAGGCACAAGGCAAATATTTTTTACGTATGTGAAATTTAACTAATGATGTATTTTTAACTTGCTAACGAAAACAATTCTTACCTTGAGAATATGATCATGTAACTTAGAAGTCTGAACGCTGGCTGACTTAATGAGATTCTCCAGATTTATATCGACTTCGGTAAGATGCGACCTATCAATGTCAGTCTTATCCTGCAGATTAGACACGCTCACACTAATTGCTTTAACTGAATTCTTCGTATTAGTCTCATCTTCCTTTAATAACGAAATTTCAGAATTCGCCTCTGCAATTTGTACCTCCAATTTCGAAATTTCTTTCCTAAACTCCGGGAAAGTTCTGTCGACTTTGTTCTCGATACTTTCCACGTTCTCCAACAGTTCCAGCATCGACATGTGCAATTTATCAAAGTTACTAAGTTGTTTAGTTAAATTCCCTATCGAAGCCTCGTTGATTTTTTGCTGCCTCCTTAGCGTGTAAACCTTATCGGCGATGTTGCCGTTGTCCTCAACTTCCCTTAATCTCTCTAATTTTATGTAGTCTTGTATTTCGTTGCCGTTAATCCTGTCGTAATTCTCTCCTGATCGACTTTCACTTCGGGCATGATCTTTCAGGAGCTCCACTTCGTTTTCTACGCTTAATATCTTTGATTTTAATCTCTCGTTTTCTCGCTGGAGATTCCTTGAGGCTTTATCGAGTTCTAAGACGTGTTTCTTAAGGACTCTTTGATGTCTAGAGGGATGGGGTGCGACAGATGCTTCATTGGGTGAATTTGTTAATGGCCGCTTTTCATTCAGCGATTTCCAATTGTTCGTCCACTCCATCTGAACGGCTTTCAGCTGAAACAATACAACGCAATTAGAATTGTTTTACAATTTACACATTAAAGGGATACAAACGGCCGATAGGGTCAGTAATAACACGTTAAAAAGTTGCCACGTCAATATTAACTATCTCTAATAAAAATCAACAGCTTGTAATTATAAAATGTTGGCCAAAACAAAATTTTGGATAAGCTTTCATTATTCTAACAACGCAGGTTGTTAAGAAAATAACAGTCTATGAAACAATCATGTGATTATTTTATGAGATCAAAAGGGCAAAATATATTTAACTTTTTAAAACCTTTGCCTTTTTAGCGAATTTCTATTAAAATTGTGCTTTGAAAATAATGCAAAATGACATTGACATTTTAGTAAATTTTCTTTAAAAAAATTCATCAATGAAGAAATCGCGACTTTTGATTTTGGCGAAACTTCTACAAAGAGCGGTATTTAGGACCCCTAGAACCCAAATCCGAGCTCGGTTTTAGACTTTATATATATATATATATATATATATATATATATATATATATATATATATATATATATATATATATATATGTCACACCGATAACTCAAAAAACTCATACGCTAATGACGATCAAATTTGATGAGTACCTTCCTTTTGCAAGTGGCTTGGATAAGTTCGTTACCAGGAATATCTGCCCAGTTCAAATAAATTAAACAATGCTTTGTTTTAATTAGATAGTCGAATTCCCCGGTCCGTGTCAGTTCTGAGCTGACCTTTAATGTATCGAATTTCGACAACGAAATTATAATGGCAGTTTGTAAGAAAAGAAATTCGGGACGCAGAAGTGCGTTATAGTATCGAATTTTTATTAAATGCTTCATATTTGAATAGCTTAATTTGCTATTAACCTATAAGGTTCTTTGGCCAGGAAACTGGTTTTTTCGGGAACATTTAAACTTTATGTTTGAAAAGTTTTTGTATATTTTCAAGCCATAAAGGTATTTTGATGATATATGGTACATTGTTTCTACTATATAGGCCATACTGGTAACCAATTTGATGCCTGCTTTCTTTAAAAAAAACACATACTTGCTAATTAAAACATTTAAATGAAAATTCACTACCATAACGCAATTGCTGCGTCCAGACTTTTTCTTCTATCAACCAGCTGTATCTGTAACATTTGACAATTAAAGGAAGAAAATACACCTCTCTACTGATATACCATTTTGTCTTATCGAAAGATGTAGCAGATTTTGTAACTATAGGTTAAGGGGTTAGATACGAACCAGTTGAGGTCTTTCATTTACCAAACCCTATATTTCAGAACAGAAAATATTTACAATATATATATATATATATATATATATATATATATATATATATATATATATATATATATATATATATATAATAATATTTACAAACTATGTACAATTAAAGCGTCTGGGTCAGAACTCGGCTCTCTATAAAGCCACAATGATTAGTGTTGGATGAAGCATATGGGGTCAGCAAGGTATATACGGTACGGGCGGTGTTTTACTGAATCAAGGATACGGCAGGCGGGCGGCACATAACGATAGCAAGATAAACGGAGTATCAGCAATCTCTCAGTCAAAGCAGCACCGAAGACGAAAAAGTTGCAAAGGAAGAGACGGGTAGACGAGTTTCTGGAAGGCCTATGCGGATTGTGAATCGTTAGCAGCTCCACTAGTGCCAAACCAGGAAACATTTTGATTACTTAAGGACCTGCGAATCCTCAGCGTCCTCACCAAAATAACACAAGAGTTTACAATCTATTAGGCGGAAAGCCTGAAGCCAGCCATAGGCCACAGCCTATGGCTGGCTTCAGGCTTTCTGCCTAATAGATTATAGACTCTTGTGTTATTTCGGTATCACAATACCTCAGCGTCCCTATCGGGATCAATCCAAGATGAATATATCTCGACTATTTAAGTGAGCTGGGAATCCACAGCATCCCCACAAAAATAATGCAAGACAATCTAACATACGTGAATTATATAAAGGGACGGCGGTAAGTCAGGACACGCAGAAATAACTCGCTTGCGTGGATTGGACTGAGACATGTGATAATTTAAAAATACGAAAATTCGCTAAAAATATGAATTAATTAAAACCGATAATTTCTCACCCATGCCAATATTTTTGTGCACCGAAATCAACCAAACCAGGTGAGATCGAAGGCGAAGCCCAATCGGAATCGGTACGGTTTCTTACGGGCTGGTGACGGCTCACTGTTGGCTTCCTGACGGAACTACCAAAACTGTCTCTACCTCGTGTGGCGTCCGCTTTTATATGATTTTCACAGTCGGCAAAAATCTCAGCGAGGATCGGAATTTTACCCACCTTATCACGGCTGGATAAGATATTAAATACGAAATATACATTTAATTAAATATAAATCGCTTTAAAAATATTTCGTGGTGAAAATATGTTACCAAATATTTATATTGTTTGTATTTTGTTATTCTCTACTTAATTAATTATTTAATTGGCAGTTGCGCGTTTTGTACCAATAGAAAATAAAACTTCATTACAATATATATATATATATATATATATATATATATATATATATATATATATATATATATATATATAAATCATTCGTATTTATAATTTATTTGTGCTATTTTGTGATTTTCAGACAACATTGCTGTTGTAAAAATTAACACAATAAGCATACCTTATGTAATAAATAATGTGCCCTATAAAAATTAGAACATTTATGTTATCTCAAAAAAATTAGTTTCGTTAAATTAAATTCCAGACACAAACCCAAATCTCCATGAAAACAAAACATTGCAATAATGTTTATACCTGCGAGTATGTATTTCTCAGTCTCTCGATGTAAATTAGAACAATAAAAGTGTAATTTATTACAAACAGTAGGCTGATAACCGTTGGGAGCTCTCACAGGTTTTAAAGTGAGCCGCTAAAAGTTATATATTCCGGAAAACACATAACAATTTGGTTTACAATGTCAGATCATTTGCATTTTCGTTAAAACCTGCACGCATCTGTGCATAAACCGTAACCAAAACACAACGATCTATTTCTCTGAGGAGTATTTCTTCTCTCTTTCGGTGTGTAAAGGTTTGTCTACGTTAAGGAAGATGCACACCTCATGTTAAGCCTGTTTAGTGTGTAGAGTGTATAGAAAATTCCTAAATTGATCAAACCGATGGATGAAGTGTTATATGTTGGAAAATCTAGACATAAAAAAATCTGGTGTAGTGAATTTTTATAAAAATGTTTTTAGTAGCAAATGTTTCTTTTTTTTTTAATGAAAGAAGGCATCAAATTTGGTTAGCCGTATAACCTATACAGGGTGGCCCATAATGAATTGTACATTAGCTAAGGAATAATAGCTGGCACAAAAATTAGGCGATTGGGCTCAACATGCTTTAGTAAAATGTTACTCGTTTTCGTTTTACAGGTGTTTCAATAATTTTTCTTGACATTATTTTTTCAAATCTCTTGAAAGTGGTTCAACATATTATTATGAAATGTGGCATGGTATTATTAGGCATCATGCGTAATACGACGACGGTATCAATTTCACCGATGCCGCTACGTGGCGCCACCGACAGCAACACTGGTTCATTAACATGGTAATAATTTTTTGTCCACCCTGTATGCACATTTCCGTACAAAAATCGAGAGAGTCCATTTAGTTTCACCCATTCTAGGAACAAGTCTATGGAACAACACGGTGAACCAGATTGTTGCTCTAGACATATCCAAAGAATTCAACCAGGTCTGGCACACAACGCTGCTTAATAAACTACCGGCCTATGGCCTATCACCAAAACTTTGTATGTGGACAGCAAATTTCCTCTCCAACAGGAGCATATCTATTGTTGTGGATGGCCATTCCTCTAAACTGTATCCAATTAATGCAGGAGTTCCTCAAGGTTCAGCTTTAGCCCCTACTTTGTTTCTTCTCCACATCAATGACCTCCTCTCGAGCACATCCAACCCAGTTCACAGCTACGCGGACGACAGCACCCTCCATTCAAATATACAATATTCTAAGCCTGTCTCTTTAGCCCAATTAGATGAGGATCGCAGACTCATGGAGGGTTCTGTCTCCGTGGATCTCCAAAAAAATATTAGACTGGGGAAGTAGAAATCTTGTACAATTCAACCCCACCAAAACTAAGTCTTGCTTGCTTTCTCACAAGAGATACACCAACCTTAGACCCATCACAATGAACAACCAAGTTATTCAAAGTAATGAGTCCTTTTCTCTTGTTGGCATTTCTGTGGATCGAAATCTTAATTGGCACCAACATGTCACATCAATCGCAGAAGCGGCTGCTAAGAAATTAGGTTTCCTCTTTCGGGCTCGCAAATACTTTTCACCAGCTAATCTCTATACCTTATATGCTTCACGAATAAGGCCAAACCTCGAATACTGCTCCCATATCTGGGGAGCCGCTGCCGCTTCTACACTCGCTATCCTGGACTCCATTCAAAAGAGAGCTATACGTCTCATCAGTGACCCTACCCTCACCCAAAGGCTGCCATCCCTTGCCCACCGACGTGCCGTTGGTGACCTCCATAGTTCCCCCACCTGCTGCCCCCAACAGATCTACCAGGGGAACAGAGCGAATGCACCCTTTTACTGTCCAGGTCACCAGACATAGAACATCTTGTTATGCCCGCTCTTTTGTCCCGAGGACTTCCAAGTTGTGGAATTCCTTGCCGGCACATGTTTTTCCTTCTCCTCCGAACCTCCAAACCTTCAAGTCCAGAATTAACAAGCTGCCTTTTTCCTCCTTGTCAACACCCACGGTACGATAGTATTTAGGCTGTAAGCCCTCGTGGTGTGTTGTTGAAATAAATAAAAAAGGTATACTTCTTTGAGGTCGAAAGAATTGACCGTTTTCAAATTAAACGTACTTTTTCAATGAAAACCAAAAATCTGTATTTACTTTGTTGCTAAGTATGTTATGATAGCAACTAGGAACTTGTTAACTATAACTTCTCAAAATCGACTGACATTAAACAAATGTCTTTAATTGTCACTTTATTCTTGTTCCCATACAGCACAAGATATTCTCAAAATGTTCTCACAATGTGAGAACATTCTTTTTTCAGAATATTTGTTTCGGAATGTTTTAATAACATTTATGCAAGTTCAAACTTCAATCTTGAATATTCTGAGTACATTCATTCAATCACATATTATGCGAAACACCCTGTATATCTTTAAAAAAACGCAATGTTCCAATGAGTATATGTATGAACATTTTGAGAAGATTCATTGAATGTTCATGGAACATTTTCAGAAGATACTGGGAGCTCCTAAGAATATTATAAATAACATTCTAGGAACCTTATTAGTATGACAGAATCTGTCCAATTATCATGTTCATAGAATGTTCTATGAATATATATATATATATATATATATATATATATATATATATATATATATATATATATATATATATATATATATATATATTGTACCTTGTGAGAATGTTCTGGGGATATTTGAATATACTGTCGAAACATTCCTGGTATATTCTCAGAATGTGTCTGTGCTGTCTGGGTTATTTGTGTTACAATGCCGCGTCACATTGATTTTTCAAATTCACAAATGCGAGATATAGTGTGTTTTTATGTCCAGGAAAATTTTTGTTCGCGCAGAGCAGCACAGCGCTATTTTGAACTTAATCCTGACAGAAGGCAACCAAACCATAAAACTTTTAACGCACTGTACGATAGATTAGATGAATCTGGCTCATTTCATTCCAAAAACAGAAATGCAGGAAGACCGAATGTAATTGACGCTGATATGGAAGACGAAATCATACTTTGTATTGTAGAAGACTTGGAAACCAGCACGAGATGTGTTAGTGCAGCAACGGTTATAAGCAAATCTTCGTTGTCCAGAATCATACGCAAAGAAAAGCTGCATCCGTATCATTTCACTCAAGTTCAGCAGCTTTTACCGCAGGACTTACCAAGAAGACTTCAATTTTCCCAATTTATGAGAGAACGCTATTTAAAGGATCCAATGTTCCACGAAAAAGTTTTATTTACTGATGAAGCTTCATTCACTAGAAGAGGTATGTTCGATTTGCGGAATAGCCATACCTATGCGATTGAAATTTCTCATGTTATCCGCGAATATTATTTTCAACTTGCAAAAGGGAGGTACTCATGAAATTTGATCAAAATTGGTCCATTAGGTTTTGATTTATTGGTGATATATACAGGCTGTTTCAAAAAACATGCAGCATCGCTCGTGGGGCAATTCCTTACTAAAAAATAAGAAAAAAAGTTCCTGTGCACATGGGCCCGGAAACGCATAGTTTCCAATATACAGGGAGTTGAATTTTTTTTTTTTTAATTTTTTATAAATAATTTCAAAACCACTGGATTGATTTTAATGAAACTTGGAACTTGAAAGTGTATTACGAAAGTGCATATTTTTAAGTGAAAATCTGCTTACAACTGCGTCAGTGGCGTGTGTACGGGGTAACTGTAAAAATTCATTTGGGGAAAAAATATGTGCGCCACTGTCTTTTTCCAATTTTGATACATCAGTTATGAAGCTTATTACATAAGCCACAAAAGCTACCTCTTGGTATTTTTTCGTTCAGGGTATCTTCTAGGAGATATGATTAATTTTATAAAAAGGGGCAAAGTACCGATTAGTCGGCGTAATAATAATAATATATGTTTACTGCAACCATAAGAATATGAAAAACAAAACATACAGTAAACATTACAGCAATAAACGTGCAAATAACTAACCTACGTAAAACTTATTGGTGATAAACATTGAAATGAATATTACAAACATTGATAAAAAATGATAAATAAAAAATAAAAATAAAAAATGAAAAAAGTAATCGTAAAGACACCATGATTTTTCCAAACTCTTGTTTTTTGTACATTACTCAATTGACTTTAATAACAAAGCTAAAGAAAATGTTGAAAGTGACCACCATTAGCGTCGTTACAATTATTTAACCTTCTGCGCAAAGATCTTCTTACTCTTCTGCAAATATTTTGATCTTCTCTAATGCTGTCAAATGCATATTCTATTCTTTTCAACAATTTTTCTCGTGTATTTACTGGTGTTTTATACACTATTTCTTTTAAATGACCCCACAAATAAAAATCGAGAGGATTCAGGTCCGGAGATCGAGGTGGCCATGACACCGGACCTCCACGACCAATCCATCGGTGACCGTATGTGTTGGCTAAATATGTTCTTACAACTGCTGCAAAATGTGCGGGCGCACCATCATGCTGGAACCACATTGTACCATTTCTCATAAAAAGCGGTAGTAACAACGGCAAATCATTTTGTAAAAAGTTTAAATATGATTCATGGTCAAGACGATTCGGTAGAACAACAGGACCAATTATGTGATTTTTAATAATAGCAGCCCAAATATTGATGGAAAATTGATATTGCGAATCTGCAACTCTTAGAGAGTGTGGGTTTTCATCGGCCCATGTATGTAAATTGTGAAAATTTACGATACCTTTTCGCGTAAATGACGCCCCATCAGTAAATAGTATTCGTTTAGAAAAATGTTGGTCGTGCCTAAGTTTGTTTAAGAACCACTGACAAAACATTACCCTTGGTTGAAAGTCTCTAGGTAGAAGTTCCTGGACACGTGTAAAATGATAAAGATATAAACTTTGATCCTTCAGAGTTCTGTGAACTGATGATGCCGAAATATTACCCAGTTCGGTGGCAATAATTCTCGTACTTGTACTAGGATCACGTTCAACTCTATTTAATATTGCCTCTTTAACTCGTACAGTTCAGCGGTATCTTCTGCGTCCAGAGTCAGCTTTTAAAGGTTTTAAAGAACCAGTTTCTCTCAAATGTCTTACAATACGTGGGAAAATATTTTTGTCAGGAATTCTTCTTTGCGGATAAGTTTCCTGATAAACTCGCACAGCTTGTCTAGCATTTTGATTTGTTTGTCCATAAATTAACAACATATCAGTCAAATCCGCTGAAGTGTACTTAATGAAAACCATCTTGAGAGGAGGAAATAATATTAATGAGCAGCTCAGTATCAACAAATAACTAAAAACGAAAATACTGCACCGTATCAAAATTTAAAGAATAGCACGAAAACTCTTTTGACGCCTACAAAGCACTTCAAAATTGTAGAATTTAGAGAACTGTCAAAAATTATAGTTTTATGGCACTTTACGATTACTGTTTTCATTACTCCAACGAATCGGTATTTTGCCCCTTTTTATAAAATTAATGATATCTCCTAGGGGATACCCTGAACGAAAAAATACCAAGAGGCAGCTTTTGTGGCTTATGTAATAAGCTTCATAACTGATGTATCAAAATTGGAAAAAGACAGTGGCGCACATATTTTTTCCCCAAATGAATTTTTACAGTTACCCCGTACGCACGCCACTGACGCAGTTGTAAGTAGATTTTCACTTGAAAATATGCACTTTCATAATACACTTTCAAGTTCCAAGTTTCATCAAAATCAATCCAGTGATTTTGAAATTATTTATAAAAAATTTAAAAAAAAATTAAAATTCAACTCCCTGTATCCGGGCCCATGTGCACAGGAACTTTTTTTCTTATTTTTTAGTAAGGAATTGCCCCACGAGCGATGGTGCATGTTTTTTGAAACAGCCTGTATATAAATATATATATATATATATATATATATATATATATATATATATATATATATATATATATATATATATATATATATATATATATATATATATGTGTGTGTGTGTGTGACAAAACAGCTTTGGTATGGCTTCAGACGAATCTATTAGCCACAGGTAATGTTATTTACAAGAGAAGAAAAGAAGAATCTTTATATAGTTATTTTTGCACTGTAAATGAATTTAATTATAATATCATATATATTTTTATCTTGCGTGCTTAATAATGTTGTTATATTTAGTGGTAATTTTTGCTGAGCATTGAGTAGAGAGATGATAAAATTAGTTCTTATTGTTTGGTGGTTTTGGCAGTTAAAGAATATGTGATTCAGATCTGCAATAGAGGTATTATCGCATGAACATTTTGGTGAATCTTGCAAACCAATCTTGTGTAAATGTGCTGGAAAGCCACCATGATTCATTTTTAGCCTTGTGATACTTGTAGAGTAAAACTTGGAGACTTTAAAG
This sequence comes from Tillus elongatus, assembly GCA_964006375.1. Lineage (NCBI taxonomy): Eukaryota > Metazoa > Arthropoda > Insecta > Coleoptera > Cleridae > Tillus > Tillus elongatus. The sequence goes on from OZ023263.1 coordinate 9,983,814, forward strand.
TCAAAGATATGTGGAGGATTTTTAGGTAAAATTGGGTGGAGAAGGGTGTACTGGTTTTTAGAATCGTTTACAAAACGTTTCCAGTCGGTTTCCCATTCACTACGTACATTACGTTTATAGATGTTAACTAGATCCTTATACTCCCTTAGCTCATACTCTTGTGATAAGTTTGTGGCATCTTTTGCAGCCTGATCTGCAATTTCGTTTCCGATGATCTCAGAATGACCTTTCACCCAAACAAAAGTGACCGATTTATTGTCCATGTGCAGGCTATAAACAAGCGTTTTGATGTGGCATAATGTTTTGTTATTAAAAAAATGTTTCAGATTTATAGAATTAAGTGAACAAAGGACAGATTTGGAATCGGATAAAATGATTACCTTTCCTTGTGCATTATCTTTTGCCCAAAGCAATATATATATATATATATATATATATATATATATATATATATATATATATATATATATATAGGGGGCGTAGTTCGCGCTCATTTGAAGACATTTCTTCAAAATTCAAAAGTCGCGATCTCCTTATTAGTGAATTTTTTTAAAGAAAATTCACTCATTAAAGAATATTATGGAATTTCATTAGACATTTTAATAAGACAATAAAATATAGATACAGTTTTCTTACATAAAAGCTTCAGAATGTGGATCACAGCCTACATAGATCAAACTAAATAAATGAGGCACGTATTGAACTGGCACGTGTATTATTTGTTTAACTTACGAAGCTCCTCTGTTGTAATTAATTGGGATCTAATATAGTCATGGCAAGCGGTAAATTTGCTCAGAGAAGAACAATAGCATTTGTTAGTTCAAAATAGATATCAATTACTCTATTTAGTATCGAACGGTTTCACCAAGTTAGGGCAACAAAAATCAATTAATGTTTGTTCACATCTGGATACGCACCTTTATAATAGCTCACCGTGAAAATTATGAAATTGTATGTTGTTTTCCTGGATATTTGAAAACTATTATGTTTATGAGTCTCCATTCTAAATATTTGCATACCTATCATGAATGAGATAATTATAGATCGTCTCCCTTCTGTCTGTGGAAGTAGGTTATTAAATTTCTCGCTTCGAGGAATAGTTCGTTACATTTGTACTGGTTTGATAAGAAGACGTTATTTTATAATTGCAAAATAGTATTACGTAAGCAAAATTAAAATTAAACCACACTGTTTCCAAAAGGCACTTAGGAACGCAGCATTTTGATTCAAGAATTACATGCAAAAAATCAGAAGAAAAATAAGCAACAGTCACTTGAGAAAAATATTCCTATGCAAGTAATTGGGTTGATAGACAAAAAATAGAACCTTAGTAGATTATCAAATCTCTGCAAAATAAATACAATCAATAAGCTGAAGGAAAAAGCGGCTGGAATCAAAATATGTAGACAGCAAAGGCGTTACTTGGTTTCGCAACTAGGAGGCGGCACGTCCACCACTCACTTTGTGTTGGAAGGCTGGCTACCATAGCCGTATTACTTTATAGGTGTATTTTCGCTGCAATTAGTATGCCGCACTGACAAGCTCTAATTAGAACGAAACCGGTCTACGGTTCTAACTGTGGTGGGAATGCATCTAGCCTTACATACTTTGTCCCTATATTAGGGTAAAAATGGGCCAGGGCTGACAATTTACTAAATTGTTAGCTGGTTGTATACAGTCTCTATTTTTTAACATTCTGTGTTATTTGGAGTTTCGTGACAACATACTACTTGATTCCGCAACGAGGTGGAGGCACGTGCTTCGTGTCTTACCACTCACTTAGTTTTGGGAGGCTACCATAGCCGTATTACTTTATAGGTGTATTTTCGCTGTAATTAGTATGCCATACTGACGAGCTCTAATTAGAGCGAAACCGGTCTACGGTTCTAATTATGGCGAGAATGCATCTAGCCTTAAAGGCCTTAGTGTATTCAAGTAAAACGAACACACTGGATCAATCCAGTATCACTAGCCTTTTTAATATCCTATTGGTAAAATATTTTTTTACTTAAGGAAACCTCAACTTTTAACAGTTTAACTTGGACTTGGGGTCACCAAGTCATATGTATATAATAATAATAATAATAATAATAATAATAATAATAATAATAATAATAATAATAATCTTTATTGGTCTTTTTGCTACAAACTCCAGTAGATAGACATGTCAAGATTAGATAAAAATACCAGAAAATAAGAAAAACAAACACAGATATCACAGACAACAGACATCTTCCTCTACAAAAATAACAACCATAATCTTAAAATGTCCAAAATTTCCCAACATCTAACAACAATCTTTTCATAAACCTAAAACCCTCTAAAATCGAATTTAAAAAGTACCGGTTCATATAATTATAAAATAACTAATCGAAATATGTTAGGGATATACTCTAAAAAATCTAAAATACAATTAAGCAAGAACTTAAAATCAGCCACACATATATACACAATATATACAATTATACAAATCACACCGCCAGAAACAAACATCACATATATACAGATTAAAATTTTTTGCAGTTTGCCATGGATAAAAATTCACCAATGCTATAAAAACAATGTTTCAGTAGATAGCTCCTCAAACTTTTTATAAAACAATCTGACGAGTCCCCTTTAAGATTCTCTGGTAATCTGTTATAAAGATAACAGCCAGAATAAACTGGAGACTTCTTGTAAAATTTATGCCTAGGAAGTTTTAAGTGAAACGTCCGTTCTCTCCTAGTGTAATAGTGATGCACATTATAATTTTTTATATACGAGTCTCTGTTTGTATGTATATATGTTAGTAAACGTAGCAAATATATAGATGCCATAGTCAGACTGACCGTATGGCAGATTAAATATTACTCTCATAATCCGCCTCTGAATAACGAAGACTCTACGTATCTCTGTTGCTTGGCCCCAGACCACTATGTTGTAGGACAGACGAAAATACACCATTGCATAATATATGTTTAATAGGTTTGTGGTGTTAAGGCTGTTTTTAAGATAAATAATTACATAAAAGGCCCCCATTGAGTTTCTTACATAAGTTGTCTATATGGTAGCTGAATGTCATCCTACTGTCAACATCTATGCCAAAAAATTTTACACAGCTTTCGTTTCTTATAACTTCATTATTTATCTGCAGATTAATACTTTTGAGCTTCTCATTAGAGTGTACGTTATGTGTTTCCATATAGATCGTCTTTTGATAATTGATGATTAATCTGTTTTTATAACACCATTCTTGAAAGCTCTGCAATACGGAGTTTGCTTTTTGCTCAACGTCCTCCACAGTCCTACCACTCACAACAATCGAAGTGCCGTCAGCATACATAAATACCCTACCACCAGTTATGTGGTTTGGAACATCGTTGACATATAAAAGAAATACAAGTGGGCCAACGACACTTCCCTGTGGAGTACCAAGAGGCAATTTATACGCATCCGATTCTGCTTCTCCAACTTTGACATATAATTGCCTGTCCGTGAGATAGGAGGTTATAAGGCTATCTACTACCCCACGTATACCCAGCATATTCAGCTTATCAGAAACAAACTTTATATACACGGTGTCGAATGCACATGATAGGTCAAAAAACAGTGTTACGACGCATTCGTTTTGATCCAGTTTATCATTTATCTCCTGTATATAGCTAGTCACTGCTGTTTCAGTCGAGAAACCTTGTCTAAATCCATGCTGAGAAGAAGTAATTACTTGATACCTATTTAAAAATATTATTATCTTGTCACATATTAGCCGCTCTATTATTTTCGATAGTATGCTTAAAACGGATAGGGGCCTATAGTTTTCTAAATTTTCTGGGTCTCCTATTTTAAAAGCAGCGATTATTTTTGCAAATTTGAGTGCCCTTGGAAACTATATAGTGTAGTCATGTATTAAACAGAAAAATGGTCTTTGAATAAGCTGATGTGAAGATAATAGAAGCCTTTGAAATATGGTAATGGTGAAGACACAGACAAGATAAACTAGATAATAGACTACGGTAGAAGAGAAAAAGTAGGATAGAAAAAATGAAAGAAGAGAGCAAGCCATTGCGACGAAGGGAAATTTTGTTGGTCATATTCTGAGAGATAATAACATTTTGACAACATTATTTAAATTACATATCCATGGAAAATGGGAGAGGCAGGCAAAGCGGGAAATATCTAGAAAATGTAGCTCAATTGGTAAAATACAGAAAGCTTGATCAAATGAGATGAACTCTGAAAGGCATAGGTAGTTTATTGTTGAAACGTGAAGGCAACATTGCCTTTAAACTTAAATGATTATGAGCAAATAATAACTGCAATATTTATAACAACTTAACTGTATTTTTCCCAAGTAAATTGTCTTTCTGAAAATTATCCATGCGATGTATATTTTTTGTGATGAAAAGCAATGACGATCCAAATAAAATCAAGGCGTGTTTGAATAATTTTATTGTTCCGTAATCACATATTTTTTTATTGCGTATCATTATAAAGAGAAAGGTCCATGTATTTATTATGATTGCAGTCCCAAAAGCCGGTCCAGATCCCCTCATAACGATTAAGGTAGCAAGGTACGTTAGTTGAGATTCACTCCACGTACTATACTTCAATAAAATGTGTAATACACGTTGATGTCTCCCAATCTTTTTGGAGCATTCTATTTACCCAAGACGAATTTTAATTTGCTCAGATCTTTTGCAGAATTCGCCTCACCTAAAGCCGAATAAAAGAAATACAAGCGGCGTTGACAGATTTCGTTTTTAGGAGCATGATCTAGTAATGCAAGATGTATTCTCACCATAATTACAACTGCAGACCGGTTTCGCTCTAATTAGAGTTCATCTGTACGGTGTACAAATTACAGCGAGAACACACCTATAAAGTAATACGGCTATGGTAGCCAGCCACCCAGAACATTGTGAGATGTACGAGAGGGTTGCCGTCTCCGTGCGGAAGCAGGTAGTATGTTGTCACGATAGGTCCAAATAACACAAAATGTTAGAAAATAGAGACTGTGTACAACCAACCCAACTAACAAAAATGTTCTATAATTTTTAAATAATAGTGCAAATTTGTTGTGTTACTGTTATATTACTGTTCGTTAAAAGCAGTTTTGTTCTATGAAGACTGCTAGGGTGGGTATTTAGCTGCTCACAGCAAAATGCTTGTTTAAATTTATTTTAAGAATGTTCTTAGAGCAGAATTATAAAAAATTTTAGTTATTTCGTTTTTTCTTGTTTTGTAAACGTCTATACAACAATCGTTATAAAATATATTAGCTTACAGAACAAAATTGCTCATTAATATCTTTATAATAACGACCTTCCGAACATATTTGTTAGCTTGCAAACATTTATAAAACTATTCTTTAAGTGTTTATATGAGCATTTATAAAACAGTTCTGTTAACATTTTCTATGATATAATATAGCTGTGAAGAACATACTCTACCTGAACGCGGATGTTAAACAACTATTTTATAGTTGGATGGAACGCTACTGTAATAGAACACTTAAAAAATAAGTGTAGTACAAAATTATTATAAAAGTGCATTCGCTGGGATCTTTATAGCATTTGTAAGATGCGCCGTTATATCCTTTCTTATTTCGTTACAAGTTGTGTACGTAGTAGCGTGTAATTTCTAAACATGTCCTATTTTCAAGAAATAAACAAATTAAAAATTCTGGACGCAGCAAGTGCGTTATGGTAGTGAATTTTTATTAAAATGTTTTTAATAGCAAATATGTGTTTTTTTTTTCAGAAAGCAGGCATTAAATTTGGTTACCAGTATAACCTATATAGTAAAAACAATGTGCCATGTTTCATCAAAATAAGTTTATTGTTTGAAAACGTACAGAAATTTCCGAAAGTAAACTTAAAATGTAACCGAAAAAATCCGTTTCTTGGTCAACCTTATAGGTTAATATCAAATTGAGCTTTTCAAATATGAAGCATTTAATCAAAATTCGCTACCATAATGCACTTGCTGCGTCCAGAATTGCTTAACTTACAAACATGCATTATATTTCGATGGAAAATGCAAAAGCATAAGGCGTTTTCCACTAAAAAAAAAATTATTTGTATCACCAACGACTTATTGGCCACCCTGTGATGGTAGTAATAATTTTTTAAGATGTGGCTCAAAACACCGTATAATTAATGTATACAATATTTTTTCATATCTTGTATAATAACGGATATATTGAGCTTTATTGATTTTTTACGAAAATTCTACAAAAATTATATACCATTAAACGATAAATTCTATAGCTAAGGCTACTGCCAAGCATCAGAGAAAGGGTCTATTTGAAATGAATTTTCTGGAAATATTTTAGTAAAATGAAGGACGATGACGGTTCAAACTAAGACTTTAGGGTTTGTAAAACATTCTTCTTAAGACATTTTCTTTCCATAGCCCGTATTAGATTCAAGCTCTTTGCCTAAATGTTGCAAATTTTGATGTTTTAAATTGTCACTTTGACGTTTTGAGGAAAACCCCAATTTATTTTTCTTTAAATGACCATAACTTTTTTGTCTTTTGACCTACAGAACTAAATTTTGGTAGGCGCCTCACCTATAATGACATAAACCAGCGTACCAAACTTGGTTGCCCTTACTTTGTTAATTCCGGAGATATAAATTTTTTTTGAAGGAAAACCCAAAATTTTCAGGGAAAACCTGGGCCGATTTTTCTGACTAACGAACTTATCCAAGCCATTTGCAAAAGGAATGTATTCACCAAATTTAATCAAAATCAGCCTATTATTTTTTGAGTTATCGGTGTGATACATATATATATATATATATATATATATATATATATATATATATATATATATATATATATAAAAATTTAAACTGACCCCGGATATGTGTTCTGGGGGGCCTAATTAGCGCTCATTTGAAGAATTTTTTTCAAAATTCAAAAGTCGGGATCTCCTCATTAGTGAATTTTTTTACAGAAAATTCACTAAAATAGGTAAAAAAACTTGGGACGCAGCAAGTGCGTTATGGTAGTGAATTTTTATTAAATGCTTCAAATTTGAATAACTTCAGTGTTCTATAAACTTAGAAAGTTTAATTTTGCTATGCAGTAAGTGGTAAGGTCTTTCCTAGGGCAAGATATCCACCAAATTTCATTGAAATAACTTTGTAATTTTTGGAGAAAATAATTTTTTTTGAAAGAAAACCAAAATTTGAATAACTCAATTTTCTATAAACTCAGAAAGTTGAATTTTGGCATTTAGTAAGGTCTCTCCCAAGAAAACATATATAGTAATATTCATTAAAACATATTTGTTATTTTGAGATAAAAAAATTTTTTTTGAAAGAAAATTCAAAATTTTCCCGGGAAACCCCGTCCGATTTTCTGGCTAATGAACTCCTCCAAGCCATTAATAAAATAAATGCATTTGCCAAGTTTCATTGCAATCGGTTAATTATTTTTTGAGTTATCAGACGGATACATATATATATATATATATATATATATATATATATATATATATATATATATATATATATATATATATATATATATATATATATATATATAAACATATAAAAATTGAAACTGACCCCGGATATGGGTTCTAGGGGACCTAGTTCACGCTCATTAGAAAAAAATTTTGCAAAGTCTCACCATTGATACCTCTCTATTAGTGATTTTTTTAAAATAAAAATTCACTACAAGAAGCGGTGCTTTTCGAAGGAAAGTCAATAAATGTAAAAATATTTTAGAAAGTAGCAGATTTGTTAATAAATATTTTAGTAGTGTTTTACATATAGTAATCATGGTGCCCACCAGATGTTGACCCAAGGTTAAGTAATATCGATGTAAAAACCATGGCAATTTACAATCATATTCGGATCAAAAAGTGGTGGGTGTATTCCAGGAAGAGAACTCAAATGAGGAGTGGAAAAAAATGCAGAATTTAGAAAAAGATTAGATTAGTCTTTTAACGTGTCGCATAAGGAACTCAAGGGATTCTTTAAAAGATAAACGATCGATTTACAAACACACTACCTCAAGACTCAAAAAGTACTTTAAAAACCTATCAGACATTTGTTATAACAAAAGTAGTCAATGGTAGCTACTAGCATCATGGTTTTGAATCAAGTTTAAGACCAATTTTTTCCAAGATAATCACCCAACAATTTCTTGCAATTTTAGCATTGATGGCTTACCAGAATTTTTCCAAAATTCAAAGGTCGGGATCTCCTCATTAGCGAATTTTTTTCACGAAAATTCGCTAAAAACTGATGGTGGGTACTGGTAAAAGGATTTTAGGAATGATATTCACAAAAAAAACTAGTACCGGAACGTAAAGTGATTGAAAGTTAGTTTTGTGAAGTATACTGGTGATTTCTGAAGATCAATGTACTGTGACGTAACTTCTACGATATAAGCGTGGCAACAGTGTAAACGTGGTGGTATTGTGAACGACAGACGGTAGGTGCGTTGGACATGTTATCCTGTGGCGATCGGCAGGTGTTTGCCGCGTGTGGCCAACAATGAGAGACGTGTCTCACCTGCTGTTTTTGGCCAATCCAGTGCCGTCTCTACTACCGAAATGCCGACATCTCGACCTACCTACCTGAACTTTATTATTATTATGTCCTTTATATCAAATGAGTCTCGCATTCCACACCACAGAATACCTTGCTGTAAGAGTATTATATTATATACTACCATCACCGAGAGACCCTTCTTCATATACATTTACCATTTAGCTAGAATAAATATGTGGTGGGTTCGAATAGGGCACATATAATCTTAGAATACTAGTTTTGCTGTCAAAATATCTTCAACAGTATCAAATATCCTTTACTAAAATGCATATTTCTTACGCCGTATTTCGAAAAACTCGTGTGGGTTTGTGGTATGTTTCGATAACAGTTTTGCTGCAAATTCAAATTTATTAGGCTGATTATTCACAAAGAACACATTTCTGCATTAAGAAATAACAAACCTAACAAATATATATTGCCACGGTTAAACTGCACTAATGGGTTGCTGCTTCTGCCAAAACAGATAAAAAGTCAGACAAATCTATGTGTGCTACGGTTTAACTGCACTAATGGCTTGCCAGCTTCTGCCAAAACAGATAAACTCAATCTATATTTGCCAAATATATTGGTGAAGCCCACAGTATAACTGTATCTAGCATTTTTGCAACGAAAAGGGCAAACCTGACTTTCTTGAAGCTTAAGAGACAAAAAAAATCGGGACGAATCAAGTGCGTTATGGTAGTAAATTTTCATACGAATTGTATACTATTATTATACGGCATGTTAGTAAAATTAATAATTTAAACTTAGACAGACCTTGAAGATCGATTTTAGAGGTCCCAGGACGCGCACATTTGAGAATTATTTCGAAAATGTTACCATCTATATCTCTCTATTATCAAACAAATTTTGTGTTCTCACTCATTTCGAGAAAAATGCCCAAAAATCAAATTTCTTTGAAGCTAAAAAATTTAATTTTCTATATCTATAGATAGTGTAAGTCTCTTTAAAAGAAACTTGTATTACATATTTCATTAAAGTTACAAATGCAAAAGGAAATTTTATGCATATTTAGAAAAGTATCTGCGAAATTATAAACGTAGCAATTATTTTTCCTTATTAATCGCTGATTTCGTTTTAGTCAACCTAATCAAACCACTGACCCATCTAAGGATACGTTAACTAACGTTTCGTTTCCACGATACTTGGCACGGGCTTCATGCCCGGGATATATTATATTATATTAAAAGTATACGTAACAATTAAATACATTATCAGTATGAATTGCCACTGAAACAGATTAAATGACTGTTTCTATCTTATATGACGTCTTATGTTTAAGTTTAAAGATAAAAAGAAACTATTTTAAAAGTTTTTTTTATAGAGACTTGACTTGATTTTCTTTACATTTCCACTATATTATGCTACACTTTCAGTCTAAAACTGTATTTGGAGCCGTTCATCAAGCTACAAAAATGGTGTATTTTAAAAATTGATTGAATCCCCAGTTAAATAACAATTAGGTACTTGGCAAATTGTTAATTTCATGCCGGCTGTCATTTTTTATATTTGTGGAGATTTCACGATTGTTGGTTCGGGTAGTATGTTTTATGCCTGTTATTTATTTTGTTTCATTACCGTTGACGTATGGTTTATACCTGTTGTATGAAACAATCTACGTGTGATAGTTAACTACTCTCTCTATCAGGCATTGGACTTTAACCACTAAGCCATTTCAACGCATGTCTTTCAGATTTTATTTTTAATTTTGCAAAAACTTAAATATTGTGAATCAAATTACTTAAAATTCACAACATAGGTTTATTTACACTATGTATAGCCACACGTAAAGTCTCATTCCACCTACTATAATACTTACAAAAATGGAGCGTTTTCAAAAATGTTTTTGTAAATTTTTGGGGGAAAAATGTCTGTTTTAGCTAATATTCGAACTCGTCTGCGGTCTTAATACAACGAAGATATGTGCCACGTTTCGTTCAAATCAGTTGAGTTATCGCTCGGATACATGCACACACACACACACACACACACACACACACACACACACACACACACACACACACACACATATATATATATATATATATATATATATATATATATATATATGTATATATATATATATATATATATATATATATATATATATATATATATATATATATATATATATATATATATATATATATATATATATACGAGGGTGGGTCAATAAGTCTGTGACTTTTTGAATTTCCCGCCTCTTCATAGGAGGGGCAACACTGCTCCTGTCAACAAGCATCTGTCAGTTGACTCCTGTTAAATGTTGACTGCGTCATTTAGTTTGTGTTAGATAGTCATTGAAAGCAGACAACTTCTTCAGTTATAACGAAAATGTAAAAAAGTGAATTTCGTGTGCTCATCAAACATTATTTTTTTGCGGAAAAAACATCACTCAAACCAAGGATAAGCTTGGCAAACACTATGGGGACTCTGCACCATCAATTTCAATGGTAAAAAGTGGTTTACTGAAATTCGTTGCGGCCCTACAAGCACAAATGACGCCGAACTTCACGATATATTGTTGGCCGATCGGAGATTGAAAGTGCGGGAGATTGTGGAAGCCATAGGCATATCACATAGCTTAGTAGTTTCGCTTTTGCATCATCACTTGGGTATGAGAAATCTATCCGCAAGATGGGTGCCGCGTTTACTCACAATCGACGACATACGCAATCTTTAACAACTTCGAAGGAGTGTTTGACGTTGTCCAACCGCAATAGGGACGAGTTTTTGCGCCATTTCGTAACCATGGACGAAACGTGGATTTACCACAACACACCAGAGACCAGGCAACAGTCAAAGCAGTGGGTCTCTCGGCGTCGAAGAAGGCCAAGGTGGGTTTGTCAGCCAATAAAGTCATGGCGACCGTTTTTTGGGATGCACGCGGTATAATCCACATTGATTACCTTCAAAAGGGAAAAACAATCAATGACGAATAATATACCAACTTTTTGGACCGATTCAATGACGATTTGAAGAAAAAACGACCGCATTTGGCAAATAAAACGTATTTTTCCACCAAGACAATGCAAGGGTGCACACATGTGTAGTCTCCATGGCAAAATTGCATAAATTGGGCTACGAATTGCTCCCTCATCCGCCCTATTCTCCGGATTTAGCCCCGAGTGACTGCTTCTTGTTTCCAAACTTAAATAAATAGCTCGACAGAAAGAGATTTGACTCCAATGATGAAATCATTTCACGAACAAGTACCTATTTTGAGGACACCGAGAAATCTAATTTTTTGGAAGGGATAAAAAAATTGGAGAAACGTTGGACGAAGTGTATAGGGCTCAAAGGAGACTATGTTGAGAAATAAAATTATTTTTTGTAAAAAAAATGTGTTTCATTCAAAAAGTCACGGAGTTATTGACCCGTCCTCATATATATATATATATATATATATATATATATATATATATATATATATATATATATATATATAAACGCATATATATATATATATATATATATATATATATATATATATATATATATATATATATATATATATATATAACACATAAAAATTCAAACGGACTTTGGGTTTGGGTTCTAGGGGCCCTAATTCGCGCTCATTCATCTTGTAGTTTTTATAGCCGGTGTTTGAGTGGAGGATTTGTGTGTGCGGCTGTGTGCGCGTGTGTGTGCGTGCTGTGGGTGCGATCGTGTGGGTGTGTGCGTGGGTGATCGTGCATTATTATTTTATTTTGTAGCTTATTATGGTCTTATTTTATAATTTTGACATATATTGTGTGATATCTTTTGCTTTGTATAATTGAGTTGATATTATGTTGCGTGCTAGAGAATGTATAGAAATAAATAAATAAATAAATATTCAAATATACAATAATTATCTTTTTTTTTGGTGAATTTAAAAAAATCACTAATAAGGGTTATGACTTTTTTTGGTACTAACTGATTTTTTGGCTTCAAAGAGCCTTATCTTTGTCAGCGAGTATACTTAAAATTTGAAATAATTATACAAATAAGCCTGCATACATTTTGATTACAGCCAGATAAATAAAATCACCCACAGCAGTCGAAAAGCGAACTTTAAATCTGTTCATTTTTGATCAGACTCTGCTCGTGTAAATTTTGCAAAATCATGAATATCAAATTACACGTTTTCCGGCTCACATCTAATCTGAATCTCTGAAAGAGCCCAGAGAATAATTACAGTGAACAATAAACTATTCAGCTGAGATTGGCCGGTACAGCTGAACGCTTTTCTGTGGAACGCACGACCCGAGGTTTTGTCGCCCCGGAATGGTCAAGTAGCACTTCTTCTCCATGTCACTTCAGTGCCCTTTTGAATATTCATTCAAAGAAAACCCACTCTTCATCTCTTTATCCAAACAACGCAACAGTGAATATCAGTTTCTAATGTAAATATTAAACAGCTTGAAAAAGTGGATCTTTGTTTGAGATGAAGCCTTTTTTAAATGCAATGAATCTTTAATGTGCCTCTGTTGATAAAAGTACTTCGCGTTTTATTACCTTTCAATCAATTATACGTTTTAAAAGGGAAATTTATCAATTTTAATCGGTACGACCAGGGAGTTAATATCATCGAAAACTGCGTTTAAATGGGGTTAACCATATGAACGATCCGAAGCCGTCATTCCCTGTAAGATGTGAGTAATTTGTACCTTAAATATTCCTATCCGTCTTACTAAAGGACTTGATAGCGCATAACTTTTATATCATTGGGTAAAACTACATCTTATATTCGATAGTTTCACATAATAGTGAAAATATGCCGACCTTGACTATACAGCATACGGAAAATGTGCCCAAACGATTCGACCACTGCCAAATATAACAACATACCTGATTGAGAGATATGGTTGACTGTTGTTTTCACGGTGCAGCTGGCTATATTATCATTTAAACAAAAACATCTCTTAAACTAGAAGCAAAATTGCATTATTAAACACTGTATATAAGAAACGGACTGCGCCATGCGCGACTAGACAAACTAAATTAGTTTTTAAAAATTCAACTATTCTGGTGCCTTTCTCGATAGGCTGAAATTACAGCTTGACTGGATGGCACCAGTGAATCTATTTAACTATTTATTGCCCTATTCTACATCACAATGGATTCGCGCAAAGCTGAGAATCATTTATTCACTATCGCTAATTCGTTTTGTTGTATATATTGTGTGCAAACATATGAATCGCAAATTCGCGTGCGGTTTCTAAAGCGCACTGTTAATTGCAGTTATTAATTAGTTAACTTGGTAATAAATAATGCAGACGTAAGCTGTGTTTCACTGTATAAAATATCTGTGTCGAAATTAAGGTGATTATATGTTTATGAATTTGGTTTCATACTAAATGTCTTGTAATCAGTCTCCACGGCTAACCAAGGGTTACCGTAGCGCGTGTATATCTCCTTTATTTAGTTAGTTCAGCTGTTCCTAGAAAATTTTTATTGAAAAAATTGCTAATCGAGAGGTATTGATGGCGAGAGTAGGTAGGTTACCGTAAAGTTCCGTACAAATAATCAGTACAAATAATCACGGTACCATGTCATTTGCAGCTATACCGAAAGTTGCCATGAGCTGAAGATGGTTATTTTTTAGTTACTTCAATAGCTGGAGATTAAATGTCTTCTGAAACGTGTCCACCGGGATGGCATTCCAAAGCTTAGACGCTCTAGGAAAAACGAGGATTCAAAACGAACTCTCCGATAAGTGGGTAATTTGAGACTGAAAACATGCGCTCTTTGACTGAAAAGGGCTTGCCGAATAAAAGTTTTAATCCGAGATACTACTAAAGCAATGTTTGAGTAGATTTTTAGGCGGTGTTTTGCCAACCATCTGAAGGTTTGGGCTGTGTAGGTAACTTGTCCTAGATAAGATGCAATTATGCGTTTTCGAGGCCTTACAAATAACCAGATTCGGAGAGTCCGAGCTAAGAATATTAGACGTGTCATCATTTAGGAAGTTGGTTACTTCGACTCATATTGATAAGGTGTTAGGAGCAGATATTGAATGAGACAATGAAAACCTACTGTGAAAACTGCTGTTATTAGCGCAGCTGTGGATCAAATGATTGATTGTTAACAGAATGCCAGTTATATCCAAAATAAAAAGTGTGGGAGCCAAAACGAAACCCTGTTGACGCATTAATAATTTTCCTGATGAAACACCATCGAGAAGAGCACTTCTCTAGAAAACTCGATATCTATTAACCGCGCTTGTATGGCAATCTAAATGAAGAAAGTTTATTGTGGAGCGCCGCAAGCCAGACCCGAACAAATGCTTTAGAAATAGCCATTGAGTGTATATCCGAATGTTTCGAGAGTAGAACTCTAGAGAGGAGATACGTATATGAGAATATCGCCAGTATATTGGTTTTGACAAAAGCCCTACTGGCGATACTTAGGATGTTTGACTTTTAGAGGCACTTTATAAGCTCTATATTATAAACTTTTTCCATAACTTTAGGTGGAAACTTGACGACAAACTTTTTTTTCTAGGGACAGGCCGGACCAGTTTTAATAGAAATAATACTCATTTTTGGTCTTCTGAAAATACTCATATCATCCGGGAAAGAAACTTTCAAAATAAATTTTGTGTAAATGCTTTTTGTCTAATTAAAGATAACCAAATCGCTTACCATATCTACGAAGAAAACTTATATCCCGATATGTATCTCAATATTTTGCAAACGGCTGTGGCAGATTTTCTGGATGATATACCTTTAGACCAACTTAGGAAGTATTGGTACAAATTAGACGGGGCTCCACCTCATTGTCACAATCAAATCGATCATCATCTGACGCAAATGTTTGAAGATAGATAGATGAGATGTCTAGGAACGTGTAATTGGCCTGTGAGGTCCCCCGACCTCACGCCATTCGATTTTTACGTTTGGGGAGTAATGAAACAAAGAGTTTATTCTACACCCGTAGTTTCAAAACAGAATTTTATTGCTCGAATACCAAAAGCGTTCGATATAAATACGTCAAAGGACAGAAAGGCAGTTGGCCCGGACTGCATACCTGTCGAACTACTTAAAATACTAGACGACAGGGACATTTCCGTACTGCACAGAATATTTAACAAAATATATAATACGGAGGAATTCCATTCCAAGTGGCTTACATCACATTTTATCCCCCTGCCAAAAAAGAATAACGCAACGAAGTGCGAGAACCATAGGCTGATCAGTCTAATAAGCCACACGTTAAAGATATTCCTCAAGATTATTCACTACAGAATTTCTACAAAATACAAAAGAGGGGTAGGGTCCACACAATTTGGATTTAGAAGGGGACTAGGTACGAGAGAGGCTATAGTTGCAACTCAAGTATTAATACAGAACTGCAACGACCAGAGGAAGGATGTGATGCTATGCTTCATCGACTACGAGAAGGCCTTTGGCAGGGTCCAACACCACAAACTCATTCAAATTTTGAGGAGGATGGATATAGACCAGAAGGATATCCGCTGCATAGAAAGCCTTTATTGGAACCAAACAGCCGTAGTCAAGGTTGGCAATGAACACACAGAACCGACAAAGATCCTTAGAGGGGTCAGACAGGGATGCGTTTTATCTCCACTCCTTTTCAACGTGTATTCTGAAAGCATCTTTCAGGAGGCGCTCGAAGAACGCGGCCTAGGAATTAAGGTGAATGGAGTGTGGATCAACAACATACGGTACGTAGACGACACAGTCCTAATTGCAGACAACATGAAAGACTTGCAGGATCTTCTTAATGCTGTAGGTGACAGTAGCAAAAACTTGGGCCTTAATATCAACACCAATAAGACAAAATTCATGATAGTTTCTCGCAAGCCGGAAGAACATCAAAATGCAAGCCTAACACACAACAGATGTCCAGTAGAACGGGTATATAAATTTAAATATTTAGGCACGTGGCTGTGTGAAAACTGGACGTCTGAAACGCAGATCAGATGCCGAATTGAAATGACCCGAAACACATTTATGAAATTCAGGAAAGTTCTTACCAATACTGATTTTGACCTCAACCTAAGAATTAGATTTGTAAAATGTTACGTGTGGTCAGTGTTACTATATGGTGTAGAGGGCTGGACGCTGAAGGTGAATACCATGAATAGACTTGAAGCCTTCGAAATGTGGACATACAGACGTATACTAAAAGTCTCATGGACGGCCAGAAAAACAAACGAGGAGATCCTAAGAACGGTTAAAAGAGAACGTGAACTGTTGGACACCATCAAGCGCAGAAAAACAGCATATCTGGGCCACGTAATACGGAATGAAAGATACCAATTCATACAATTAGTAATCGAAGGAAAGATCGAGGGGAAGAGATGAGTCGGCAGGAAGAGGATGTCATGACTCAGAAACGTGAGACAATGGACAGGACTAAAAACTGTAGAAGACCTATTCAGTGCCATCAGAAATAGGGAAGAATGGGCACATGTGATCGCGAATATCCATTAATGGATAAGCAATAGAAGAAGAAGAAAGGAAAAAGAATTACAGGCTTTTCTACCAGACAATATTTTTACTTTTAAACAACGCTACGCGTTTTGGTTCATCTGTCACTGTTCACTTTTGAAGATGACTCAGATGAACCGAAACGCGTAGGGTTGTTTAAAGATAAAAATATAGTCTGGTAAAAAAGTATTTAGTTCTTGTTCCTTTAATCTTCTATGGTATGTGTTTGCCCATTTTTAGAAGTAATTATTAAAAACAACAAATTTATTTCAGCAAACTACGGGTGAATATTTAAATACTTTTCTTCTCCAGTGCTTATAATTAACAGTATATAAAAAATCTCTTACGTACTCACGCAAAATTATGAGCTTAGAGATAACGTAAAATTTTAACGTAAAAACTTAAACGCATCATACGCCTAAAGTAACCCGTTTAATACTTCCCATATCCGGACATATTACCTAGGTTTCCCATCCACCTTTCTAAACCCTCTTTTCCTATCTCTCTGACTGGATTTATTTCAGCCTTAAAGCGATTATTTTCAAACGAAGTTCCCCTTACGAAAATCAAATAACTTTCCAGGCAAAACAGTTTTGAGAGAGGACCCTTTATTTCCACGCACTTTGAGGCATTTTCTACGAGCCAGTTAACGTTATTACAGACAGTAATTACTTCCCTGGCATATTAAATTTGAATATCATTCGGGTAGGTACTTGGTTCCCGTGTACCGAATGCTAAGTACCCTGAAATTATCAGACATGTGAATATGAAAACTTGCGGGAACTTCACCAACTATATAAAACACATACTTTGTAATCCTGTTCGAGGAACTAAAACTTATGGCACGTTAGAGGCCTCGCTACGTTGCAATGGCGCACACAGCTGTTTGGAGCGTTCCTCATCAGAATATAAAAATGTTCGGGACGCAGCAAATGCGTTATTGTAGTGAATTTTCATATGAATAATATATGATAGTGATTAAGCCTTATATTAAAATCTCGGGACGCAGCAAGTGCGTTATGGTAGTGAATTTTCATAGAAATGATCTGGCACAAAATATTTTATTATAACTTTTTTTTCTTGTAACATAGAAATCTAAATTTTGGTGTATAGTTTACTTTTTATATCGTAAACCTACCTACCAAATTTGGTTATCATAGATTTTTAATTTTTTAAGATAAAAAATTTTTTCAAATGAAAACTCAAAATTTTCCCGGAAAACCTTGTCCAATTTTTCTGAATAACGAACTTGTCAAAGCCATTTACAAAAGGAAGGTACATGCCAAATTTTATTAAAATCGGCTTATTACTTTTTGAGATATGAATTTTTTTCAAATGAAAACTCAAAATCTTCCCAGAAAACCTCGTCAGATTTTCCTGACTAACAAATATGTCAAAGCCATTTACAAAAGGAAGGTATGTGCCTAATTTTATTAAAATCGGCTTATTACTTTTTGAGATATGAATTTTTTTCGAATGAAAACTCAAAATTTTCCCGGAAAACCTTGTCCGATTTTCCTGACTAACGAACTTATCCAAGCTATTAACAAAAGAAAGGCACATGCCAAATTTTATCAAAATCGGCCTATTATTTTTTGAGTTATCGGTGTGATACATATATATATATATATATATATATATATATATATATATATATATATATATATATATATATATATATATAATATATATATATATATATATATATATATATATATATAAATATATATATATATATATATATATATATATATATATATATATATATAAACATATAAAAATTGAAACTGACCCCGGATATGGGTTCTAGGGGTCCTAGTTCGCGCTCATTTGCAAAAATTTTTTCAAAATTCAAAAGTCGGGATCTCCCCATTAGTGAATTTTTTCTACGAAAATTCACTAATAGTTATAAAACATTATTTTATTTAATTAGAAACGGTAAAAATAGGGTAAAGAAAGGCAAACATGACCTCTAACATAAACATTTATACAGTAATTTGGATACAGACCTCCAAACAAAACAGTTGATAAGCAGGAAATATACTCAACAAAAATTACACTAGAAAGCGGAACATAAAAAATTTCTGTGGTTCATGCATTGAATGTGATTGTATGCTGCAGAAGGGGAAGAAGAACCCCTAGGACGAAGAGGGTTTCTGCCCCCCCCACCCAGAAACACGGGGGGGGGTCTTCTTCCACTTGTGCATGCATAAAACTACCTTCAAAGCATAAAGCATAAGAAAAATTGGTTGGGAGCAACCTCCAAGAAAGTTACTGGCACTAGGCGAATATGGGTGTTGTGTGGGGTAGACAGGGTTTAATTGAGGTATTGCTCCAAAATGTGAAAAACGCATCCTTTCAAAGTCCGACTAAATGTTTTTTTAGCATTTTCGGCTCAGATTTCCTCCCCGCCCGGCACCCCTATTCATTCTTGGTCCCTTAACTTTCTTGGTGGTTGTTTGCAACAAATTTGCCTTGTAGCTTGTGCATCCAAGGAGGGTTCTAAGCATGTTTCAGAAAAAATTCTAAAAACCCTCCTTGCAGTAAACTGTAAATTTACGAAATTACATTCCACATTATCGCCTATAATGTATTTTTCAGATAATATCGAATACAGCACTAAAGTAAATAAATTCACTTGCTGTTTCACTCCTTTTTAGTGAATTTTCTTAAAAAAATTCACTAATGAGGAGATCCCGACTTTTGAATTTTGATAAAATTTCTTCAAATGACAGCGAACTAGGCCCCCTAGAACGCATATCCAGGGTCAGTTTCAATTATATATATATATATATATATATATATATATATATATATATATATATATATATATATATATATATATATATATATATATATATATATATATATATATATATATAAAGGGTGAACAACTTATCAAAATTAGGTGTCTATTTAAAGACAAAAACGTTAGAGGCATTTAAAGATAAATTTGGGGTTTTCCTCAAAACGTAAAAAGTCGCTATTGCGAGGGGTCCCATACAGCACAAGATATTCGCAGAATGTTCTAACAATGTGAGAACATTCTTTTTTCAGAATACTTGTTTCGGAATGTTCTAATAACATTTATGAAATTTCAAACTTCAATCTTGAATATTCTGAGTACATTCATTTAATCACATCCTAAGAAATTTCTTCATCAATATACCGAGTATATTTGAATAGATTATTATTCCGAATATTCGCTTAGAATGTGCTTGAGATGTCCTTATAATATTATATGACTTTAAAATTTAATGAAAAAGATACATGATGATTGCGGTATAGTGGTGAGAATTAAAATAGTAACTATTTTGCATGTTTGATTCTGTTACCTGTCCAAGGTAAACATATTGTATATTTAGGTCATCCCTTCTTTAGGCATAGAACGAATGTCCATGCCGCCGGGACGGGAAGGGAAAATGGTAAATGGCAAGATTGCCGCTAGACGTAAATGAAAATTAATGACAAGATTAATGGTCTGTGATCGATGTTGTATAAGGTTTTATTGTAACATAACTAATTAAAAATAATAATGTGACGTGAACACGGAGAGAACAGTATATAATTGCAAACATAGATCCAGAGTACAGAAGCAACTAAAACATGGTGTCAGGTTCACTGAAGCGCACCCAGTAGAGAAACAAGTTTTAATGCATCTCCTGTAGTTGACACTGACGATGGGTTCGCCAATTTTGCTTGAGACTGGATCATCTTACGAATTAGGTACACCTACATATATTATATAATTAAAAATTGTGTTATTTTCAATAGTACCTAAGTCATGCAATATAAACCACCATCACCGTTTTATGTGGATGGACTGATGGACCGGAAAAGTGCAAGAATACTGCAAACCTATAAAATTGTCTAAGCAACATCTCGGGCTTTTTACTCCTGTGGAAGAAGTTAATACTGTGAGAAGTATCACCATAAAGTGCAGAAAATGTGGACCTGAACATATGGTGGGAAGATTAATGTACAATAAAACTTGCAAATTATCAGATACGGAATCACTTTGCCAAAGTATGCCTTTACAACCAGAATATCCAAGCCGTTGGTGACAAGGGTAGGGTCAAAAGGTCTGATCGATGACTTTGAGTTGTAGTTTTGTGTGAGTGTAAGTGAGTGTGATTTTGTGGCATGTTTTGCCCAATTTAGTTGTATTCTATAAAGGTGTAACTACTATTGTGTAATGCAATTCCTTTAATGCTACACTGAAAGCCCGTAGGAACAATAGTCTAGCAAAATTTCAAGTTACTTCAGTGGGGTAACCGCGATTATTCATCTCGGAAACTTTGTATTTGGCTATTAAATTTTCTGGCAACTCCAAGAACTATATCTTTGTTTATTTGATTTTTATGTTTTTGAAATTTTAATTGTTTTTTTAATATTTTATTCAGACATTTCTTTGTATTTGTTAAAAGTACATACTTAATCTCAATAAATGTGCAAGACTCGAATTGTTGACTTACTACGTATCTGAGCTTGAGTTTACAGGGGTGTGTGTAGCCACTGGAACAATATGATAACCTACACAAGGGTAAGTGATTGAAGTTCAAATTCCAGCCTGTTGGGCTTGCTTATACGAAAATATATAAAAGGCCAGTTAAATGGTGGAAAATCAGTAAATATTGAAGATAAATCCAATATTTCATATCTTTGCATTTTCTTAATTTCTGTATCATTCAAAAAATGTATACAGGGTGTTTTGCATAAGAACTGACACAAGGCAGGGGCATGTAGGTAAATGTAAGATATGGTGATTTAACGCAACTTACCCCTATATTAAGTTGCAGCCCTGAGAAGTTATAGGCCTTCAAAGTGGGGTTTCAAATTTCGAAAAAAAGCAATATCTCTGTAACACTTTCACTTAGAAAAACCAAATTTATTACCCATTTTGAGTGTACCAAGAGAATTAATCAATGGTAAATAGAGTTCAATTAAGGCATTTGAAAGGGTTGGTTAGGGGTACCCTTAAAGTGTCACAATTCTTTAACAAATTGGTAGATTTAAGAAAATATATAATTTTATGAGGAATTTAACTCTAACTTGTTACTCCTGTTATTTGCAAAAAACTTTATTGTTTTCAAGAAAAACACGAATAAGTAAAGAAACATATTTTATCAATCTTACTAAAAATCATCAAAAATTAAATATTTGCCAATAAACTTATGTATAGGTCACATTTGACAATCAGTAAAAAAGTGTGATTAAGTATTATTTATTAGAAAACAGACAACTCAAACAACATAAATAAAAAAAACTGCTATCGATAAGTTATAGAAATTCTTCAAGATGATAATTTCACAGGCATCTATTGAATTTTTGGTGATTTTAAGTAACATTGATAATATATGTGTCTTTTATTATTCGGGTTTTTCTTGAAAACGACAAACGTTTTTTGAAAAATAACAAGAGTAAAAAAGTTGTATAATTTACTGCCCCATAAAATAAAATAATAATTTTTTAGATCCGCCAATAGGTTAAGAAATCTGTTACATTTTATGGGTGCATCACCACTATTCAACCCTTTGAAATGCTTCGATTGAACTCTACTCGCAAACGATTAATGCTCTTGGTAACCCAAAACGTGTACCAAATTTGGTTTTTCTAAGTTGAAGTATTACTGAGATATTGATTTTTTTTCGAAATTTAAAACCCCACTTTGAAGGCCTATAAACTCCCAGGGATGCACTTTAGTATATGGGTAAGTTGCGTTAAATTATCATATTTTAGGTTCCCCTACATGCCCCTGCTCTCTGTCGTTTCTTATGCGAAACACCCTGTATATCTTTTGAAAAAACGCAATGTTCCCATGAGTATACGTATGAACATTTTGAGAAGATTCATTGAATGTTCGTGGAACATTTTCAGAAGATACTGAGAGCTCCTAAGAATATTATAAATAACATTCTACAAACCTTATTAGTATGACAGAATCTGTTCCATTCCCATGTTAATACAATGTTCTATGAATATATATTGTACCTTGTGAGAATGTTTTGGGGATATTTGAATATTCTTTCGAAATATTCCTCGTATATTCTCAGAATGTGCCTGTGCTGTCTGGGGTGATTTGGTAAAAAAATGAAATTTTTTCAATAAAACTCTACTAATATAACGTTTCAAAAGTTTATGGGTACAGGAATACGAATATTTTCTTTGTGGTCTAGTCATGGGTCCTAAATTCATTGCACCAGAAACAGTCTTTCTGCAGAGAGTAAATTATCACAGCTATGCGGAAGTTATTCAATTTGCACCATTATATTATTCCACAATATTGTGTACCTACAAATGATTTTTATTTAAAGGCATTTTATATGAGAAGTAAGATACTAGTTTGCTCCTGCTTTTGTTGATTATTGAATTCTTGAAAATCGTGCAATTCTAAAAGAACACTACACACTTGAATCAGGACAATAGCATCGAGAAGCTTCTAGAGCCACTGTGCATCTAATCCAGCTTAACTACCCAGAAAATGTAGCGATTTCCTAAGCGATGTTTTAGTGTTTTAGTTGCAATCCCCACATAATCGTTAGATAGTGGTAGACCCATTCCACTTTAAGGAGAATCCAACTTAACGCTTCGTTCAGCATAAAAACGCTTAGGGTCATCCTTCAACGATAATATTCTTTATTTAATTAGAGGTTAGTTTTATTTTAGAGCTGAATACTCAGTAAACTACTTATAAGGTGGCAACGTTAGTGTTTTGGTCGTTTTGCAAGGAAGTAAATATGCTGTAGAGCTTTAAGAAAGACATAGGCGTCCCAACAAGGTGTTTAAGGAACCAAATGGCTAAAGCACATCATCCTTTCAAGACATTTAATTAAAATATTTTGTTGCGGTATGGTTTGAAATATGCGATACTAATTGACACGTTTTTACATGGGATATTTAAAATTATTTTCTATTAGCAGCAACATAACCTCGAACGACTTGTAGTCTTCCAAGTAACTCATTTGACCAGAAGAATATTTCACACCTGGTTTAGAATTATTTTATTATAGCGAATTGGGTTCCTCAGAAATTGACTAAGTAACGTATACATCGATGGGTGTAATAACGAAACCATCATACTTATGATTTGATGCACAATTAGGTCAATGTGTTCAAGAATCAAATCACAGCAAAAGAAAAAAGATTGTAAATGGGCCTCATTTATGCAAATAAATAATATCAATGTCTAAATTTTCCAATATATGCTTAACAGTACGATGCCTGAAAAATATTTCTTCCAATTTTCTTAAAAAAATTCACTAATGAGGAGATCCCGACTTGAATTTTGAAAAAAATTCTTCAAATGAGCGCTAATTAGGCCCCCCAGAACATATATCCGGGGTCAGTTTCAATTTTTATATGTTTATATATATATATATATATATATATATATATATATATATATATATATATATATATATATATATAATAAATTGGGGTTTTCCTCAAAACGTCAAAGTTGCGATTTAAAACGTCAAAATCGGCAACATTTAGGCAAATAACTTGAATCTAATACGGGCTATAGAAATCAAATGTCTCAAGAAAAATGTTTTACAAACCCTGAAGTCTTAGTTTTAACCGTCATTGTCCTTCATTTTACTAAAATGTTTCCAGAAAATTCATTTCAAATAGACCCTTTCTCTGATGCTTGGCAGTAGTCTTAGCTATAGAGTTTATCGTTTAGTGGTATATAATTTTTGTCGAATTTTCGTAAAAAATCAATAAAGCCCAATATATCCGTTATTATACAAGATATGAAAAAAAATTGTATATATTAATTATAGGGTGTCTTGAGCTACATCTTAAAAAATATTTCTACAATCACTGGCTGGCCTATAAGTCGTGATACAAATTTTCTTTTTTTTTTAACCAAACACGCCTTATGTTATGGCATTTTTGCATTTTCCATCGAAATATAATGCATGTTTGTAAGAAAAAAAATTCTGGAAGCAGCAAGTGCGTTATGGTAGCGAATTTTGATCAAATGCTTCATATTTGAATAGCCCAATTTGCCATTAACCTGTAAAGTTGACCAAGAAACGAGTTTTTCCGGAACACTTTAAGTTTATTTTCGGAAATTTTTGTACATTTTCAAACAATAAAGTTATTATGATGAATTATGGCACATTGTTTTTACTATATAGGTTATACTGGTCACCAAATTTGATGCCTGCTTTCTTTTAAAAAAAACACACATATTTGCTATTAAAAACTTTTTTATGAAAATTCACTACCATAACGCACTTGCTGCGTCCAGAGTTTTAACTTTACACCTGCTTCTCTGCGCGTCAAGCATGAAATTGGAAAAAAATATACGAGCAAATAGTTTGGCTTTTCTTTTGAAGATACAGAGAATACTCCATCATTTGAAGGAAGGGAAGAAAATGAGCAGGTCATGAAGTTTCTGCTAATAACTTTTGTCATAGATCAAACACGTCGGGTATTGTTTGGACAAGAGATGACTTTGTTGTTGATTTGTGGAAGTTATTTTTGGCTTGATCGATTGTCTATTTGCACCTGTTCCTTGCTGATACAAAGGCGGCCTGAGTTGATAGCGTTGTTGCGCCAAAGATTGTATAATTTATTTGCTTGCATGCTGATGGTAGGTACTGATGCTAATAAAAGTTAATTAATATCAGTGTCAAAATTTTGACAAAAATTGAACAAAATATTTCCTCACCCAAATTCAATTTCATCAAATTACCGTATTTAGTTAGCAATACAACATTCGAAATCGAAGTATAAGACTTTTCGAATCAACAAAAAGTCTGGACGCAACAAGTGCGTTATGGAAGTGAATTTTCATAAAAATATTTACAATAGCAAATATGTCTCTTTAATGCAAGCAGAAATCAATTTGGTCACCGGTATATCCTATATAGTAGAAACAATGTCACATATTTTATCAAAATAACTTCCTTGAAAATGTACAAAATAAACTTAAAATGTTTCCGAGAAAACTCGTTTTCTAGCCGACGAACCTTAGGTTAATAGCAAATTGGGTTATTGAATTTTAAAGCATTTAATGAAAATTCGCTACCAAAACGCACTTACTGCGTCTCGTTTTTTTTACAAACGTACGTCATATTTCGATGAAAAATGCAAAAATGCGATAAGGACTGTTCTGAAAAAATTGCAGGTATCACCAATGACTTATGGACCAGCCTGTGAGTGTCAAAATAATTTTATAAGATGCAGCTCAAGACACCCTATAAGTAACGTATACACTTTTTTCTCGTATCTTGCACAATAAGAATTATATTGAGGTATACCGTAGAAATGCGCCAGCCTGTATATATGTAAACAGAAAGTAAACCCGGATATGGATTCTAGGGGGCCTAGTTTGCGCTCATTTGAAGAAATCTTTTTAGAATTCAAAAGCCGCGGCTTCCACATTAACGAATTTTCTCTACGAAAATTAGCTAAAAATTATAGACCGTTAAATCATAAACTTAACTAAAACTACTGCGAAAGCATCAGAGAAAGGACCTATTTGAAATAAATTTTCTGGAAATATTTTACTAAAATGAAGGGCAATGATGGTTGAAGATGAAACTCAAGGGTGTGAAAAACACTCTTTACATAATCCGTATACCTAAATGTTGCCAATTTGGACGTTTCAATCGCGACTTTTTACGTTTTGAGGAAAACCCCAATTTTTATCTTTAAATATTTCTAACGTTGTTATTTATTAAATACAATTATCTTGTTCTAATTACATATCATAAATTCAGATACCAAACTATTTATTTATGTATATATATATATATATATATATATATATATATATATATATATATATATATATATATATATATATATATATATATATATATATATATATATATATATATATATATATATATGAGACATACTTGGTTCTCGGGTTGAACCGCGTCCAGAATTTATGAAAACTTGACGTTTCGGCTCCTGTTTTGGAGCCATTTTTAAGAGGTAAAGAAAAAATGTAAAGACATTTTAAGGCCTCAATCTGCGTACTCCTTAGAGTGGTGGACAAAGGTGGGTAAAGGAAATATGTAAGGATACTCTAAGGCCTCAATCTGCCTACTCCTTAGAGTGTTGGACAAAGGTGGGTAAAGGAAATATGTAAGGACACTCTAAGGCCTCAATCTGCCTACTCCTTAGAGTGGTGGACAAAGGTAGGTAAAGGAAATATGTAAGGACACTCTAAGGCCTCAATCTGCCTACTCCTTAGAGCGGTGGACAAAGGTGGGTTGGGTTGTTGTACCTCGATTACGGGGCCTCAATCTGCCTACTCCCCAAATCTCGCCAGAGATCGTCTGTGGAGAGATTTGAGGCCTAGGGTTGAACACACTGAGACCTTACAGACGATCTCCGGCGAGATTTGGGGAGTAGGCAGATTGAGGCCCCGTAATCGAGCTACAACAACCCAACCCACCTTTGTCCACCGCTCTAAGGAGTAGACAGATTAAGGCCTTAGAGTCTCCTTACATATTTCCTTTACCTCTTGAAAATGGCTCCAAAAGAAGAGCCGAAACGTCGAGTTTTCATAAATTCTGGACGCGGTTCAACCCGAGAACCAAGTATGTATGTATGTATGTATATATATATATATATATATATATATATATATATATATATATATATATATATATATATATATATATATATATATATATATATATATATATATATATATATATATATATATATATATATATATATATATATATACATATATAGGCTTTGTCTGGTCTAGTGTTATTCCTCTATAACCTAATCTTATCATAGAAAGATTTTAATAAAACCTTATAATCCTAAAAAATTCTGGAACTGCTCTTCTCGACGCCGTCAAAACTTTTCTATTGGGAATTTATCTAACCAGCAGCAGGCAGCTGACAGTTTTGCTTCTTATTTTGCGGGATGTTCTGGCTCCACCCCCACCTCATCGCCTACAGCCGCCAGTCTGGCTTCGGGTGACATCACAATGTTCTTTGTTGATGACTTTACAGATGACGAAATTATTACAGCCGCTAAGAGAATTAAGGCTAACATGTCCTGTGGACCTGATCTAGTTCCTGGTTTCTTGGTGCGCGACTGCTTATATGCTTTCCTGGCTCCACTTAAGAAAATTTTTAAACTGATTCTTAGATCTGGAACATTCCCCGCGATTTGGAAGCTGTCACGGGTTTTCCCTGTCTTCAAGGCGGGGGAAAGTGGTGATCCATCAAACTATCGACCAATAGCCATACTATGTGTCTTTTGTAAAATTTTCGAGGCCTGCCTTTTTCAGCGAATACTGTTTCACATCAAAAACAGACTCTCTATTTCTCAGCATGGTTTCATTCCAGGTAGATCGACTGTAACGAATTTGGTTGACATTACACAGTTCATTGCGTCCGCTCTTGACCGCTCTTCACAGGTTGATGTTATGTATACTGATCTATCTAAGGCCTTCGATTGTCTAAATCATTCTGTTCTGATTGACAGGATGAGGGCTATCGGATTCTCCGAGGGCTTGCTTGGCTTGTTCAGATCTTACCTTGATGGAAGGAGGCAATTTGTTGAGGTTGGGGGCTTCAAATCTAACACCTATCACGTAACTTCGGGAGTGCCGCAGTGTTCCATACTCGGTCCATTACTGTTTAATATATTTATTGACCCAGTTAAACATGTTTTACATGTTCCTTTTTTAATGTATGCAGACGATATTAAGATTTTCGCAAATATTTCGAGTGTTGATGACTGTTTGCGGCTCCAGAACTGTCTTCAGATCCTTGTTGAATGGTTTTGTCGGAGTGGTCTATCTGTGAATGTTTCCAAGTGTTGTGTGATGTCCTTTACTCGAAATAAGCACGCAATCACTTTCGGGTACAATATAAGAGGGCTTCCACTTGACCGCCCCAGGACAGTTAAGGACCTTGGAATTGTTTTTGATGGTACTCTATCTTTTAAACCACACTATGAGCAGACTGTCAGTTCTGCTTACAAAACTCTAGGGTTTCTGATAAGAAACAGCAAAAATTTCTCACAGACTGACACCCTCCTCCTGCTCTTTGGCTGTTTGGTTAGGTCTCGACTTGAATATGGCTCAGTTGTGTGGGCTCCCACTTATGAGATACATGTGGCAAGCCTGGAATCAGTGCAAAGGAAATTTCTAAAATTTCTTAGCTTTCGTGAGGATGGTCGATATCCGTCTATTGGTTTTCCTCAGGAAAGTTTACTTCTTCGCTTTAGTCTGCAGAGTCTATCGATGCGCAGGCAGTGCAGTTTCATTATATTTTTATATAAACTGGTTAATTCTGTGTTCGACTGCCCTAGTCTGCTTCAGCAACTTAATTTCAATGTGCCTCGTATTGCAGCACGTTTTCCAGGCACATTCTATCTCCCGACTGCTCGCACACGATTGCTGAGATCGTCTCCAATTTACCAGATGTGCAATGATTACTCTGTACTGCAGGACCGCCTAGATATCTTCTCATGTAATATATCAGAGATAAAAATGTTTTTCAAAGCGATCTAATTTGTGACTCTTTTTTGTATTGTTAGCTAGATTGTTCTTAGTTATTATGTTTTGTGTATTGGCCCATCCTTAAATTGGCTTTTAAGCTGTTGGATGGTGTATGAATAAATAAATAAATAAATAAATAAAATAAATAAATAACAAAGGAAATCGCTTATCTTTTTGCCCAAGATATTCCCAAAAGTTTGCAAAATGTTTGCGCATAATGATATTTGGAAGTCAAATCATATTAAATTTACTAAAATCTAAAATGAACAACTGAAAAAGTGCGCTCTCAAAATACAAGAGTACACGGAAATACTTGACAGTTTGGCAATGTTGCAGTGCTTGCCTTCATGACGCCATTTCACTTTTATCGTAAAAATACTATACATTTATTAATATTATATATTTAAACTTTGACTGCGCCATGCATTTCAAGACAAGGTGAGTCGTTTTTTAAAAACTGTGCTACCTTACATCTTAAAATAAGAAAATGCATTATAAATAGATCCTATAACAGACTGTCCAAGCATAATTTATAGTGTATTTCCTTTTAATATTTATAATCGCTGATATCTGAAATATTTACTATAAAACAGTTCTCACTTCGAATTGTATTGCAAAGGTCTTTTCTACGTAGATTTCCATATAAATAAACCCAAAAATTTTCATTTATATTCTAATTTTATACAGCAGGCAATTTATCTAGTGCACTAAATAACAAACAAAATGGTAACATACATATTCATAGGACTGGTTTTATTCGAGATTGTAACGCTGTCATTTAAACATATACTAATTGCTAGAAATCCAAAATTCAAACTAAAAAGTACATTTATTTAAATAGTGTACAGTCATTTTATTGAAAAGGTAGAAGTAATGTACAGGGTGTGGTAGTATTAGTACAATAAAGTGAAGTATAAGGTTTGTTTGTAGAGATATCGAAAATCTTGTAATGTAAAGCCTTTTATGAGTGGTAATTATTTAGGAAGTTTCATGACTGTGAATATGTGGGTATGCAGGGTGAACCACTGGGAACTGCATTGATTGATTATGAGAAAACCATCGGCAGGAAAAGTTTCAAAATTTGGTACTGTACTAACGCAACTGGGGGACACTGTTAAAATATTTTCAGACTCGTGGTATTTCCGGTTATACGGGAAGTAGATGTCAACTTTCTTAATTCAAATTGGACATCCAGTATATTATGACAATTTGAGATTCTGCGTAAAATTCTGCATAGTTTTTGTAAATAATGTCATATACTTAAGTCTTCTTCTTTTTGAGATATTCGAGCTTCTATGTCAAAATTGATGTTTTGAGACCGGAACATGTTGATATTTTTCTCTCATACACACGACATAATTATTAACTAACATTTTTTAACACAAAATGTGTTATTTGGAGCTGTCCTGACAACATACTACCTGCCCCATCGAGATGGCGACCCTGTTGTACGTCTTATAACGTTCTAGAAGGCTGGCTACCATTGCCGTCTTACTTTATAGGTGTGTCCTCGCTGTAATTAGTATACCGTACTGGCGAGCTCTAATTAGAGCAAAACCGTTCTGCGGTTCTAATTATGGTGAGAATACATCTAGCCTTACATACATTGTCCCTCTATTAGGAAGAAATGGGCCAGGGCTGACAATTTACAAAATTGTTAGTTGGTTGCACACAGTCTCTATTCTATAACATTTTGTATTATTTGGAGCTGCCGTGTCAACATACTATCCGGTTTTTTCAATATCAACAATAAAACATTATAATTTCAGACTCATGGGTGACAAACTTATTCAGGCGTTTTAAACAAAAATAAGATCTTGTTCAAAACGTATGAAATCTGTGCAATATTGTTTGTCCAAATGTCAAAATAAAACAAAAAAACATACACTCATCGAGCTGGATTCGATCATGCAACCTTCTGCATAGAACACGAGCACGCTGCCACAGCTATATCTACTGGTACTAACGTTTTCTTTACCTAATACTGAACACAGGCTTCATGTCAGGGGTAGTATATGAAAAGTATACGTAACAATTAAGTACCGAATTAGTAGAATTGTCATCAAAATACATTCAAGGACTGTTCTGTCTTGTATGACGTCTTATGTTTAAGTTTAATATAAGAGAAACTATTTTAGAATAATTTTATAGACTTGACTTGATTTTGTTTACATTTTTACTATATCAGTTTAGAGTCTAGAACCACAGCATAATATATCTATGCTGCGTTAAAACTGTATTTGGGGCCATTCATAAAGCTACAAATATAGTGTATTTCAACATTGATTAAATCCCTAAGTTAAATAACAATCACTTTGTAATTTCATGTCGTTTATCATTTTCCACAATTGTGGCCGAGATTTCACGATTGTTGCTTCGGGTAGTATGTTCTTTGCCTGGTATTTATTTAGTTTGGTTACCGTTGATGTATAGTTTATGCCTTTGTATTAATCAATCTACGCCTGGCAGTTAACTACCGTGTCTGTCAGGCATTGGACTTTAACCACTAAGTCGTTTCAACGAATTTCGTTGGGATTTTTTTTTTAATTTGGAAAAAACTCTGAATATTGTGGACCAAGTTACTTAAAATTCTAAACATAGGTTTATTTACACCATCTCTAGCCACATGTAAAGTCTCATTCCAGTTAATCTGATACTTACAAAAATATAGCGTTTTCAAAAATATTTTATATATTAAAACTTTTTTGTCTTTTAACTTAGAGAGCTGAATTTTTGTACATAGGATACCCTTTACGGCGGAAATGAGCGTACCAAATTTAGTTGCCTTCACTTTGTTACTTCCGGAGATATACATTTTTTCCGTAAGATATAACAAAATTTAACGAACTTGTCCAGGTCACTTGTAAAGGGAAAGCACGTATCAAATTTGATCAAAATCGGCCCGTTACTTTTTGAGTTATCGGTGTGATACACACACACACACACAGATATATATATATATATATATATATATATATATATATATATATATATATTGAAACTGACCCTGGATGTAGACAATAGGGGGCCTAGTTCGCGCTCAGTTGAAGATTTTTTTTAAATTCAAAAGTAGGGATTTTGTAAGAAAATTTACCAATAGCATTTCGTGTAGGCTGGAGGTGAAAGTTTGAAGGAGGAGAAGTAGTTAAAAAGAAGCATATCTTCTTATTTATGATGAAACTGACTTGGTTAGCGAAACTATTGTCAGGTGTATATAAGACTACTGTGGTGAGGTGGGTTTAACCTATCTGTGTACAGTAGTTACTCTACTGATTAAAAGCCTGGACGCAGCAAGTGCGTTATGGTAGTGAATTTTCATAGAAATGATCTGGCACAAAATATTTTATTATAACTTCATAGAAATCTAAATTTTGGTGTATAGTTTACTTTTTATATCGTAAACCTACCTACCAAATTTGGTTATCATAGATTTTTTATTTTTTAAGATAAAATTTTTTTTTCAAGAAAACTCAAAATTTTCCCAGAAAACCTCGTCAGATTTTTTTGATTAACGAATCTGTCAAATCCATTTACAAAAGGAAGGCACATGCCAAATTTGATCAAAATCGGCCTATTATTCTTTGAGAAAAAATTTTTTTTCGAATAAAAACTCAAAATTTTCCCAGAAAACCTCGTTAGATTTTCCTGACTAACAAACTTGTCAAAGCCATTTACAAAAGGAAGGTACGAGCCAAATTTTATTAAAATCTGCACATTATTTTTTGAGAAAAGAATTTTTTTCGAATGAAAACTCAAAATTTTCCCGGAACACCTCGTCCGATTTTTTTGATTAACGAACTTATCAAAGCCATTTACAAAGAAAGGTACATGCCAAATTTTATCAAAATCAGCCTATTATTCTTTGAGATAAGAATTTTTTTCGAATGAAAACTCAAAATTTTCCCGGAAAACCTCGTCCGATTTTCCTGACTAACGAACTTATCCAAGCCATTTGCAAAAGAAAGGTACATGCCAAATTTTATCAAAATCGGCCCATTATTTTTTGAGTTATCGGTGTGATACATATATATATATATATATATATATATATATATATATATATATATATATATATATATATATATATATATATATATATATATATATATATATATATATATATATATATATATATATATATATATATATATATATAAACATATAAAAATTGAAACTGACCCCGGATATGGGTTCTAGGGGTCCTAGATCGCGCTCATTTGAAGAAATTTTTTCAAAATTCAAAAGTCGAGATCTCCTGATTAGTGAATTTTTTCTAAGAAAATTCACTAAAATGAACACATTTTACTTAACTTTGTTAACTACACTTGGAGAACCACAACACATTTTTAAAAGACCTCAACCTGACCTGACGCTGGCTTGGTCATGAAAATTTTTAGAATTGTTCGGTCTCTGATGACGGTAACTTAGTTAGTGAAACGATTGTCAGGTCTCTTTAAAATCTGTTGTGGTGATTTGGGTCCTCCTAGTGTACCTACTTATCAGTGCTCGTTTCAGGTTATAATCTTCACTTGGTTAACTTTGTTTTCTAAATTGCAAATTTGATAACTGTTTTAAAAATATTTTTTTAAAACAAATTCCCATAAACACGAACCCAATTTTATTTTATGGCGCCTCGGTACACGTACTTCGAATAGTTTGATTGGAATAAAATAGTTTTACTTTTATTCTTTTTACCTTTTACTTCAATTAAATTCCAACTCGCTGAACCAAATACGAGTTTGGTAGTCGATAATGGAAACCGAAATCTCTTAGTACAACAACTGAAACAGCACATTCAAATTGTCGCTGTTCGCTGGTGCGAACATAAATGCACCCTTTTATAATTTGTAGAGCATCAACCGATTTCCACAATCCATTTCAGTTGGAATTTTATCTCTGTGCAATAATCTGAATGCTGTGAGAAATAGAATTGAAAAATATATGCATAGTTCAGTTGGAAACGTTTAAACTTTATTCCTACATCCTCCTCAAACATTACGCAAATGTATTTCGGCTAATGGTGCGCTTAGATACGCGAACAACGTAAGTGATTTTAAGCTTTATTTAGACGCAGGTTGTTACTTCTCTTATGTTTTTTTTACTATTTTTTTTTCAACAACACACCACTAGGGCTTACAGCCTAAATAATATCGTACCGTGGGTGTTGACAAGGAGGAAAGAGGCAACTTGTTAATTCTGGACTTGAAGGTTTGGAGGTTCGGGTAAAACAGTGATTTGGTGGGGTTGAATTGTACAAGATTTCTATTTCCCCAGTCTAATATTTTTTGGAGATCCACGGAGACAGAACCCTCCATGAGCCTGCGGTTCTCATCTAATTGGACTAAAGAGACAGGCTTAGAATATTGTATATTTGAGTGGAGGGTGCTGTCGTCCGCGTAACTGTGAACTGAGTCGGATGTGCTAGAGAGGAGGTCATTGATGTGGAGAAGAAACAAAGTAGGGGCTAAAGCTGAACCTTGGGGAACTCATGCATTAATTGGATACAGTTTAGAGGAATGGCCATCCACGACAACAGAAATGCTCCGGTTGGAGAGAAAATTTGCTGTTCAGGTATAGAGTTTTGGTGGTAGGCCATAGGCCGGAAGCTTATTAAGCAGCGCTGCGTGCCAGACCTGGTCGAATGCTTTGAATATGTCTAGAGCGACAATCTGGGATTCACCGTGTAGTTCCATAGACTTGTTCTAAGAATGAGTGACAAAGGAAAAGAGGTCGGCAGTTGATCTGCGCTGACGGAATCCATACTGCCTGTCGTGGATTAGACTGTGTTTTTCAAGAAATTTTAGTAATTCGGTGTTTATATACTTTTCCATCACTTTAGAGATGACTGAAAGGAGAGAAATAGGCCTGTAGTTGCTAGGAAGCGCTTTGAATCCTTTCTTGGGGACGGGTTGTACTCGAGCAGTTTTCCAGTTACTAAGGAATATGCCTCTATTGATGTCTAAAACAGACGAGTCAGGACAGGAGCA
Source organism: Tillus elongatus (assembly GCA_964006375.1). Taxonomy (NCBI): domain Eukaryota; kingdom Metazoa; phylum Arthropoda; class Insecta; order Coleoptera; family Cleridae; genus Tillus; species Tillus elongatus. The sequence goes on from OZ023263.1 coordinate 10,019,287, forward strand.
AGTTCTGGTGCATATTTTTTGAGAACAATTGCTGCGATATCGTTAATGCCAGAGGCTTTCCTGGTATTAAGAGAAGAGAGCATCTTTCGTACCTTTTTAGTTTTGAAAATGATACCCGTTTTTTTATGCGCGACATTGGGGACTGTTGGTGGTTGAACATTTGGAGGTGGGTTGGGAGTAGAATTGCCGGCGAACAACGAGGCAAAATTTGCTATAGAAAACAGTATATAGGGTGACCCATTTAAGACGAATTGGCAGCAATAACTGTCAGGGAAGGATTTTGTCGAACCTTAAGCACGTCAAGTTTGTTTCTGAGAGGGACAACTTTTGACGTAAAAAGTATAGCCCAAACTTTACCCTCCTAACTGGATGTGTTATCCCCTTAATTTTTTCAAATGGGAAAAGGGGTCATGTGATACCTAGTGGAATAGAGCTCTCGAATTCCCATTGAATGCTCTTTTATTTTCGAAATTCGGTGTATTCGTTTGGAAGATATGGATTTTTGAAATATCACTAATGCATTTTCCGAGAAATTCTTAATGCTTGAGCCTCACCAGCGTCTATTACAAGACTAAAATGTTGTTAAAAATTTACGTAGGCAATCAGATTTTCAGGGCGCAACAAGTGCGTTATGGTAGCGAATTGTCTTAAGAATTGTACACTATTATTATACATCATATTAGTAAAGTTAATGCTTTAAAGTTACACAGACCTTGAAGTTCGATTTTAGAGGTACTAGTACGCGCAACTATGTCAGAATACCATGCATTTTGAATCTTGTTCTGCATGATTCAAACGATTTCATATCAAAAATTCCACCCAAGCAGGCCTTTTGCAAAATGAATATTCTGAACACTTCGACAGATGCACACCAAAAAATAATTCCATAGCTAAGGCGAGAATGGACGTATGAGAGATAAGCAGCTACACATGCCTTCAGATCAACCAATGTCGATATCATTCTTAGAGCATAACTGAATGAGGTAATCTTCGATGATAAAAGTTGAATATGTGCCTTCCAGTTTAGTTGGCAGTCGAGTACAAGACCCAAGAATTTTATATTCTTTGCTGTCGTCAAAGCCTCCTCTCCATACAAGACTACAGTACATCTTGTTCTTTGGGCACCTTAAGAACAACGGCTGAGTCATCCGCATATAGGCTTGTAAGATATTCCTCAGATATTTTAGGTGAATCATTGATGTAAATGAGAAATAACAATGGACCCATAATTGATCCCTGCGGTATTCCGCTGCCGCTTTCAGGATTGACGTATTTGATTCTTTGATTTTTCTGTGTAAGGTAAGATCTAATAAGCGTCAAAGATGTTCCTCTTATATCCAGCCGTTCTAATTTGCAGTATAATATGTCATAATTAACGCTATCGAAGGCCTTTGATATGTCCATGAATATGCCCGTCACATCTTTGCACTCACTTATACCATCAGTGATATTTTTTATAAATTGGTATACCGCACGCGCTGTAGCTCTGCCCATCGCAAAGCCACTCTGCACACTACTTAGTAAATCATTATCCATTAGAAAAGTGTACATCCTCCTGTGTATAATTTTTGATATAGTCGGTAGGCGTATATATATATATATATATATATATATATATATATATATATATATATATATATATATATATATATATATATATATATATATATATATATATATATATATATATATGTATATATATATATATATATATATATATATATATATATATATATATATATATAGGTCTTAGGAGATTTAGTTTAAGGTCATCTGAAGAAGTTTTTTAAAAGTTTTAAAATTATGATCCCCTCATAAGTCACTTTGTCTACGCAAATTCACTAAAAAAGTCATATATGTATCTACATACAATTCTTGTAAATGCGTAGATCAATTATATAGCTACATCCAAACTTTTTTCATGTTATCTCTGCAAATGCAGTGCAAAATATTATACAAAAGTCTGGACGCAGCAAGTGCGTTATGGTAGCGATTTTTTTAAAAATATTTTTAATAGCAAATGTGATGAAAGCAGGCCTAAAACTTGGTTGCCTATATAGTAGCAACAATGTACCATATTTCATCGAAATAACTTTATTGTTTGAAAATATATAAAAATTTTCAAAAGTCTGGATGCAGCAAGTGTGTTATGGAAGTGAATTTCCATAAAAATGTTTTTAATAGCAAATGCGAGCAGGCATCAATCTGATTACCGGTATAGCCTATGTAGTAGAAACAAAAGGAAATATGAGCAGAAAATGCGAAGAAAACTGCTTAAAAGCTGTCTATTTGAAGGTATATCCCCATTAAACCCTGTCCATCCCACACAGCACCCCCATTTGCCCCAGGTCACGTAACTTCCTTGAGGGGTATGAACAAGAAGTTCTTGTGGTTTATGCAACAAGGATGGTTGTATGCACACGAGGGGGGAAAATGCCTACGACGAAGCAGACCCCCCCCCCCGTTCGACTTGCGGCAGGGGCGGGGGGCTTCTTCTTCGTGGGGATTTTCCTTCCGCGTCGCGTGCATACAACCACCTTCGCTGCATAAACCACAAGAAAAATGTCTTGTTCCTACCCGCCAAGGAAGTTACGGCACCTGGGGGGGATGGGGGTGATGTGCGGGATAGGCAGGGTTTAAGGGGATATGGCTTCAAGATGTGAAAAAGACAGCTTACAAGCCCGTTTTATTCGAATTTTCTGCTCATATTTCATTTTTACTACCTACCCCGCCCAGCACCCCTACTCACTCCTGGTCCCGTTACTTCCTTGGTGGGTATGAACAAGAAATTTTTCTTGGGGTTTATCGATCCAGGGGGGGGGGCCCTAGGCAGGTTTCTGAAAACAGTTTTTTGAAAAGCGTTCGGGAGCTAAACTGCAAATTTACCGAAAATTCGCTACCAAAACGCAATTACTGCGTCCAGATTTTATTCTTACAAACGCATCATATTTCGATAAAAAAATGCAAAAACGCAGTAACGAATTTGTTCTACGAAAATTAGCTAAAAAAAATTATACACCCCTACTCACTCCTGGTCCCAAACTTCCTTGGAGGGTGTGAACAATAAATTTTTCTTGGGGTTTGTGGATCCAGGGGATGCCCTAGGCAGGTTTCTGAAAACAGTTTTTTGAAAAGCGTTCGGGAGCTAAACTGCAAATTTACCGAAAATTCGTTACCAAAACGCACTTACTGTGTTCAGCTTTTTTTTCTTACAAACGCATCATATTTCGATAAAAAATGCAAAAATGCATTAACGAATTTGTTCTACGAAAATTAGCTAAAAAAAATATAGACCATTAAACCATAAACTTCACTAAACCTACAGCGAAAGCATCAACTTAATTAAACCGACAGACAAAGCATCAGAGAAAGGGTCTGTTTGAAATTATATTTATGTAAATATTTTAGTAATATGAAGGGTAATGACGGTTGAATCTGAAACTTAAGGGTTCGCAGAACACTTTTCTTGCAACATTTTCTATTCACAATCCGTATTTGTTTCACGTTCTTTGCCTAAACATTGCCAATTTTGATGTTTAAAATTGCGAGTTTGACGTTTTGAGGAAAACTCCAAAATTTGTTTCTTTAACTGCCCATTACTTCTTGGTCTTTAAAGCTAGAGACCAAAATTTTGGTACAGTCACTCTTTATTATATAAACACCCGTACCAAATTTGGTTGCCCTTACTTTGTTATTTCCGGATATATGAATTTTTTTAAAAAGAAAATAGAAAATTTTCCGGGAAAACCCGGTCCGATTTTCCTGGCTAACGAACTTATCCAAGCCACTTGCAAAAAGAAGGTACTCACCAAATTTGATTAAGATTGGTTCATTATTTTTTGAGTTATCGGTCGGATATATATATATATATATATATATATATATATATATATATATATATATATATATATATATATATATATATATATATATATATATACAGATCTCCTCATTAGCGAATTAAAAAAAATCCCAAAAAATATATATCTCCAGTAACGACAAAAAATCGGTCGCAGTTTATTTTTTGTTTATTATTATTTAAAAAGTCAATTTGCATTTTTTCACTATTTGATATCGATGATTTCTACACACAGCCACGTTAAAGTTGGCTGCTATTTTAAGATTATATGTATGTTCACACGCCATAAGATCAAATAGTGAACACTTTGAATTCTTGAGAGCGCGACGAAAACCTTCTTTTCCCATGAGCTTTTGACAAGAGAATGGTTCCTATGAGAAAATCAAGCAAATTATCCCTCGCCCATATCGGCCGGGTTTTAATTCGATAGCATCGACACGATTTGTTGTTGTAGTTGTTTGGCTCGGTCGGCGATTCCTTTTTATTTACATCGGAATGCGGCGCATATTATACCAACAAAGGACGGATAAAATATAGCCCACCTCTAAATTTATCACACATAAAAAATCGGTGAAATGTAAAGATTTCTGTGTATTTAACGGTTATTTTCGATTCTTTTATTGATGTACCTTTTATGTGAATAGCTCTTGAGGGTTGAATATCCATCCACCTGAATGTGAGAACACATACACTGCTAACACGCAGTGTTACAGAATTGCTAAATATAAATGTACTCAGACAAAAAGTTTGGACGCAGCAAGTGCTTTATGTAGGTAGCGAATTTTTATAGAAATGATCTACACTTTTTTACGACAATTATATACACTGTTAATAAAGTAACGCATAAATTCAATACCATTTAAAGTGACCATTATTAGGCAAAATCCATACACAGGTCGATTGTTATTTTAAAAAAACTAACTTTTTGATATAAAAACCTCACCCCTATCGTTATAACTCTTCAAAGGGTAGCTACCCCTTAAAAATTTTGAAATTGTATGGCGGATATATCTTTTTAAAGCTAATCCAAGTCTCTATTCAGAAATACCTTTTTTTTAGGAATAAAATAAAGTGAGTAATAACATTTGTATTATCAGTAACACCTAACACAAGTAAAGCCTATAGAAAATTATACAGTTCAATCTTAGCTACTCAAATGTTCGAAATACCCACCCTCTTGCGCCTGATAGTATCCCAAATGGTCAACAAATTCTTGTTGGACTCTACTTATAATATCTGTAGGAATGTTGGTACAGTCAGTTCTAATTCTTGTTTTTAATTTGTCGATAGCATCTGGTTTACTTTTGAATACCACATTCTTCAAAAACCCCACAGAAAAAATGTAAGGGACTTGGGTCAGATCAGGTCAGGTCAGTAGTGAGGAAGGGAGTAGCGACTCTTTGGCACCTGCGCCGTGTAATAGGAATGACCTGGGGACTTAATCTTCAGATCTTTCATTGGATTTACACATTTTTAATATTTCAACAACACACCACGAGGGCTTACAGCCTAAATACTATCGTAACGTGGGTGTCGACAAAGAGGAAAGAGGCAACTTGTTAATTCTGTACTTGAAGGTTTGGAGGTTCGGAGGAGAAGGAAAAACATGTGCCAGCAAGGAATTCCACAACTTGGAAGCCCTCGGGACAAAAAAGCGGCCATAACAAGATCTTCTATGTCTGGTGACCTGGTTCATTCGCTCTGTTCCCCTGGTAGATTTGTTGGGGGCAGCAGGTGGAGGACCTATGAAAGAAAGCTGCTCTGAGCAGTGCCCGTGCAGATATCTATAAAAAAAGAGAGAAGTCGCCAACGGCACGTCGGTGGGCAAGGGATTGCAGCCTTTGGGTGAGGGTAGGGTCACCGATGAGACGTATAGCTCTCTTCTGAATGGGGTCTAGGATAGCGAGTGGAGAAGCGGCAGCAGCACCCCAGATGTGGGAGCAGTATTCGAGGTCTGGCCGTATTTGTGAAGTATATAAGTTATAGAGATTAGCTGGTGAAAAGTATTTGCGAGACCGAAAGAGGAAACCTAATTTCTTAGCAGCCCCTTTTGCAATTGATGTGACATGTTGGTGCCAATTGAGATTTCGATCTACAGAAATGCCAACAAGTGAAAAGGACTCATTACTTTGAATAACTTGGTTGTTCATTGTGATGGGTCTAGGGCTGGTGTATCTCTTATGAGATAGAAAGCAAGACTGCGATTTGGTGGGTTTGAACTGTACAAGATTTCTACTTCCCCAGTGTAATAATTTTTGGAGATCCACGGAAACAGAACCCTCCATGAGTCTGCGATCCTCATCTAATTGGGCTAAAGAGACAGGCTTAGAATATTGTATATTTGAGTGGAGGGTGCTGTCGTCCGCGTAACTGTGAACTGGGTTGGATATGCTAGGGAGGAGGTCATTGATGTGGAGAAGAAACAAAGTGGGTGCTAAAGCTGAACCTTGAGGGACTCCTGCATTAATTGGATACAGTTTAGAGGAATGACGCTCCACGACACCAGAAATGCTACGGTTGGAGAGGAAATTTGCTAGAGTTTTTACAAATTAAAAATAAATTCCCAAAGACATGCGTTGAGACGACTTAGTGGTTAAAGTGCAATGCCTGACAGATAAAGTAGTTATCTGCCACGCGGTGAGTGATTCATACAACAGATATCGACCATACATCAACGGTAACCAAACTAAATATACCAGGCATAAAACATACTACCCGAACCAACAATCGCGAAATCTCGGCCGCAATTATGCAAAATGACAGACGACATGAAATTACAAATTTTTCAAGTAATTGCTATTTAACTGGGCGATTCAAGCAGTTATTAAAAGATGCTATATTTGTAGCTTTATGAACGGCCACAAATACAGTTTTAGCGCAGCATAGATATATTATACTGTCGCATAATATAGTAGAAATGTAAACAAAATCAAGCCAAGTCTCTATATAAGTGCTTCTAAAATAGTTCCTTTCATCTTTAAACTTAAACGTAATACATCATATAAGACCGAAACAGTCGTGGGATGTATTTCAATGGTAATTCTACTAATTCTGTAATCAATTGTTATGTGTACTTTGAATATAATATCCCAGGCATGAAGCCGATCTAATATAACATGTAAACAAAACGCTGGTTAACGTATGCCTAGATGGCTGAGAGCCGTCGCGCTTGCCTCATAAGCAGAAAGTTACGCGATCGAATCCAGCTCGATGAATGTATGTTTCTCTTTATGTTTTATTTTGGCATTTGGTGAAACAATAGTACATAGATTTCATACGTTTTGAACAATATCTCATTTTTGGTTACAACGCCTAAATAAGTTTGTCAACTTTGAGTCTGCAATTATAATTTTGTTATTGTTGATATTGAAAAAACCGGTTTGATTAGGTTGACTAAAACGAAATTATACTGGTGATTAATAAGGGAAAATAACTGCTACGTTTACAGTTTGGCAGATACTTTACGTTTCTAAATATGAATTAAGTTTCCAATGTCCAATCTTCTGTCTAACTTTAATGAAATTTGTAATACAAATTTCTTATAAAGAGACTTACACTATCCATAAATATAGCCAAATTGAATTTTCTAGTTTCATATAAAAATGAGTTTTCGGTATTTTTCTCAAAAGAAGTTAGAACAAATGATTGTTTTGTTGTTGATAATAGAGTGATATCGATGGTAACACTTTCGAAAGAATTCTTCAAATGTGCGCTTAGTAGGACCTCTAAAATCAATATTCAAGGCCTGTGTAATTTTAAAGTATTAACTTTACTAATATGCCGTATAATAATATTGTACAATTCTTATGAAAATTCGCTACTATAACGCACTTGCTGCGTCCGGAAATTTTTATTATATCTACTAGTTTTGCTTCTCATTTTCAATACAGATTTTACCGCTAATTGTTTAATTTTTAAGTGCATCGGTGGTTCTTTTGTTTCTGAAAATATTATTTCTACCGGCGTTGACCTCATTGTTCCCAGACATATTCCGAGAGCTTTCAACTGGACACGACAGAATTTTTTAATATTACTTTTTGATGTTCATGCGAATGCTCTACATCCGTAATCAAGAATGGATCTTATAAATGATCGATAGAATAAAAGGGACACCGTAAAATCTGCCCCTTAATTACAGCTCACAGTTATTTTTAATATTTACAATCCGCGTTCACATTTTGCCACCATGTATTTTACATGTTCTGTCTACCACAGTTTCTTGTCAATTAAAACACCTAAATACCTCCAATTATTTACAACTTTTTATACTGAGTGAGTCTACATTCACATATTGTGGCCAGTCTAAGGGATGCCTTGTGAGATCCATAACTGCTGTTCTTCCTAACTTTATTTCAAATTCGCTGTATTCAAACATATCTGAAATTTTAGTTATTATTCGTTTTAACCAATTAAGACACTCGTTTACTGTTTACTTAGAATATACGTGCATTGAAAATGTAACATTCGTTCACTATCATCTTATTAGAAGTCGTTAAAATTTAAAAAAAAACATGCCTTACCCGCATCGTGGTATTTAATTCAAGTTTCAAGGTAATTCCCAACATCAATATTATCGTTAATAAGTCCGTGCAACACCTGCCGTTTCTTCTATAAAACAACTGAAACACGTCCAATCTAATAATAATACCTTGAAAAGTAGTCATGTGGGTCGATACGTCAAATTACAAGATCTCGTTATTCAATTTTATATTATACAAAAGGAAAATGTTAGCTTCTTATTATCCTCTATATACCAAGTGGTTATTAATTAGAATTGTGAAGAAATAATTCCATCCGCTGAAGCACTAACGGCATATGCTTAACATCGTCTTCATCACAGTCCAAAGGCAATGCGCCTTGTCGTCGCACTCCCTGCCTTCAGCGTCTCTCTTTATTTCATTCATTCATCCATTGCACCGGGTTTTTCTAAGGTTTTCCTTTTTGTCTACGCCTTCCCTTTTTCCCATGTGTGTTTGTATCCTCCAAATAATGATGTCAAAAAAGTATCACTTCTCAGAATATTTCCAATAAATTTAGACTTCCTCCTAACTTCTTTTGGCAAGCATTTTTCTTCTCTTACCTCTTTTAGGATACTTATATTCGTCTTCCTATCGGAGTACATTGTCTTGATCTTTTTTCTTCATGTCCATATTTCAAAGGTTCTATCCCCTTCACGTTCTGCATAGTCAAACTTTGATATACGTCCCATGCATTTTAATTTTCCATACGTATGATTTTTCCTTTTTGTCTACGCCTTCCCTTTTTCCCATGTATGTTTGTATCCTCCAAATAATGTTGTCAAACAAGTATCACTTTTCAGAATATTTCCAATAAATTTAGACTTCCTCCTAACTTCTTTTAGCAAGCATTTTTCTTCTCTTACCTCTTTTAGGATACTTATATTCGTCTTCCTATGGGCGTACATTGTCTTGATCATTTTTCTTCATGTCCATATTTCAAAGGTTCTATCCCCTTCACGTTCTGCATAGTCAAACTTTGATATACGTCCCATGCATTTTAATTTTCCATACGTATGATTTGACGAACCTCTACCATAGGTCAAAGTTAAAATCTCCATTAGTAAGAAGAGGATTAGTAATTAAATTCTTGCTTTGAAATCGCAATCCCCCTCCTTAGTTCTTTACTACATTGAATATTTATATAAATATAACCTTTAATAACGGTATTGTACGGTAAAGCACTTGACATATAAAACCTTACTGACCTGACAAATGGCACTGGTACCGAACTAAATAATAATTTCAGTTACATGCCTAGAACCATCCTGGGATGCATTAGCCACGAGAAAATTTTTGTGCAAACAACCCCCAAGAAAGTTGCGGTATCAGGAGTGAATAGGGGTGCTTGGCTTGCCTTAAAATCCCGTTTATCACGCAGAAAACCCCTATTCCCCACAGGTCCCGTATTTTTACTCGGGCTGGTTCCCAAGAATTTTTTCTTGTGGTTTATACATATATTGTGGTTGTAGGAATGCTGAAGGCGAAGGAGAATCCGCCTGTGCTTTGGGAGTGTCAGCTAGCATGGGACATGAATGGGGGTGGATTGGGTGATTTGTAGTTGGGGGTTTCCTAATCCTTCTGCATGACTTAATGTGGAAACCACAAGAAACATTTTTTGGGAACAACTCCCAAGAAGGTTACGGGATCTGTGGCAAATTGGGGTTCTGTGTGAAGTAAACAGGATTTTAAGGGGGAATTGCTGCAAAATAGAATAAAGGCAACAACAGGTCCGGCTAAGCTGTTTTTTCCAATTTTTCGTTTCTTCCTTCCTGACCACCACTCCTCTTCACTCCTGGTCCCGTAAATATCTTGGGCGTTGTGTGCAAGACATTTTTCTTGTGTGTTTCTGAAAAAAATAATCTAAAAGCCCTCCGTAAGCTCATCTGCGAATTTATCAAGTATTATTTTACCTATAGAAATTTAGTTATTGCGCTCACTGAGTTTACTCAAAACCCACTTGAATTTAGGCATTTTTAAAGTATGTATTGGGTTTTATATGATTGCTTTAGGGGTAATTCTGGTCACCATCGTGTGGGTAGTATCGGCATGGCCGGCATTACCCCATATAATTTTTTCCCATTGTTTCAAATTTTCGTTTGTTTGCAGATGCCGCGGACTTATAAACAAAAAACTACCAGAGCTTGTTGGACCTCGGAGACGCTTCAGGCAGCTCTGGCAGCAATATAAAATGGACGCCCCGTTCGGGAAGTTTCAAGAAGTTTTGACATTGTAAGAGCGACTCTTCAAAATCGACGTAGAGACGACCGAGTATCTAAGCCTCAATTGGGATGACCCCCAGTATTTACTACAGAAAAGGAGCAGGAATTATCGGAGCAAATAATTACTCTTGTCAAACTCCTGTTTGGAATTACACTGGCACAGGGTCAGCAAAGCGCCTACACTTTTGCCAAATCCAATAATTTGGAGAATCGGTTTAAGGAGGAAAAAGGCTCAGCGGGTCGTGATTGGTTAGAGGGAATTTTACGACGTAATCCACAAATGACACTAACTAAACCGGAATCAATCAGCGTAACGTGTGACTGCTTTCAACAAAGAAGAAATTGGAGTTTTTTGCAAACCTTAACACTTTAATGGACAAATATAAATTTTCTCCGGCAAGAACTTTTAACGCTGATGAAACCGGCATTACCACGGTACCACGTCCAAAGAGAATCTACGCTAAAAGCGGTAAAAAAACAGTGGGTTATTTTAGTTGGCAGAAGGGAAAAACCACTACTGTTATGTGTTAATCTGGCGTGTCTGAACTTTACATTCCTCCAATGTTCATTTGTGCCAGGAAAATAATGGCCGATCTGTTGAAGAATAAAGAACGTCCAGGCGCTATTTATCGCTGCTCAGATAACGGATGGATAACCGAAAATTCATTCATTGAATAGTTGAAACATTTTGTGGATTGTGTTAAAAATTCAAAGGAAGATCCAGTTCTGCTATTAATAGATAACCACTCCAGTCACTGCTCGTTAAATGTCTACAATTTTTGCAAAGAAAGAGGAATTATTATTCTGACGATTCCATCACATACCGGACCGAGTTCAACTGCTTGATGTTACTTTTTATGGTCCTTTGAAGTCAGCATATAACTCACATGTGATAAGCTTAGGGGAAATAACCCAGGAGAAAAAACTAAGCCCAATATCGTCGCTTATTCGTTCAACAAAGCTTTTGGTAGAGTTACAACTATCTAAAAAGCCACTAAAGGTTTTGAGGTAAATGGAATATTTCCTGCCAGCCCTGATGTTTTCTGCGGAGAAAATTTTGCCCCTGCTAAAAACTTAGAACCTACAAACTTAAATTAGCCGATTCACTGAAATGAACAAATAGCAGAGATCAGAAAAGATGAAAGGGAAAAAGATATAGGAGAAAAAAGAATGAAGGTAGACACAAATGAAAATGAAATAAGACAGAACCTATCATTTGGAGAAATAATACCAGTTCCTGGATGTTTTGGAATTAATAAACAAAACGGAAAAAAAAGGTGGAAAAAAGCAGCACTCTCAAATATTTACGTCAGCTCCCATAAAAGACATTCTAGAAGAAAAAGAAACTGCAAAACAGAAAAAGCTGCAGTCAAAAATAAATAGATTAAAAAACAAGTTTTCGGTAATCTTAATGGCACCAGCGTTTTGGAGAAAAAAAAAACGCAAATACTGTACAGCAAAAAGAAAAGCTTAGAAGGAACACAAAATTGACTTACCATAAGTGTGATGAGGGAGAAGAAATGTCAGACTCCGAAGTTAGTGAGGACATTTGCATTATTTGTGGGTGAGTTTGGAAAAAACCGGAAACTCTGGCTAAGATATGTACGCAGTTCTGAATGGACTCAGAGCAAATGTACCAATGGAGAAAAAAAGAAACCCTTTCTGTGCGATTGCTGTCTATAAACAAAATTGTGGGTAATTGCGGCCCCTGGCTGATAGTGCCCAGTGCTTCGGGGTAATACCAGCCACTCATATATTTGTTTAAACATTATGTATTTTTTACGCTGTTTCGTTCGGTTCTAATAAACATGTATTTTGTTCCCTAGCGTCTTATCTTTCATTTAAACCTACCAGTTCCTCCTATGTCATAAAATGTCCGAGATATTTAAAGACTTTCCTTAAGGGGCCGGTATTTCCCAGTCTACCCGAATTTAACCCCACCAAATGTCAAACCATTTCTGCATAATCTCATTTGATGCAATACCATTTACACACGCTGTATAGTTACATAGTTCATTTGCTGCGCATGATTCTTAAATTAGCGTTGCAAGATTAAAATGTGGGTAGTTAAAACAACAAATTCCAAAAAAATATCATAAATACCATACACTTTATGACTTATAAAAGCACAAACAAATAGGCCAAAGCATAATGTAAAGTCATGCAGACCAATATTTACATGAGCTCATGAGCATATCAAAGACATTTCTACCTTGATAGATGCACACGCGATATGTACGTGAAGAATAACTTGCAAGACATGTATGCATGCTACATAGTAACTTCAATGTAATACCTGCCCCATTTTTATAATACATCTTTACGTCATTCAGGATTTTGTCAAAGTAATGTTCTCCCCTTTCAAACCGGCTTCATGCTGCGTATAAGACATCAGCTTTTGAAAGCTTATGCCATAAATATTTTATACCTTTCATAGACCAAGATCATTTCAGAATGTCATACATCCTAGCTCACATAAAAGTTAAGAAGTTTCCTCTTGCAGTTATCTAGAAACTGTTTTGGCACCTGGATAACTCACAATATTAATTCGAGAAATCGTAATAATAATAATAATAGTAATAATGAGATTTACTTAGATCAACATAAACATGTATCTAATTACAGGACTACAATTAGTTATACTGGGTTAACAGTTATAACAGAAAAATATATATAGGGTGGCACATTGAAAACGAAACAGACCGATTTGCGTCCAGAGAATTTTTTTTAAGAAACGCTGAAATATATCAATTTTAATATTGAGGGGGACATGTTTTGACATAAAACTCAACTTTGTCACAACAACCCCTTAAGGGTGGTGATAACAACACTTATATTTTAAATAGGGAATATGGGTCGAGTGTTACATCATTTGAAAGCTCTTTCTTTTCTGAATTCAGCACACTAATTTTTTTGGAAGTTTTATTAACTCGTTTAAAAATTATTCACAGTTGAAAATGCAAAAACGCATTTCACTCATTCCGATAAGAAATGTGCTGATAGTCAATGTTTTGTTGGTTTGTAAACAAAAAATTGACTATCAGAACATTTCTTATCTGAATGAGAGAAATGCGGTTTACTATTTCAGTTTATCGGTCGGTTTGATACTTGATAGTACTACCGAAAATTAATTTCACAATGGTGTATTCTGTAGAAGAAAGAGTTGAAATAATTACTCATTTTTCAAAAAGAACGTACTTACGAAAAGAGCTACTGGGGACAGAGAGTCATCGTTGCGACGACCAGGCGACATCCCGTTTAGTTTGAGCTGATAATTAATTTCGAAGTTCTAGAATTAAGTAACTCAGGGTATCCAGGAGAAATAAAAATCAAATTCCCTGACATTTCCAGGCCCAAGTGATTTTTCATAATACTCGTAATGAACAACACACATCTCTGAATAGTTTTTTATTAAAAAGATAATAACAAAACATAAATATGGTTAATTCTGTTAACTTATACAGAAACGTGATAAATTTCTACCTGTCAAATTCCTGAACTACCTAAGAAAATCATGATATGAATTATTGAAAGTTCGCGTCAGCTTATCGTTGATTTATATATTTCCCCCTTCTCATAATTTCTTTACACTGTCATACACAATGCGTTGCAATGATACACTTTTCTCTTCTGGATTACAATACAAATGCCCATACACAAATGCCAAATATCTACACTACAACTTCAACTCTATGTTACATGATCATAAAGGTTAAAATAAAAAACTCGGGACGCAGCAAGTGCGTTATGGTAGTGAATTTTTATTGAATGCTTCAAATTTAAATAACTCAATTTTCTATAAACTTAGAGAGTTTAATTTCAATACATAGTAAGGTTTTTCCTAAGGCAAGATATCCACAAAATTTCATTAAAATAACTTTGTAATTTTCGGAGAAAAAAATTTTTTTCGAAAGAAAATTTAAAATTTGAATAACTCAGATTTCTCTAAACTTAGAAAGTTGGATTTTGGTACGTAGTAAGGTTGAGGCAATATATATAGTAAATTTCATTGAAACAGCTTTGTTACTTTCGGAGAAAAAAAATTTTTTCGAAAGAAAACTCAAAATTTTTCCGGAAAACCCCGTCTGATTTTTCTGCATAACGAACTCATTCAAACCATTAATAAAAGACAGGCACTTGCCAAGTTTCATCGAAATCGGTTAATTATTTTTTGAGTTATCATATATATATATATATATATATATATATATATATATATATATATATATATATATATATATATATATATATATATATATATATATATATATATATATATATATATATATATATATATATAAACATATAAAAATTAAACCTATTTACAAATGAACTTTAATAAGATATTATGCTGTGACAATACCTCTCTCAAGCACCCTAAAATATAAGCAAAATGTGCACAGTTATATATGTTTTATTTCTTTTTCCCTTGTCTTAATACACTACATATTTTATGACAATCGATTTAATTTACTTATTTGATTTCATAAATAGTCGGTTAATAGTGACTTGGAATGAAGTAGACACCACATCTTCAAACGTATTAAAAGAATATGAGTAAATCAACAGCAACTGGGAATGAATTCGGTCAGTTCCCCAGCCACGTGGTTAAAAAACACTGTTTGTATGAGTGGTTACAACTCTACCTCTAAATAAAAGGACTGTAACAGCGGCAGAAGCAGAAGTCAATGGAAGGTGTGTGTATTCGAAAAGAAACTATTGACTATTAATAACAACAATTGACTAAAAACTCTGCGAGTTGTCAGGAAAAAATAATTATACTACAGAGGTGATAAATGATAATAAATTACAATAGGATTATATATAATCGTAAATGCTTCCAATGATTAACAATCAGTGAATTCAGTATTATTGACATTTCTCGGAAACTTACAAATGAATGTCATGAGTCAATAAGATAAGCATTGACTAACCAACAGCAACCACATACTTATGATTTAAACATAAATGTTTCAAATTTGAATAGCTCAATTTTCTGTAACCCTAGAAAGCTGAATTTTGGCACCTAGTTAGGTATTTCCCAAAGCAATATGTAGACCAAATTTTATCGAAATTTTCGGTAAAAAATTTTTTTTGAAAGAAAACTCAAAATTTTCCCGGAAAACCCCGTCCGATTTTCCTGGCCAACGAACTCATCCAAGCCATTAATAAAAGAAACGCACTTGCCGAGTTTCATCTAAATCGGTTAATTATTTTTTGAGTTATCAGACGGATACATATATATATATATATATATATATATATATATATATATATATATATATATATATATATATATAAAAATTCAAACTGACCCCGGATATGGGTTCTAGGGGTCCTAATTCGCGCTCATTGGAAAGAATTTTTGCAAAGTCTCACCATCGATACCTCTCTATTAGTGAATTTTTTTAATAAAAATTCACTAAAAACACATTCACTACACAGCTATACGCCGCTAATAACTAGAACGCATTTTGCATTTTATGCATTCAAGGAAGAGCATACAAAGTGACATAAACGAATGAGACATGTTTGAGATAGATACAGAAGACACTATTTTATATTGCCGTATGACATGTCGCGCGTTCATTGGCGGTTTCAGTTAATTCCAGGAGAAAATATTTATGTAAAAAAATTTATATAATATAAATATATGAAATAAAAATAAAAATAAATCTGTTGGTGTCACAATTATACAAATATATAATTTCCAGGTCTACTGAACGATTTTCATGACATTTGAGCAAAATCACGAATTTCCCTGACATTTCCCTGACATTTTAGGGGTTGTTTCAATTTCCCAGATTTTTTCAGGTTTTCCAGGTCGCTGGGTAACCTGTAACTGTAATTAGCAAAAAATTAAGTTTTGAATGGAACCCTGTCTACCTAAAATTTATGACATGTTTTCTCTAATTTCGAATCTAAAATAAGTGCAAGAACAACCTCTTTTATTTCACGACCGTAAATATCAATCAGCTCTGTAATAATTCCAAACTGAAACCTGTTCTTGATTTCGGTGCGATAATTTTTGTTTTGTTTTCTTTTTAATGCTTATGTAACGTATGCCAATGGCAGCACCACATCCTCAGAGCCAGTGCGATGGGTTATTTCATGTAATTAGCAAGGTGACAACATTGTAAAGCACAATGAAATCAACTCAGCAAGGCTTTGTTACCCAGTTATTACTTTAAATTTACAAAGATCAAGGAGAAAATCATATGATGTCGGATGAATGAAAAAAGTTTAATTATAGATTGGTAATGACATTGTACTATAATTATCACGTAATAACTTTGACAGGTCTTTAATTAATGCCTGAAGTCAATTAATTGCTATTCAGAAATTAATAAGGCGTAGGGATACAAGAAACTGGATATTTATGTAAAAAGTTTTGCTTTGAAAAGCTGCTTTTGGTTGATTGATGACAAAATGTTTGTATCTAAAAGTTAATAGATGATTTCTATTTTATTACAAGCTTTTATTTAACTTCCTTCGTTACTATATTTATTTGTTTGTTAGTTAGTATGTTGAGGTCAAAACTGACAAGTCAATGTTGAACCAGCTGCCCTTATCAAATTGGGCTGATATTTGATACGCGTTTATAAATCAAGCGACAACATAGGCTATCTGTACGGTCATCTTAAGATACGGTATGTTCTATTTTCTCACAATTTCCCCGACGTGGCTATCAAATTAAAGAGCTTTAAGATTACAACACAACAGGCTGGGTAACGCTTTCATAAATTCAAAATGGCGACCGACGCTAGGTATTTATTTCTCAACAAACCCTTTGATATGGGTATCAAATAAAAGCACTTCAATAATAGAAGGCTAGATCACGATTTCATAATTTGAATATGTATCAAAAGAAAAGGGCTTCACGAGTAAATAACAGTGGTCTAGGTGAAGCTTTCAAAAACCAAAAAATTGCGGCCGACATAAGATGGCGCAATATTTCTTCATGAGTCATCATGAGTGAAATTCAGGAGGCTATGTGGCGCTTTCATAGAGTTAATATGGCTGTTTTTGGTACGTTTTAGTACACTAACATTATAATAACTCCTAACTTATTAGTGAATTTTAATTACTTTACTAATAAGGAGGTAACGATGGTTGGACTTTCGGAATTTTTTTTGAAATTAGCGCGAATTAGGACCCCTAGAACCCATTTTTTCCCTCAGGGCCCATCCGCGTCTTTGCCGCCCCGATAGCAACGCAGCTTTTGGCTTGTTGTGAATGCCCTTTGTCTTTTCTACCCCACCCATTCCAAAATCACTCTGCCTTGAACTAGTCTGCACAGCAGTTAGTATGGTGAAGTTTTATATTGCTCCGTCTCCAGTCTAGGCTGTCCGTAGGTCAGTTATCTTTAGCGGTCCAGAGCTTTCAACTCGCACAAGATGTGCTAAGCTGAATCCTCTCCCTCGCCGCAGAGTCTGCATGCCAGGTCTCCCTCAAACCGCCCTATTTTATGCAGGTGTTTCCTGACAGCCATGTGTCCCGTCAAGAGTCCTGTTATGTTCCTGAACTGTCCTCTGCTAAGATTTAACAGCTCCACAGCTCTCTTTGAATTGGGTTCCTTAATTACTGACTTCCCATGTCTGAACCCTGGACAGTCTGCCCAATACACCCTATGTTCGTTTCTGACCCGGGACTTAATGGCTCCCCTGGCAGTGCTCTTTGTCATGCTCAGAACCGGTTCTGGTCCCATAAATGGTTCTGCTGACCCTCTCTTTGCGATACTGTCAGCTTCTTCATTGCCTTTGACCCCAGAGTGACCCAGAGCCCAGATCAGGGTGACCTCATTCTGCCCAGCCCGGTCGCTCGTGGGTTACTTAGGGCCTTAAGAACTGCCTGGTTGTCTGTGGCTATTAGGATCCGGTTGTTGATGTAGCCCCTCCTCTTGTTCTCCCGCACACAGTGCAGGATGGCGTACATTTCGGCCTGAAAAACCGTTGCTTGGACTCAGAGGGAAATACAATGACTTACCCTCGGTCCCTCCAAATAAACACCTACCCCCGTCCCACGTTCCCCGCCGGATCCGTCCGTGGACCAGACGAGCGCGTCCCGTGGTAAGCCCGGCGTCTCCTTTCGCCATACTTCGCTGTCAGGAATTTCTATTGTAAAATTGTTTTCCCTGCAGATTAGCGGGCTCGCGAAGTCTGACCTCTTTTCAAGCATGGGCTCCTACACGATCTCCTGAATTTTGAAGTGGCCCCTGAAGCCTGGGTTGATCTTCAGTCTACCATTGCAGGCTAGTCTGTATAGTCCTAGCCTGGCCGATAACTAAGTGTAGGGGGTGGCAGATCCAGCAACACCTCCATGGCGACTGTTGGGGTTGAAGTTATGGCCCCTATGATGCCCAGGCAAGCCATCGTTTGGATCTTGCCTAGTTTTTATTTGGCACTGGCTTGTGTCACCTTAGGCCACCAGAGCAGTGCCGCGTATGTTATCAATGGTCTGACCATCCTTGTGTAGAGCCAGTGGGGCATACTAGGTCTTAGTCCCCACGTTTTCCCATATAACTGCCTAATGACGGCTAGGGTCATAACTGTCTTGCGCAGTATTTTTCAACGTGACCATTCCCGGTTAGCTTAGAGTCCAATACGACCCCAAGATAGGTTACTACACTTTCTCCTCCTTATGAACGGTACCATGGTTGCTTTCTCGGGGCTCACCCCGAGCCCTTGGCCAACCGTCAAACCTTTCCACCACTTTCAGTGCTGT
The DNA here is from genome assembly GCA_964006375.1 of Tillus elongatus. Classification (NCBI taxonomy): domain Eukaryota; kingdom Metazoa; phylum Arthropoda; class Insecta; order Coleoptera; family Cleridae; genus Tillus; species Tillus elongatus. Next base: position 10,038,609 of record OZ023263.1, read on the forward strand.
CTGCATGCGCTCCCACACTGACTGTGTAACCTTTCCTCGGACTATAATGACAATGTCGTCCGCATAGCCCTGTACCTCGTACACCCCTCCAGAGAGCCTCCCTAGCAGGCCGTCTACGAATAGGCACCAGAGTCGGGGAGACAGAACGCTCCCCCGCGGACACCCCGTCGCGACCCCCGCCAGCAGAGTCCCTCCCGCGAGTGAGGTGAACACCGCCCTGTCCCTGAGCATGGAACAGATCCACCTGCAGCAGGTCTCCTCTATTCCACGCTTCCTGACAGCTGCCAGTACCGATCCGAATGAGGTGTTGCTGAAGGCCCCATCTATGTCTAGGAAGGCCCTCAGCGCCACCTCCCTGTGCTCCAGCGTATTCTCCAGTTTCAACGCCAGTTGGTACAGTGCTGTTTCTGTTGAGACTCCTGCTCTGTATGCATATTGTCTGCACTGTAGGGGATATGCTTCCAATACACCCCCCTAATGTGCTAGCCGAGCAGTTTTCCATTGTGAGACTTATTGGCCTCAAGTACTTTGCCTGGTCTATTGGACGCCCAGGTTTAGGAACGAATACAACCCCGGCCTGTCTCCATGCCCTCGGAATGTACCCCAAAGCCAGGCTGGCCCTCATAATTAGGGCATGCGCCGGCGCCAGTATGTCTATACCCTGTTGGAGCATGATGGGCATTATGCCATCAAATTACGGGGATTTGAATGGTTTTTAATGGCCCATCTGATTTTGCTCCAAGTAACCACCTCTTTAACGATGGTGAGACTTTCGGAAAATTTTTTGGAATGAGCGCGAATTAGGACTCAAGAACCCATATGCAAGTCTCAAAACATATATAAAAATTATTCTGGAACAAAAATTTGTATGTCTGTCGGTCGGTCGGTCTATCGGCCTGTACGTGTGTCTGTTAATAGACGCAATAAATTTCAAACGAATTGAGATATCATCTTCAAATTTGGTATCCAGTTAGCACCCGACAGAGGAACGCTTCGAATTGTTTTTGGGGATAACTGACGGCTGATTTGGTGAAAATGGACAATTTTTTGTTAAAACACGAGCAATATAGCGTTTCAGAAGTTTATGGGTACAGGAATACGAATATTTTCTTTGTGGTCGAGGCATGGACCCTAAATTCATTTCACGAGAATGTCGTTCTGGGGAGCGTAAATTATCACAGCTATGTGGAAGTTATAATTCAATTTGCAGCAATATTTTAGACTGGTATTAAAAGTGAGAATTTTAAAAATAAACATTCAATAAAAAAGTGCAAAAGTGCATTTTGCGCATGACTTTAGCACGATACTGTATTCTTGTGACGAATAAAATTACTATTGTTATTATTATTATTTAGCACCATATATCGTGAGTGAAGATTGGAACCTACGATGAACACTGATAAGTACAATTTGAAAAACTGAATTCAACATGATTATTTTTTGACCTGACTGTCGTTTCGCTAGCACAATTAACAGTGTTAACCAGATGCATGAATAACCTTTTATTAGACTAATAGTAGTAAACATTTATTCATAACTCTGATGACCATAACTTTGTTAGCGAAATGATCGTAAAATCTGAAAAATGTATTGTGGTGAATTGGGTTCTGCAAATTGTAGTTACAATATATATATATATATATATATATATATATATATATATATATATATATATATATATATATATATATATATATATATATATATATATATATATCATGTTTTAGTAATTTTCGTAGAAAAAATTAACCAATGAGGACATCCCGGCTTTTGAATTTTGAAAAATGTTTTGCTAATGAGCACAAACTAGGACCCCTAGAACTCATATCCGGGGTTAGTTTCAATTTATGTATTTATATATATATATATATATATATATATATATATATATATATATATATATATATATATATATATATATATATATATATATATATATATATATATATATATATATATATATATATATGTATCGCACCAATAACACAAAAAAATGGGCCGATTTTGATCAAATTTGGCATGCGCCTTTCTTTTGTAAGTGGATTGGATAAGTTCGTTAGCCAGGAAAATCAGAGTAGGTTTTCCGGGAAAATCTTAAGTTTTGTTTAAAAAAAAATGTTTATCTCAAAAAATTAAAAATCCATGGTAACCAAATTTGGTATGTGGTTTTAAAATATTAAAAGTAAACTATACACGAAAATTAAGATTTCTATGTGACCAGAAAATAAAGGTATAAAAATATTTGATGCCAGATTATTTCTATGAAGATTCACTACCATAACGCACTTGCTGCGTCCAGACTTTTTCATAATAGAATAATGGTATTAACTAACCCCTTCGATGATATTCTTGCTGCGGCCTATACACATGGTGTCTGTAGTGGTGGAATACTTAATACTATTTACGAATTATTATTATTATCAATACATACAAAGCGTGTATGTATATGTACATAGTTGTTTATATTGAACAAAGCGATTGGAAAGCCTGGGCGATAGTTGATTATACATGACGTGGCCTGCAGAAAGGACGTGGAAGACGCTGTCAAAGGATGCAGCACATCATTAACAAGACCCGGACCAAGTCCCTTTCATCTTCGATTGGCCAAAGGAGATACCAGCATGATACGATACGAAATGTTTTGTCGACTTTCCAGAACCGCTATTCAAAGCTGTGCACTGCAGAAAAACAAGTTTAAAACGTACAAATTAATTCAGTTAAAGAATTACTTGCATTCAACTCTCTCGTATAATGATGCTCTACATCTAAAAGGCTGCAACTTGCAACAGGTGAACTTGTATATAGAATAGGATTAAGTGAAACGTTTAGACTTAAAAAGGATGAAAAATATGTCAACAGTGTTATTCCAATGCGGTTGTTAGAAATGTTCCACAATTTTCCAGTTTAATTCAATGATTCCATAAATGAAAATAACGATATGTCCATATTACTAATTTAAAATTTCGAGACGCAGCAAGTGCGTTATGCTAGCGAGTTCTTATAAGAATTTTACACTATAATTATACGGCCTATTAGTAAAGTTAATACTTTAAACTTATACAGCCCTTGAAGATCAATTTTAGAGGTCCTAGTACGCATGCATTTGAAGAATTATTTCGAAATTGGTACCATCGGTATCTCTCTATTATCAAAAAAATTTTGCGTTCTAACTCCTTTTGGGAAAAATGCCCAAAACTCAATTTTCTATGAAGCTAAAGAACTAAATGTTGCTATATCTGTAGATAGTGTAAGTCTCTTTAAAAAAAACTTGTATTAAAAATTTCATTAAAACTATACAGAAGATTTCCAGAAGGAAACTTAATTCATATTTAGAAAAGTAAAGTACCTGCCCAATTCTAAACCTAGCAGTAATTTTTCCTTATTAATCGCCAGTACGATTTCGTTTCAGTCAGCCTAATCAAACCGGGTTTTTCAATATCAACAATAACAAAATTATAATTTCAGACTCAAAGGTGACAAACTTATTTAGACGTTTTAAACAAAAATGGAATCTTGTTCAAAACGTATGAAATATGTGCACTATTGTTTCTCCAAATGTCAAAATAAAACATAAAAAACATACATTTATCGAGCTGGGTTCGATAGAGTAACCTTCTGTTTAGGAGGCAAGCGCGAGTTTGGATAGTGCCCTTTTGGCACTTCAAAACAAAAAAACTTTATTTCGAAATTACAACAAGTTTAATTATAATTCTAAAACAAAGGAGAAATGCACGATGTTTAATGTTGAAACACTCGTAATAAATTCTAACATAATATTGTATCTTACTTGTATATATAAAGTCAAATATGCTTAGCTAACATTATAAAATAAAACAACTTAAACTAAATAATTATGATGACTATGATTATTCAGCGGTTTTAGTATTTCCGCGTTGAACGACTGCTTCGATCCTATTACTCTACTGACACGAGATATAAGTATAGCATTATACAGGGTGCTGTAACTCCTCCCTTGCCAGATGAGATTTAGGGTACCTTAGGGTGCCCCTTGCGCCATCTAGGCACACGTCGACTAACGTTTTATTTGCTTGATACTTTAGATCGGCTTCATGCCCGGTATATTACATTAAAGTATACATAATTAATTAATTACAGAATCAGTAGAATTACCATTGAAACACATACCCCGACGGTTTTGGTCTTATATGACGTCTTTTGTTTAAGTTTAGAGATAAAAGAAACTATTTTAGAATCATTTTTATATAGAGATTTGGCATGGTTTTGTTTAAATTTCTGCTATGTTATACGACATAATAATCTATGCAGCGCTAAAACTGTGTTTGGGGTCATTAATAAAGCTACAAATATAGTGTGTTAGTGAATTTTATTTAAAAAAATTCACTATTAGAGAGGTATCGATGGTGAGACTTTGCAAAAATGTTTTCAAATGAGCGCGAACTAGGACCCCTAGAACCCATATCCGGGGTCAGTTTCGATTATATATATATATATATATATATATATATATATATATATATATATATATATATATATATATATATATATATATATATATATATATATATATATCCGATAACTTAAAAAATAATCAATCGATATCGATGAAACTCGCCAAGTGCCTTTCTTTTATTAATGGCTTGGATGAGTTCGTTAGCCAGGTAAATCAAACAGGGTTTTCCGGGAAACTTTAGAGTTTCGTTTCAAAAAAAAGTTTCTCTCCAAAAATTACAAAGCTGTTTTAATGAAATTTACCAGGTATGTTGCCTTGGGAGAGACCTTACTATACACCGAAATTCAACTTTCCATGTTAATATAAAATTGAGTTATTCAAATTTTGAAGTTTTTTTCGAAAAAAAATCATTTCTCCGAATACCACTAAGTTATTTAAATGAAATTCGGTTGATATCTGGTCCTAGAAAAGACCTTACTACGTACCAAAACTAAACTTTCTAGGTTTATAGAAAATTGAGTTATTCAAGTGTGAAGCATTTCATAAAAATTCACTACCATAACGCACTTGCTGCGTCCCAATTTTTTTTTAATAATCGACTAAATCTCCCAGTTAAATAACAATCAATTGGCAAATTTTTAATTACATGTCGTCTGTCATTTTTCATAATTGCGGCTGTGATTTCACGATTGTTGGTTCGGGTAGTATGTTTTCTGCCTGGTATATATTTAGTTTGGTTACCGTTGATGTATGACATAAAAAAAATTAACGGACCTTGGCTTTGGGTTCTAGGGACCCAAACTCGCGCTAATCGGAAGAATTTTTTTCAAAAGCTTTTCATCGTGACCTCTCAAAAATATAGCGTTTTCAAAAAGTTTTCCCCGATTTTTCTTCGGAAAAACTTGAGCATAAGGGCTGATTAACGAACTCGACCTCGGTTTTCACCCAAACAAGATTTTTGCGAAGTTTGATTGAAATCAGTTTAGTATTTTTTGTGTTATCGCTGCGATACATACACACACATACACAAATGTATATATATATATATATATATATATATATATATATATATATATATATATATATATATATATATATATAAACATAACAAATTTTAACGGACCTTGGTTTTGGGTTCTAGGGACCCAAACTCATGCTCATCTGAAGAATTTTTTTCAAAAGCTTTTCATCGTGACCTCTCAATTAGCGAATTTTTCTTCATGAAAATTCGCTAAAATAAACTTTTTCGAAAGTTCCGCAAATAGTTTTATTTACTTTTAAGGCAAAGCAGGTTTATTAAAGATATTTTAAAAAGAAGAAATTTACATCCTTAGCAGATGACACTTATACTTATCGCTCACATTCATATCCAAGAAACAATTTCAAATAATAACAGTTGAAGGGTCCAATGCCAGAAGTTACTAACTATACTTTCGTAGGTTTTGAGGTACGTGGTGCCATCTTTCCAAAATTTCACGCTCTATCGTCTAGTCGAATCGGTTTCTCTGCTAAAAATTCCTAAGCCCCCCAAACTGAAATGGGCCAGCTACGTTGTAGAGCTCATTTCAATGCAAGAAGTTACTAAATCAGGAAAATACAGAATTCCAACCTAAAAAGTTTCTAAGTCAACATATCAGTTCTTTGCTGTTCTTGCTTTTCTAGCCTTAAACTAAACGATTGAAATTAACACAGTGGAGGTGTTTGGCTCCTAAATTAACAAACGAATATTAGTGGTCAGTACGTCGAAATGAATCATTACTATGTTCTGTATGTTATAATATATAGTGCGTAGGCAGTTTCTATAATGGACTTTAGATTATATATCATACATTGTTTGTATCCAAGAATCCATTGTACAAACTGTACTGTAGTGTGTACTATTGACTGTGCAATTCTGCCCCACCTGCTGCCCCCAACACATCTACTAGGGGAACAGAGAGAATGCACCCTTTTACTGTCCAGGTCACCAGATATAGAACATCTTGTTATGCCCGCTCTTTTGTCCTGAGTACTTCCAAGTTGTGGAATTCCTTGCCGGCACATGTTTTTCCTTCTTCTCCGAACCTCCAAACCTTCAAGTCCAGAATTAACAAGCTGCCTCTTTCCTCCTTGTCAACACCCACGGTACGATTGTATTTAGGCTGTAAGCCTTCGTGGTGTGTTGTTGAAATAAAAAAATGTCCCTTACAATCTTTATTCAAGTACAGTGTAATCTTTGCTTGTAGATAAGGGAGAATGGTTTGATTTTTCAACACTCGTAGGTGAATATTCTACAGAAAGTTCCTATGAAAGCTCCGAAGAAGAACTTGTAAAGAAAAATAGCCGTTCCAAAAATAAGAAAACATTCATTACTCAGAAATCACTGAAGAATAGAGTGACACAAAGAGAGGGAAAATAGATCAACCTCATGATGTAGAAAATCTGCCTGGATCATTAACTTTAGTGGCTGAAACATCAGGTCTAGTACCTTTAAAGAACAAACAGTCAGACTCAGTGGCTGCTGATGAAAATATTGGAAATAACCCAACCAGAAATCAAGAAACCCCTGCTGAAAAAAATATTGAAAACACAAGCAACGATGAAGGAACCCAAAGAGACTTGACAGATAAGTAAATTTCTACCCCACGTGGAAGAAAGATAAAGCTCTATCCAACGTCGTGGAAAAGAATTGTAAAGCGACAAGAACGATTATACTCGAAAATACTAAGACGTGAAATTCCGAATTGCAAATGGAAATGTAAAAATAAATAAATATTGGACGAACATTATTCCATTTTTGTGAATTACAAGCGCACCCTGACCTCACAACTTTTTCATAATGAAAACTCGCTAATAAAATCGAGATTAAGGGGCACTATTTTGATAACCTATTGCACATAAAATCTTCCATTTGTCATCGCGAACCACACAAAAATATGAGCTCAGTATATTAATTAACCATATTTAAATTCGAACGTGAATGTTTAAAAGTGAATTTTCATAGAACATAAAAAAGCACTTAGTAACTTCTTGCACTGGACCGTGCAATTATTATGCTTAAAGGGATTAACTCAAATTTCTAAACGTCACCATCTTCAGTGAAAATTCTTCTATCGACCCCCACCCTCTTTGAATGGTAAGCACCTTTCGAATTTTTTAAATCAAAAATTAGTTCGTGTAGGACCTCTTCTTAAAACAAAGTCATTTTCTAATCGGCACAATGCAACCTGTTCAATTTTGCACAATGGTGAACGAAAAAATAATGATTTCAAACGCAAGAAATAAACTGGTTTCCTTTGTTAATATTTTATATAAAAAGTATCGAAGCATGTCAACTTTTATTTCACAAATGTGGTACTAAACACAAAGCTTTATTTTGAAAATGTCAATCAATTCTGATAGGAAAGAAGTTTCTAAAATTTCATTTTGTTGCGAATAAGTAATTTTTGTAACAAAATACTTTAAGCGGTTTTTTAAGTTGCTCCAGACAGCAACTTTTCATCTCAACGGTTAATAGACAAAACTGCAGTTATTGATCTGCAGAAAATCCCAAGTGGATTATGGAAGTACATTTTTTTTCCCCCAGGGCTCGACCGCGGCCTTGCCGCCCCGATAGCACTGCAACCTTTCGGTGATTGTGCATAGCCTTAGTCTTACTCCACCCATTCCAAAATCACTGTGCCTTGAACTAGTCTGCACAGCAATTGGTAGGGTGAAGTTTTATATTGCTCTGTCTCCGGTCTAGACTGACCGTAGATCAGTTGTCTTTTGCGGTCCAGAGCTTTACACTCGCACATGATGTGGTAGGCTGATTCCTCTCCCTCGCCGCAGGGTCTGCATGCCAGGTCCCCCTCGAACCGCTCCATTTTATGCAGGTGTTTCTTGACGGCCATGTGTCCCGTCAAGACACCTGTTGTGTTTCTGAGCTGTCCTTTGCTAAGATTTAGCAGCTCCACAGCTCTCTTTGAACTGGGTCCGTCCATTATTGACTTCCCATGTCTGAGCCCTGGATAGTCCGTCCAGTACACCTTGTGTTAGTTTCTGACCCAGGACTTAATGGCTCCCCTGGCAGTGCTCTTTGACACGCCCAGAGCCGGTTCTGGTCCCATAAATGGTTCTGCTGACCCTCTCTTCGCGAGACTGTCAGCTTCTTCATTGCCTTTGACCCCCGAGTGACCCGACACCCAGATGATTGTCACCTCATTCTGCCCAGCCAGGTCGCTCGTCTCGTCTCGGCACTTACTCACCAGCCCGGAATTTACCCCTGGGCTACTTAGTGCCTTAAGGGCTGCCTGGCTGTCTGTGGCTATGAGGATTCGCTTATTGGTACAGCCCCTCCTCTTGTTCTCTGTGCACAGTGCAGGATGGCGTACACCTTGGCCTGAAACACCGTTCAATGGGCTCCGAGGGAAATACTATGACTTACCCTCGGTCCTTCCGAGTAAACACCTGCCATCGTCCCACGCTCCCCGCCGGATCCGCCCGTGAACCAGACGAGCGCGTCCCGTGATATGCCCGGCGTCTCCTCCCGCCATGCCTCGTGGTCAGGGATTTCCACTGTAAAGTTGTTTTCCCTGCACATTCGCGGACTCGCGAAGTCTGACCTCATTTCAAGCATGGGCTCCTTCACGATCTCCTGAATTTTGCAGTGGCCCCTGAAGCCTGGGTTGATCTTCAGTCCACCATTGCAGGCTAGTCTGTATAATCCTAGCCTGGCCTCTCCCACAATAACTAGGTGTAGGGGGGGGGGGTCAGATCCAGCAACACCTCCATGGCGACTCTTGGGGTTCTTCATGGCCCCTGTGATGCCTAGGCAAGCCATCCTTTGGATCTTGCCTAGTTTTTGTTTGGCACTGGATTGTGTCACCTTAGGCCACCAGACTAGTGCCGCATATGTTAACAATGGTCTGACCACCCTTGTGTACAGCCAGTGGGCCATACTAGGTCTTAGTCCCCACGTTTTTCCGTATAGCCGCCTAGTGACGGCTAAGGTCCTGACTGCCTTACGCAGTATTTTTCCAATGTGACCATTCCAGGTTAACTTAGAGTCCAATACGACCCCAAGATATTTTACCTCCCTGGCCATTGGAACGCTCCTACCGTATAGAGTGAGAGTTCTGTGGCTGTCGCTGGAATTACATATACTCAGCCAACTTTAAAAACAAGTGTCTGTTGGAAAATAGCGAATGATTGAATCATAGGTCTTTACTTTTTTGATCAGACGCTAAAACGTAAAATATATTGCATTTTTCTTCAGGTAAACTTAATTTTCTACCTGTTATCTTTATATCTAGACCAAGGATTACCTGATCTTTAAGCTAACTACCTGTCCACAGCAGGATAGAGCACCTCTACACTATGAAGCACCCGCTAGGACTTACCTACATAAGATGTATTCGAACAGGTGATACCTAGATTGTAAGTGGATGACACATATCTATAATCCAAAATTTACAAGAACAAGCCAAACAGTTTAGATCATGCGAAGGAACACAATTGCCAAGAGATAGCTGCTATATGTTTAGAAACTATTGAAAATGCGATGCGACGATACTGGATTGACTAGGATATAATTAGGAACAGAATGGAGAAAAGTACTTTATTCCTTACTTTTAAAGCGCACGGTATATTAAACAAAAGAGTAACACCCAGCACTAAGAATGAGATTCATAAAATTCCTTGCTTGATTACGTTAATTACCGAACAAGAAAGACATTAGTTAAATTTTGCACCACAGTCGTTACATTTATAATTTTGTAAGAAATTACGCATTCATTGTGAAGATAAGAAAAGCGTTAAATGATAAAGATCACCTGAGTACTTTGATATTATTCTCAAATTAACGAACTTTTGTTGAGGAAATAAGCCTAAATGAATAATTATTTGAGTTAATTGATGAAATGCCGCTGGTCTCCCATTGTTTATGTCGCCCTTGACTGAGCTAAATATCACCCTGGGGAATGAGTTAACGAAATCTGCTTTCACAAGTTAAAACTTTGTAGCTGTCTTAAAGAGTTGTATGAATATGTAACACCGTTACTTGTTGTATCAGACAATACAAACGCATTAAAGGGTTTTAGTAGCTTACATAAAACTCGAAAAACCTATGTGAAATGCTCTGAGATTATGAAATATCTTGATGCAGCAAGTTCGTTATGGTATCAAATTTATATAGCAAAATATCCAACGCTTTAAAATAGCAAGATTTCAATAGCAGCTTATCAAAAGATTCAGGCAGTTTATTACATAAACTATGATCCCATTTGCCTTCGTCGGGATCTACAGGACCTCGAAGAACAGTAAAAAAATCACAATCATAATCATAAATCAAAATAATGAAAAGCCAATGGCCGAAATACGCATAATGGTTGCCAATTTTCTGTCAAGAAATCAGTGCCGTTTATACGAGGTAACCAAAGGATACCTATTTGAAAAATAGTACGACTCTCTTCTTTGCACAAAACCGACATGTTCAGGGAATTCCACACTCAATTTAAAACTTTATGGTTTATTAGTTTTTTTGATGAAATAAACAGCTTTAGAGTATATTAGCTTTAAATGTAAAAAACACGCTACGCACAGAAATACATATTTTTAATACGTGCGAAGTCGCGAAGTAATCTGTGGCATTTGCGCTACTTAAATTGCGAAATTGGTATGTCTGTCCGTCTGTTTATCTGTTTTGGTAAAGGCAGCGAGTCAAACTTATTGCTAGTGGCATTTAGTTTTATACCGATAAAACTGTGTACGTCTTTTTGAAACACTAAAAGGCCATTTCGGCTTTGTAATCAAGATTATGCTGACATACACTTTATTTGTGAATTTTACTGATGGAAATACGGCAGAAGCAGCTATACCTAAGAATCTTCTTGTCTTCGTCGAAAGCACTAAGAACAGTTAGTTGCATCCTGCGTGAATTTAACAGAGTTCCCAGGATAAATCGAAGAATTTTTAGTTAATGTTTGAAGTGGGATTTACGATTGAAACCTTTGGCTCTTATGTACTTCTACAGAGGCTGATTTTTTAAAAGTTTCCTCGATTTTCTGTAGACCGAGAATCCCAATATGTGGGAGAAATACCTCTCAATATGCGACAGCAACTTTGGTTCTAGCTCGACGGAGGTCCGGAGAATTTTAGAAGAAATGTGACAGGACGGTGGATTGACCGTGGAGGACCAGTTACTTGGCTTCCGCGATTACCAGACCTAAATACAAAGGATTTTCAATTATAGGGACATATCATGGATATCGGTTATATGACTCCAGTGTCTACTAAAAACGCAGTTGCGCATAATTCAAAACGCATGTGCAAAAATTGATCGTGAGTGCGCTAACTAGCTTAAATCTTTTAATCAGAAGACGTGACTCTATCAAAATGGTAATTATTTCGAGAAGTTGTTGCATTAATTCACTTACCATTCGCTCACTTGTTGATTTAGTTTAAGTTCTTAAATAAAAATACGCGTGAGAGGTACGACAGAGTCGCCATCTCGGTGCTGAACCAGGTAGTATGTTGTCACGACAGCTCCAATTAACAGAAAATGCTATAAAGGCGACTGTGGACAACCAACTAACAATTTTGTAAATTGTCAGCCCTGGCTCATTTCTTTCCTAATACAGACACCATGGCCGTATTACTTTATAGGTGTGTTCTCGTTGTGATTAGTATAGTGCACTGGCGAGCTCTAATTAGAGCGAAACCGGTCTGCATTTCTCATTACCATGAGAATACATCTAGTCTTAAAAATACATATTTCTGCGCATGATACGTTTTGTCATTGAAAAGTAATTTACTCAAAAACAGTTTATTTTATCGAACTGAAGAGAGAAAAAAGTTTTTGAAATGAATCTAGAATTCTCTGAATGTGTTGTCTTTGTAAAATAACCAGTGGCGTATATTTTCCTTTAATAAAGTATTCCTTAAGTACCCTGATCTCTCGAGAAAAAAATGGCAACAACTATTTAATATAGAATATCGAAAAACCTACACGTTTCAAATTCTAGAAAGCTTCCTATGTTTAATACTAGTGTTATTCAAAGTAATGAGTCCTTTTCACTTGTTGGCATTTCTGTGGATCGAAATCTCAATTGGCACCAACATGTCACATCAATTGCAGAAGCGGCTGCTAAGAAATTAGGTTTCCTCTTCCGGGCTCGCAAATACTTTTCACCAGCTAATCTTATATACTTCACAAATAAGGCCAAACCTCGAATACTGCTCCCACATCTAGGGTGCCGCTGCCACTTCTACACTCGCTATCCTGGACTCCATTCAGAAGAGAGCTATACGTCTCATCGGTGACCCTACCGTCACCCAAAGGCTGCCATCCCTTGCCCACCGACGTGTCGTTAGTGACCTCTTTCTCTCTTTTATAGATATCTGCACGGACACTGCTCAGAGGAGCTTTCGTCCATAATTCCTCCACCTGCTGCCCCCAACAGATCTACCAGGGGAACAGAGCAAATATCCCCTTTTACTGTCCATGTCATGCGACATAGAACATCTTGTTATTCCCGCTCTTTTGTCCCGAGAGCTTCCAAGTTGTGGAATTCTTTACCGGCACATGTTTTTCTTTCTCCTCCGAACCTCAAAACCTTCAAGTCCAGAATTAACAAATTGCCTCTTTCCTCCTTGTCGACACCCACGGTACGATAATATTTAGGCTGTACGCCCTTGTGGTGTGTTATTGAAACATAAAAAGAATAGCCGAGTTATTGTTTTTTAACCATTTTCAACGCTCCGTATACCGTGAACAAAGGCAAATGTAGCAATAGCTTATAAGACAAACAGCGCTTATTTTTCGAGAAGCTATACGCTGTTGATGTCCTGCTGGTATTATAAAGTCGGCCACATACATACGAAAGTATCCAATTATAAACCCTCAAAATCCAGGTATATGTCCATAATAAGGAATGGCTAGGATCTTCCAAAACCGATCCACAAGGGAGAGCAGCGGAGGCCTTTGCAGTCAGCAATTCTTTGGCCAATATGGTTCAGCAACCTACTTACTTTCCTCGTATCCCAACACACAGCTCAAATCCCTTGGATCTCCTTCTTACTACAAATCCTGAATGCTATAAGATATCAGTCACCCCCCCCCCCCCCTTGGTCGCTCAGACCACGGCATGGTCACTGCTTCCTGTGCAATGCAACCCGAAGTCACACAGTCATCACACCCACGTATCGTTTGGCACTACAACTCCGCGAACTGGGACGAAATGCGAGATTACTTTTCCTCATTTCTATGGGCGTCTGTCTGCTTCTCTCATCCTGACCCCTCTGATATCTCACAAAACGTCACCGAAATTATCCAAGCTGGCATGGAATTATTTATTCCACGTACACAGAAAACCTCTTCAGCCACTCAAAAGCCCTGGTTCTCTAAATCCTGTGACAAGGCCAGACTTGAAAAGGTCAAAGCTCACAAAACGATTCTACACAATCCCAGTCAAGAAAATCGTCAAGCATTCAACGACGTAAGAAACCGCTATGTCCGCATTCTTTCTGAGGCAAAAAACTCGTTTAATAACCACATCAAAAACAAAGTCCTCTCAAGCTCCAACGGCGGCAAACCCTTCTGGACTCTTGCTAAGTCTATTGGGAATAATTTCTGCAAGAGCACGTTCCCACCTCTTGTCTCAGGCGATGAAATTGTTTCTACCGCCCTGGGCAAAGCTGAACTTTTTGCTTCGTTGTTCGCCGGAAATTCTACTCTCAACCCACCTCCAAATGTTCAACCACCAACAGTCCCCAATGTCGCGCATAAAATGACTGATATCATTTTCAAAACTAAAAAGGTACGAAAGATGCTCTCTTCTCTTAATACCAGGAAAGCCTCTGGCCTTGACGAGATCCCAGCAATTGTTCTCAAAAAATGCGCACCAGAACTTGCTCCTGTCCTGACTCGTCTGTTTCAGATATCTTACAATAAAGGCATATTCCCTAGTAACTGGAAAACTGCTCGAGTACAACCCATGCCCAAGAAAGGATCCAAAGCGCTTAACAGCAACTACAGGCCTATTTCTCTCCTTTCAGTCATCTCTAAAGTGATGGAAAAGTATATAAACACCGAACTACTAAAATTCCTTGAAAAACACAGTCTAATCCACGACAGGCAGTATGGATTCCGTCAGCGCAGATCGACTGCCGACCTCCTTTCCTTTGTCACCCATTCTTGGAACAAGTCTATGGAACAACACGGTGAATCCCAGATTGTTGCTCTAGACATATCCAAAGCATTCGACCAGGTCTGGCACGCAGCGCTGCTTAATAAACTTCCGGCCTATGGCCTACCACCAAAACTTTGTACCTGGACAGCAAATTTCCTCTCCAACAGGAGCATATCTGTTGTTGTGGATGGCCATTCCTCTAAACTGTATCATATTAATGCAGGAGTTCCTCAAGGTTCAGCTTTAGCCCCTACTTTGTTTCTTCTCCACATCAATGACCTCCTCTCTAGCACATCCAACCCAGTTCACAGTTACGCGGACGACAGCACCCTCCACTCAAATATACAATATTCTAAGCCTGTCTCTTTAGCCCAATTAGATGAGGATCGCAGACTCATGGAGGGTTCTGTCTCCGTAGACCTCCAAAAAATATTAGACTGGGGAAGTAGAAATCTTGTACAATTCAACCCCACCAAAACTAAGTCTTGCTTTCTTTCTCACAAGAGATACAGCAGCCCTAGACCCATCACAATGAACAACCAAGTTATTCAAAGTAATGAGTCCTTTTCTCTTGTTGGCATTTCTGTGGATCGAAATCTTAATTGGCACCAACATGTTACATCAATTGCAGAAGCGGCTGCTAAGAAATTGGGTTTCCTCTTTCAGGCTCGCAAATACTTTTCACCAACTAATCTCTATACCTTATACACTTCACAAATAAGGCCAAACCTCGAATACTGCTCCCACATCTGGGGTGCAGCTGCCGCTTCTACACTCGCTATCCTGGACTCCATTCAAAAGAGAGCTATACGTCTCATCGGTGACCCTACCCTCACCCAAAGGCTTCCATCCCTTGCCCACCGACGTGCCGTTGGTGACCTCTCTCTCTTTTATAGATATCTGCACGGGCACTGCTCAGAGGAGCTTTCCTCCATAATTCCCCCACCTGCTGCCCCCTGCAGATCTACCAGGGGAACAGAGCGAATGCACCCTTTTAATGTCCAGGTCACCAGACATAGAACATCTTGTTATGCCCGCTCTTTTGTCCCGAGGACTTCCAAGTTGTGGAATTCCTTGCCGGCACATGTTTTTCCTTCTCCTCCGAACCTCCAAACCTTCAAGTCCAGAATTAACAAGCTGCCTCTTTCCTCCTTGTCAACACCCACGGTACGATAGTATTTAGGCTGTAAGCCCTCGTGGTGTGTTGTTGACATTAAAAAAATATATCCAATACTAAGTGGGATCGGCTAATATGCCTAGGCAACGAATTCTCGGAACGACGATCGCAACGCTGCAGCTGCTGCATTTCAAAACGATGGTTACTTAAAACAGACGCCTCGTAGATTCTCAATTCTACAAGGAACGTTTTAACAAAATAGTTGCCAAAATAACGACCATAAACTTTCCAAAACACCTTCCTCAAATGTTATATTTTAGATTAACTTGACTTTTCCTTGAAATAATAGAACTTTCGAAAGTTGTTTATGTAATTTGTCATCAAAGGCAGTAAACGTCTATTTCAGAACAGGGCAGCTGTTATGGGAACAGTGCGGACAAACTCTCCCGAGTCCATTAATTATGTTATCGAATGATTGCAGTAGACAACGGATAAGTGATTTGTTCCATATAACAAATTATTAAAGGAGATGTTATCACGGATCTACCCCAAGTGCTGAACAAGACAGTCGCTAAAGTGTTGCGAAACTGTCAGCAAACAGACGATTAGGAATGCATCATGCTCTATGTATGTCGCCTTCGAGATGATGGATGGTTGTTGGAACATCAGCATACATTGTTAAACACCTGCATCTCAATGCCATTATGAATGATTTCAATGATATCTTATAAGAGGAGCAATCAATTAAATCTGAAATATATGGATCTTGTAATCTGAAATATACGGATATAGTTAATCAACAATTAATAACGAGACACACATCTAGTAGCTGTCAACTACTAAAATCGGAATAATCCGTGTTATGAGCCTTGCCCAAATTTAATTAATATTGTAATCAAAAAGCAGTGTATTAGTACAAACGTTGTTGCTTCGTCTTGTCATTCTATCCAAAAACCTAGTGAGATATTTGATTCCAGAAGCCCCAGAACCAGGCTAGTATGTCCGTTATTACTACATTATATATATATATATATATATATATATATATATATATATATATATATATATATATATATATATATATATATAATTGTTTGATACAAATACTCAACGTGAATGATTCAAATAAAGAGTATGAAGATAATATAAAAGACATAGCATACACCAGAAAAATTAACATCGTAAAAGAACTACTAATTACCAAGCAGCGATGCAACGTGTGTCAGCTCGGACTCACCACAACATGATTTCTATCGACTGATGCACGCTGTTAAAAATGGGGCACGATCTGTAAATCGGTGAGTTAAGCTTAACATTGGTCCTAGGTAGCGGTAGATAAAAGAAGTCGCGTCTTCTAGAGCTGACTCTAGGGGTGTAAAAAAGCAGAGTGCGCAACAGTTCAAGACAGACGATCCTACTGTGCAGTAAATTATATATATTGGAGAGAGAGAGAGATAGGTAGAGAGAGGGCAGAATATATGTTCCAGTAGAGGGATACACCTTATCTGCCCTGTATGCAAGGAACTTTACAAATCTTTGTTGGACACCTTCAAGAGAACCTATATGAACGTCATACAAAGAAGACCACACCACACAGGCATGTTCCAGATGCTGCCGCGCATAGTCACCGAACAGGAGTCTCAAAGTGTCCGCATTATGAAAGGAACCGGAGTTAAGAATAAGAAATTCAAGTTTTTTTGAACTCTAGCAATAGAATTTTCTTAGTTCTCCACGAACTAGAGTTTCGCGTCGAAGACATCACCCAAATCTTTAAAGGTTGCAGGTCTTAGAAGAGGCTGTCCATCTATGGAGTATGAAAACTCTATTACACGGCGGTTGAACGTATAAGACTTTACCACGCATTTTTTAATATTCAGTGGGAGATCGTTAATAGAGCACCAGTGTTTAACCCTCCGCAAGCATCCCTCAAACACCGATCAATCGCAGAGACCAGCAATGGATGAGAAGATTTTTACATCATCCGCATACAGAAGAGGGGGCACGTCGATGACATCTGAAATATCATTGACGCACAGATTGAAAAATAAGGGTCCCAGAACAGATCCCTGAGGAACACCCGATTCAGCCAAGATCCACACGGACTGACACCCATGATAGTGGACAACACTAATGCTTTCAGTCTTCTTGAATCAGTCAATGGTTTTCAGAGCTGGCTGTGGACATAAATTCTGTTGGCTCTGAACTCTCTCAATCTGTCGTCCTTCTGTGGGCATTCTGACCTGACATGACGTGACCTGACAATATGATATATGATAAGGTCATTTATTCTAAATCAACAAAGAAACTTAAAAAATTAAATCAATACTTCATGTAAATAGAACACGTTTTGAAAACTCAATTGAAGAACACTTCTCAAAGTGTTATCCATTCAGAAGATAACTATGTAAAAATGGGAGAATTAAAGTGGGTTATGTTGACACATTTCCTCAAACTATATTATAATATATGCACAAAACGGCGTCCTCTTACCACCTCATTAATAATCACTTGATAAATAATTACGCTCACACAAACGGATAGTACCTAATTTGTTTCAAAAAATATATATTTTTGTAAAATACACGACTTTATTGTCCTAAAACATTTTATAACAATAATATGACAATAATTATTGTAAATAACACTGTTAACCTAAAAAATAGGTGAAAAGGATCAATTTAAAAACGGTTTTTTAATTAGCAAATTCATTCAATTGACCCTATGTGTGGATAAAAACGTAATCTTTAATGGTCAACCGAAGCTAATCGGGCACTATATTAACTCCGGACGTATCGTACACGTGTCGTGATTAGTTTGCAAAATGTCGCAAATTTTGACGTTTGAGCAAATAATTTTTAAACCCCCTCTGTCAAAAATACCACTGACACGTAGAGTAATTTCACGCTAAACCAGCCGCTCTCCAGAAAGTTTTTCAAATTTCATGTTTAATAAGAAATGTCCGGTCGGAGTTAAAAGAATAAAAACCAGCCTAGTGGATGTAAAATTTGCTGGAAACTTAGTTTTTGGTAATTGCGCGTTTCGTGATGCCGTATCTTTAGAACAGATAGACCCCTCATCGGTGCACCTTTTTCGGTAAAAAATCAAGTTTTTGCTCTTGTTTTTACAATTTTTTTCACCCCATCATGCCCAAAAAGTTTTTCTTCGATAAAATTCGCCCTTTTACGTTCCGGACGGGTCGATTTCTCCTGCAGCTTTCCGTTTGCTCCCGGCGACGTTCTAAAAAAACTGCTTCTTCTGTCGCTCCTCCCCGCTCGAACGCCACCGTTCACCCCTTAATGCCTGCGCCCATCAAGTACGCCTCGGTGACTTTTTAAATCATCAAATCCAACAAATTTCAATGACATTATTCATCCATTTACTGACAAAATCTGATGCTTTTATTCCTTGCTGCTTTAGTAATATAGATCAGATCAGGTCATGTAGACAGTTACGGAAGATTTGATTTTTTTGTTCTTGTTATCAGTTTGAAATGGAAAAGCGATAAAGAGTATTTTTAGAAATATCTAAAATTGACGACAATAAGTGAATAACACACAAATATTAGTTTGGACTTAAATTTTGGATAAGTTGTATCCATCAAGCCCTTTGTCCAGAACATGTTTGATCTACAAAGTTTATTTGTTTTCTAATTTTTCTCCGCTTTCTTAGAATAAACAACTTTATGATATACTGTATTGTATTTCTAGATTTAGCGGTCAAATGGAACCAAATTAAATCTAGGTTGCCATGAAAAAAATTAAAACATCGGCTTCAAAACAAACAGGTCAAAGCAGCTTATATAAATATATATATATATATATATATATATATATATATATATATATATATATATATATATATATATATATATATATATATATATATATATATATCGACACACTATAGGTATACAAATTTAATGAAATGCCTCTAGTATAATTTTGTTTGGATTTTCTCTTTGTAAACTGAGTATTATTTTAGGGCAGTGAGCCAAACGAATTTGCTTTTATAAGTCCAGAGTTTGTTTGGAGCAACCCGAGTGCTAAATTTCATGTATTACGACAAAAAAACTATAAAGGACTACTTTACACATTTAAAAGCCTTAATTATACCAGGAAAACCCTTGTCACTTTCTGGACAACCTCACCCCAACTCAACAAAAATAATCTGTTTTGTGCGGAAAAGCTTTAAATCGTGTGCTTTGTTATAAACATTAACTTATTTTATTCATTTACTAATTTTTTTAATGAAAGAAAATATAAATTATCATTAAACATTGTAAAAAAATCAATGAACACTTTGTAACCCCAGGTCAACATATTCACGAAAACTCAGCTACAGTTTACGATATAAAATACATGTATTGTGTCAATTCTATTTAGTTCATTGATTTTTGTTGCTCTTATTGTTGAAACTGCCACACTAAAATCAGATGTAGATATTTTTCTCTGCCTTCACAAACGCTTGTTTTCTTAACTACAACTTATTTCGCCCTTTACGGCATCGTCATTTTTTCCTGCCTGAAGATTCCGTGAAAGGCAAAACCGGTTGCAGAGAAGAGAACAATCATTTATAAAGACAGAGAAAAAGCCTCTATATTGGCATTAAATTCTTGTTAGATTGTCAAAGTTTGAAAAGCAGTCCTTATGCAGTTTTTCTACCATTGTTTTTTTGAAAGTGGTTTATTCATTATGGCATTCACTACAAGGCACAAATTTGAAGTTTATCTTCTCTAGGACTAATAAAAGTCTGGACGCAGCAGGTGTCTTATGACAGTGAATTTTCATTAAAATGTTTTTAATAGCAAATATGTATTTTTTAATGAAAACCGGCATCAAATTTGGTTACCAGTATAACCTATATAGTAGAAACAATGTACTATATTTCATAAACATAACTTTATTGTTTAAAAATCTACAAAAATTTTCCGAAAATAAACTTATAATGTTCCTAAGAAAACTGGTTCGCTACCATAACGCACTTGTTGCTCGAAAAAAAGTGAAAAAAAACTCTTTGAAAACGCAATATCTTTTAAATTACTATAAATATTAAACTAAAACTTGACAAGAACAGACACTCAATTGGTTTAGTAGATCTTAAGTTATAGCTAAATAATAAATTACCTCTGAATGGATGCCTATAATGTTAGACAAGGTCAGACAGATAAATCAGTGTTCCGCTTCCATTGTAAACAAAATTTCCATATTAGGTTTTAAACGGACAGGCTGCGAAAATATGTCATAATAAACAATCCGCGGGGTTGCCATTTACGACAACTCTCATCTAAATCTGTATATATCAGAAAAACGTCAACAGATGGAAATTTTAATGAAAATGATTCAATTTGTTTAAAAACAATCTAGAACTACGTTTTATTAAATATATATATATATATATATATATATATATATATATATATATATATATATATATATATATATATATATATATATATATATATTAAGCTTCCTATTTTCATAGTATTGAAAATCCATCTCTCTAGTTTAATCTGACAACAGCACTATTTGTCATTTATTAGCTGACAGAAGTCATGAGAGAAACGTGTACGTTCAACGCATAACCTCGAATTCGACTCCGCAAATACCTTAGAATATCAAATAACTACCTATATTCAAAGATTAATACGGATAGTAGGTAAATAATAACCCAAGTTTTAATTTTAACATAACTTTAACAAATGCCTTCGGGCGTCGACTGTGACTGTAGTGTATTATGATTCTAACATCCAATCTAACAAATAAGAACGTGATTGTGTACATCAGATTCAGGTTTTTAATCAATGCATGTAGGCACTGAAACAAAATTATTTCAAAAAGAAATATACCTACGTCAAACTAATATAAGGATAATTACCTAGGGTACTTATGGTTTCTTTAGTCTTAGTTTTTACTCTTTATGGAACATTTGAAGTAAATGAAATTATATAATATCATAAATCGGTTTAAATTACATATATAATCAGATATATAGTGTTAATTATTGAAATTATAATTTCAAAATTTTGTACTGTTTATATTTATTTCATTTTCAAAAAGTATGAATACAGTAATAGTAAATAAGTGTTGAAAAGAGTTTAGGTGCAGCAAGTGCGTTATGGTAGCAAATTTTTGTAAAAATATATCAAATAGTGATAACCCAATTCTAGAATCTTCAGTTTTGATACACAGTAAAACCCATATAAAAGCAGCGTGTGTGCTAGATTTGAAAAAAAAACTACAAACTTCTTTTAAAAAACCTTTTTTGTTATTTGGTTTGTAGAAACTGGTTCGACTGAGTTTAGTAAAATGGATCATCCAAGCGATTAATAAGGAAAAATAGATGCGACGTTTATAATTTAGCGGGTACATTCCTTTTTGAAATAAAAATTGAATTTTCGGTAAATTTGCCGTTTAGCACATGGGCGACTTTTAGAAAAAAATTAGGAACTTTCTGGATGCACATGCCACAAGAAAGTTACAGGACCAGATAAAAAGAAAATGTGAGCGGAAAGTTCGAAAAAACCAACTTAGCTGGACCTCTATAAGCTACCTTTTACCAATTTTGCAGCTATACTTCCTTAAAATTCTGTTTATTTCGCCCAGAACCCTTATTCACCGCAGATCCCTCAACTTTCTTGGGGGTTGTTCCAAAGAAATTTTACTTGTTTATATTGTTCTTGTTCATGCATTGAGGGTGGTTGTAGGCAGGTAGAAGGGGGAGGAGAACTCCCGTGACGAAGACGCGAACCAAGATTTCCAATTTATGGCTAAATTGTTACCTCATTCCATTTGTTTAAAATATTTTTCCAAAAATGAATTTGAGGTTGCATTGTTTGTCAGTCTCACATAGAGAGCTACAATATTTTATCACTTAAAAAAAGTATGTATATAGCAACAGTTAATAAGCGATGTAGAGGCTCTGGGTGCAGCAGGTACGTTTTGGTAGATAATTTTCGTAATAGATTTCAAATCCGATAACTCAATTTCCCATTAAGCTATAATCTTCAATCTTGAGCCACAGTAAAACCTATGTAAGATACCTTTTTGGTTGTTTTGTTTACAAAAACTAATTCGATTATGTTAACTAAAACAAAACCATCCAAGCAATTAACAAGGAGAAATACCTGCCATATTGGTAATTTGGCACGTACATTCTGTTTGTAAAGAATTAATTTTTTTCGGGAAAACTTTTCTAACTAGTGAAATTTGTAACACAATTATATATATATATATATATATATATATATATATATATATATATATATATATATATATATATATATATATATATATCCGGTAACTCAAAAAATAATTAACCGAATTCGATGAAACTCGGCAAGTGTCTTTCTTTTATTAATGTCTTGGATGAGTTCGTTAGCCAGGAAAATGGGACGGGATTTTCCGGGAAAATTTTGAGTTTTCTTTCAAAAAAAAATTTTTCTCCTAAAATTACAAAGCTGTTTTAATGAAATTTAACGAATATATTGCCTTGGAAGAGACCTTACTATGTACCGAAATTAAACTTTCTAAATTTATAGAAAATTTAGTTATTCAAATTTTAAATTTTCTTTCGAAAAAAATTTTTTTCTCCCGAAAATTACAAAGCTTTTTTAATGACATTTAGTGAATATCTTGCCTTAGAAAAGACCTTACTACATACCAAAATTAAACTTTCATTGTTTATATAAAATTGAGTTATTCAAATTTGAAGCATTTAATAAAAATTCACTACCATAACGTACTTGCTGCGTCCCGAACTTTTTTAATAATATACCTTACTAATAGTGTACATTTCTTATGAAAATGCACTACTATAATGCGCTTGCTGCGTCCCGAACTTTCTTTGTATTTTTGCGCTGTAATTGGGTTTATAACCCGTTGAACAGTTTTAGCAAATACATAAATGAATACACAAATAAATAATAAGGTTAATAAGTAGATCAAACGTCAAACACAGTTTCTCTTTAAATATTTTACACTCTACTTTTTCACTTGTGACGATTTACAACTGAAAAGACCATGAATATTTAAAAATCCCGAAAAGAAAGCAAAACCAGTTAAAACGGGGTTTCTTTATACATACTGTATGAAAAGGTATCAAAGCCTGTTTGCTATTATGTAAAAAAATAAAGAGATAAAATACGCCGTCTCCCGTGTATATATGTAGGTACGCCTAACGATTTGCACATTTACACCTTTTTTTCTGCGTTTTTGAAAGCGTATTTAAATAAAAAGCGTATGTTTGAATAAAAGCGTCATTAGCCAAATGAGATCTGGCGAAATATAGTTAGAGATTCCCTTTGTTGTTACTCATTATAATGTAAAGAGAAAAAGAAACTGAGGGGTATTATTCCCACTATGCATTATAGAGCTTAAAACAGAAAACACGTTAACGGTGTGCATAACAAAATGGGTCTAGATCACGTTTGTGCTCGGATTCGCTCGGGATGGGGTAAATAAATAAAAAGAGGAATGAAAAAGGAGAAAGCCCACCATAAAATTGTAAGCTCTTGGGGCCGCAGAGATTTTTACTATTTCACATTTTATATTTGATGTCTGGGAATACTTGGGTACTTTACATGTATTGTTATACAAAGGACGTTTAAAAAGTTGGCTCTGTCTACATATTAGTGCGTTATTCCTATATACAGGCTGGTTTGTTCACATAAGATCCGGCGCGAAAATGATTGGTTCAAGTTAGATACGGCGCGAAAGACCAAATAGGTTGTTTAGAATATGTGAATAAGATTAAAGTCAGTGAATTAAATTGACTAGAGTGTAAGACTAGAATGGTGGTTGAAATTACTCCGTTTACATAACTCAGCGACCGGAGAGCACATTAGCTGTGTTGGTCGATGTGGAGGGGTCCTTGATAGGGCAAGGACGGATACGGTCTGTGCCGCCATACAGGACAGGGGACCGCCTAGGTCCCTAATAAGTTGAGTGGCGAGCATGTTGGAGGACAGGACGGTCTCGCTGACCTTGAGAGGCCGGGGGCTGGACGTTGGTGTGACGGGCGGCTGTACTCAGGGCAGCTGCCTTTCGCCACATCTATGGTGTCTGGTCATGGACGGCCTCATGGAGCGGCTCTCCAAGAATGGCTTCTACGCCCAGGCGTACGCTGATGATGGGCTGGTCTTAGTCACCGGCAAATTCCTCAGTGTCCTGTGAGTGCATGCAAGCTGCCTGTAGCATAATTGAAAGGTGGTGTGGTGAGCTCCGTAAACCCAGAGAAAACAGAAATGATCATATTTACCAAGACGAGGGATATGAAGGGGTTCAGGGTGCCCCTTATGTTTGGAAAACCTTTAGAATTAATGCTGGAGGTCAAATATCTGGGGGTGGTCCTGGACTCCAAACTAACATGGGGGTCGAAAATAGAACGAGTAGTAAGGAAGGGAGTAGCGACCCTCTGGTAGCTGCGTCGAGTGATAGGGAGGACCTATGGACTTAACCTTGCTAACATTTTCTTTGTTTTATGTTTATTGACTAGTTTCTTCACTAAACAGACAGAGTAACCATTATACTTAGCTACATTTTTAATATATTCAAGTTCATTATTGTATCTTTCTTTATTTAAGTGAAACTGTATTAATCTATGAATCAGAAAATTCAAACTAGCTGTTTTTTCGTGGAAAACTATGGTGTGAGTCAATAGAAATGTAAATCACAGTAGTTGTTTCCTTTCTGTGGATGTCAAAATCCTAAGTGTTTCTATTTTTAAGACTCAACAGTGGGGTTCCGTCTGTACACCTTCGCAGAGGACGCTCTTCTCACACTCCTTGGCAACTAACATAAACAGTAGTTCTAATCGTTATTCGCTTAGTTTATTCATTCCTCTGATGATGCTGACTTTGTGAGCGAAACGATAGTCAGGTCTAAAAAAAAACTGTAATGTGATGATTTGGGTTCTCTAAAATTGTACTTATTATTTTCTCTCACTGTAGCCTCGATTTAGAAATAAATCATTTCTAGAACATGGCGTTAGAAAAATCAGTTTTGCTTCGATCTTGTTCGGTACATCTACTTTTTTTTTATTAATATTAAAAAACTTTTTACTTCGCACTGGTATAAATCAGATAAGTTTATTGAATTTCTGTAAACTGAGAATTATGAAATTCAGCTTATAAATTATGTACCCTTGGTATTTCACGAAGTTTGATTTCGTAAATATTTAACGAGAAAATTGGATATATTTTTGCATTACCTCCTTTAAGATATATATATATATATATATATATATATATATATATATATATATATATATATATATATATATATATATATATATATATAAAGTTTCAGACAAAATTTAACAAAGCTGAGTTTAAACAAAAGATATATAAATAATGTAGAAGGCTATATCCACTAAAAACAATTGAAAGTATTTTATTTATCATATAAACTTTATTTTGCATACAATTCAGTCTCTTGGATTTTATGCATAAGTATATACAGTGTGTAAAAGCCAAATGGAATAAATTTATTATTTCGGTTACTGTACATTCTTCTAAAAAATCCCGAAACACGTCAAATTTAAATTATAAATTGACATTTTTCAACGTGAAGATGCGATCCCTACCTTCAACCCCCTTCGAATGACAGGTACAACCCCCAATTTTTTAAGGGGGAAGTATAGGCTTGTGTTATGTCGTTTGAAATGTCTGTTCATTCTCTATTCAAAATGGTTATCTTTTCAAGTTTATTGCAACAATTAAGATAGAATAAAATAAAATCATGTGGTTACCGAAATTTGCTACAATAATAGTAATTTAATAGTAATTTAATAGTAATTTTTATTTGGCAAATGAATCATACAATGTATTATACATAGAAGCTTTGGTTGTGCATGTGATTAATACAATTTCAATATAAATGTCCAATAGGTAATAATGCCAAAAGTATTTAAAATTTATTTTTTTAAATAATTTATTTATTTAATTTAAAATTTTCTTAAGGAAATTAATTAGAAAAACACAGTTATCCTTACCACCAATACTTCTGCCATATCCACATTATTCATTCTCTATTTTACATATATAAAACTTCTCCATTTATTATTTTGTTAGCCAGAAAATACAAATATAATATTTGACAACAAATTTTGATGTGTGCTTGTGAATTTTTGAAATATAATGCAAAATGTAATAAAATGTAAAACACTAAAAAGAACTATGAATGTGAATGAAGTAGATTTTCAAAATGTTCACCGCGAACTTCTTGGCAACACCCTAATCTTAAATTAAACTGCCTTCTAACATTATTTAACATATCATGCGTGATAGACCTAATCACAAGCGTTATTCGTTCTTTTGAGTCGTTTAAATCAAAAGGTTTAGTTTTGTACACAATGCTCTTCACATATCCCGATAAAAAGAAATCTAATAAGGTAAGATCAGGTGATCGCGCTGGCCATTCTATTGATCCTCGCCTCCCTATCCACCGATTGGGAAATATTGCATCATGGTACTGCCGGACATTGAGTTGGTAATATGGTGGTGCTCCATCCTGCTGAAACCATATCGTGTTCACTGGAACTTGAGGGTTTCCTCGATCAGGATCTAAATTTGCTAACGTTGAAATGACATCATTTTGAAGTAGTGCCAAATAATTATCGCCATTCAAATTACCCGCAATGAAAAAGGGACCAATGGTATGGTTTCCAACAATGCCGGCCCAAACATTAACCTTTTGAGGGTATTGTGTGTGTTCTTCTCTCATCCAGTGAGGATTTGCCGTTGCCCAGTAGCGACAATTTTGCCGATTAGCATGACCGTTAAGTGAAAAGTGCACTCATCAGAAAACATAACGTCTTCTAATTGGATAATATTGTTATCCGACATGTCCATCATTCGCTCACAAAAATAAGTTCTCCTATCATAATCGTCTTCCATGAGCTCCTGAGTAGGTATCATTTTATAGGGTTGCATTTTATTTTCTTTTAATATCTTAACTATCGATGCATGGCTAACATTAAATATAGTGGATGTCTGTCTAGCCGATGTATGTGGGTTTTCCACAAATTCAAGCATCACATCTAATTTGATTTCATCACTCAGTGCATTGGCTGCTTTTTTATCTGCCTTACATGCCCAAACTCGCGAAACTGCTTCTCTATTTTACTATTTGTTCCTTGGGATATAGGCGGTAAATCAGGAAATTCCTAATGAAATAGGCGAGTTACTTCATGTTGTGTTCGGGTTTTATCTCTGTAACCAATCATTTGTATAACTGTTATTTTATGCATTTTCGTTAATATAACCATTTTTCAGAACTGAAGTTAACGAAATTCCTACTAAAATTATAATACTAACAATTTAAATGACAACTTATAATTACAAAACAATTTGCTTAGGCGTTGTAAATGAAACTAACTCTTTAATGTCTTTTAATGCATACAATGTAGAAAGCTCATTACTATGGTTTTGCTTACTTTCTTATCTTCAAGACCTAAACGGGAAATAAGTTTGAGTATACTAATTACAATATTGCAAGAAGTTTTGAGTATTTTATAGCAAATTTCGGTAACCACATAATTTTATTTTAATCTATCTTAATTGTTGCAATAAACTTAAAAACAATAACATTTTTGAATAGAGAATGAACAGATCTTTCAAACGACATATCACAAGCCTATACTTCAACTTTAAAAAATTGGGGGTTGTACCTGTCATTCGAAGGGGGTTGAAGGCAGGAATCGCATTTTCGCGCTGAAAAATGTCAATTTATAATTTAAATTATACGTGTTTCCGCATTTTTTAAAATAATGTACAGTAACCGAAATAATGAATTTATTCCATTTGGCTCTTACACACCGTATGTCGCTAAACTGCGACAGCTACATCAGTCCCAGTTTAGCGACAGCCACTGATAAAGACTACTTGGTTGTCGAAATGCGTATCTAGCGCATAACTCTCTGTTGTTATTATTATTATTATTTTGAGATATTCTACTTTTTGTTTTAGTTTCCAGTTACAGTGTCCAATCTCAGTCTTTTAAGTATATATTTACCAATTTACTTAACTTTACACTGGTTGGGTCTTTTTTTTAATAGAGACTAACAGGATAATGATTTTTAGGTTATCTTATCGAAGAGACCATCCCCAAACGAAATCTGTGTTAAAATATGCACGCTGGCGGTACACCAAAACTGGCTCTTTACGTCAGACCGGCAGAATATGCCTCTGACTTGTGCTCTTCAGGCTGTCCCGCTGATATCTCAAGTGGCATTTAATAGTGTTTATACACTATTTTTAAACGCATCTATCCACTGGAAAGCGGTCAGATATAACAAAAAAATTGCCAAATAATAATCGCCTAATTTAGTACATGGTTCACAAAGTCAGTTTTTTTTTGAGTAAATAGCTCGTGAAATTCCATAAGTCAATGATGCGCAAGAACCGGCTGTCTTCATTGTGTTACATATTCTGTGGCCACACATCCGTTGACTCTAAAATCTTTCAATATGTCATCCTTCTATTGGCACTCCTGGCTCATATGTCACAAACAAAATGTAAAATTCAGCTGTCAATCAACAGGTTTTCAACAACCACGCAATTTCTTTCAGTTTTCAAGTTTTAACAATGTTCTTATAGTTCTGACCGTGTAACCACAGGTTTTTAACTGTCCTGTTGTGTTCTGTGTGTTTGGTATGCGTAAAAAAAACTTGTGAGATATTTCATTCTCTCTTCCCCCCCCCCCATCTCTCTCTGGGTATGTGTGTGTGTGTTTCTGACCGAGGAGTTTTTTCACA
This sequence comes from Tillus elongatus, assembly GCA_964006375.1. Taxonomy (NCBI): domain Eukaryota; kingdom Metazoa; phylum Arthropoda; class Insecta; order Coleoptera; family Cleridae; genus Tillus; species Tillus elongatus. The sequence goes on from OZ023263.1 coordinate 10,068,058, forward strand.
CTTTGTTCAGCTTTCGGTGGGTAGTTCTCAATGATTATGAATTATGTATCACAGCTGTAATGCTTTGTAGGCTCCTGAGGATGCACTAAAAAATGCGAAATATAGACCATGGTTTATTAAAGAACTCGCTATATTCTCTGCCTATAAATATTTGAGGTCGATAGCCTATACTGAGATCCTAAATTTTTGGCAACTAACTACAACGAGCGTTAATCCTTAGTAGGTCATTTCAAATGAAAATTCGCTACCATTACGCCCCTGCTGCGTCTAGACTTTTTATTTGTTATCTCTGCTATGAAACATGTTGCTAGATGTCAGTCATATCACTGGGATCCTGTCAGGCGTTGATTGCAAGAAATATATTTATAAATAGATGAATGCAAAATTTGATCATTGTATTATTGATTTTTAAAACACTAAATATTCAGTATCTCTAAAAATTATGCCCAGGTGTAAGACATAATCGTAATCATAACAAGATTAATATATTTATCCATCAAACGATGAATATTATAATTTTTTGATTTAGTGTCGGCATCCAGGGATTTGAAGGAAACAGAGCTGAATGATCCATTCAAAAGCGCCCATTAATCAAGATTAGGTTTGCAACTGGGCTAATGCTGCTAATGCATATCATTGACAAACTGTTCAAAACCTGCCTGACCTATTTCGGACCCTGCAGCGTCATTTATCTTTCCTGGAATATAAATACAAGACAAAGGACACTGTAAAGTCGCAGGAAATATATAAAGTCAGGAAGAAATCGATAGTCGAACTGCTTCCAGGTAGATTAAAGCTTCCGTGTGTTTAAAACCAACACAAGATATTATTACGATTTATGGAAAAGTTATGTCTCCATAAAAGGCATTAATGATCCTAATGGGTTTAAACTGATCTAACCCAGCGGTTATTGCGAGTTCAAAGGATTTGATGATTCCTAGAACCATTTAGAAGAGAATATAATATGTTCTCGGTTATTGTTCTGTGAATAATAAACTAAAAACGATCGTTTTCACCAGTTCCTGTAAATCTACAGGGTGAAAAAATTATTCTGCTATGTACTACACTTTTGATAGGACATTTTGAACCCTGTATATAAGTTTACTAGACGATTTGAAAATAAAATATAACTATATCTAATACCTAACCATACATAATATAAACTTAAATTTAGAAAACATTATTAATGTAATAATTTTAGTAATAATAATGCGAGCACATCTCCACAGCAACAACATGACCAAAGCCCGTAACACATATGCAGATTCTGTACTCAGGTATTAATTTGGACTTGTTGACTCGCGTAAAACGGACTTAATAAGTTAGAACGAGAAGTGTGAACACCCCTAACAAAGGCCAAAGGACATTACCCCTAAAGTGCTATTGAACTAGTAACCCTACCTAGACAACCACTGTGGGAGAAGATTGCTGGATATTGGTGAACAGTTGGACTAACATATTAGGTATTGGACTTCGTACATATTTCCATCCTCAGGCACTTACTTCTGAACTATCCCTTGGCGCATGCTAGGCAGATGATTGAATAGAAGGCGAAACCAAGTGAAGATTGAAACCTATGATGAGCACTGATAAGCACACTTGGAGAATCCAAATCACCACAACCCAATTAAAAAAACCTGGCGATCGTTTCACTAACCAGGTGCCAGGTTGTTTTAAAATGTGTTGTGGTGATTTGGGTTTTCCAAGTGTGCTAATGTGAAGGCGAAATGCAAAGACAACACCGGAGTCAAGAAGACAAACTCCAGTCCTGGAGCTGGAAGCTTATCCATGTAAATGACAGGCAAATGTTAAGAAAGCGGCGTTGAACTATTGGTTGGTATCAATACATATGTTTCCAGAAACAGAGGGGGTTCTTGATGATCGTACAGGACCATATATATGATTCAACAAGAAACTACTTGAAGTATATAGTTGGAGGTCATTCGTTATTATCCAGTACCTTGAGATATAAGCGATTTTGCATAATCGCGTAATTTTTTGTTATGTATATATATATATATATATATATATATATATATATATATATATATATATATATATATATATATATATATTTATATGCGTCCTAATTTTCTTCGTCATTTTCGTCATCTAATATATATATATATATATATATATATATATATATATATATATATATATATATATATATATATATATATATATATATACGTATTTTCCGAGATAGCATCATTTTTTCAACGGAAAATTTCATCATTTTTCGCAAATCGCTTTATGACATCATATCATCGCTCATTATCACTCTAAACACAATATATTACCCAATTGTAAAGTACCTCTATGATATTTTTAATTTTTTATACATAATTTCCTGAAAAATGCAAAGAGACCGTATGAAAGTGCACTTTGAAATAATTTTAATTTGCACTCAAAGAAGGAAAACGAACCCTGCCATACCAGTGCAGTCAAATTAAAAAAAATAAATACAAACATTAATCGATAAAGATCTGAATGTTGGTATACATGCTTGTTACGTCTTCCCATTGAACATACTAAAAGTTCCCGTCAAAATCAGTGGCACTCGAGTCGCCATCTTGGAAAAAAGTGCACTTTTTCAGTTTGAGTGAATTTTCATTAAGAACATTCACTAATAGAGAAGTATCAATGGTGAGAAAATTTCTTCAAAGAGCGCGAAGTAGAACCCCAGGAACCCTTTTCCATGGTCAGTTAAAAAGTTTATATATATATATATATATATATATATATATATATATATATATATATATATATATATATATATATATATATATATATATATATATATATAATTGTATGCGTGTGTGTAGCGAAAAAATACTTCACTGATTTGGATCAAATTTTGTTAATGGCTTGGGTGAGTTCGTTAATCGTATTTTAGCGCCCAATTTTTCTTAACATTAAAAAGTATTTTTTAAAATGCCATATCTCTAAAATTATTTAAGTGATTAAAACAAAAATATACAACTTAAAAGAACATGGACAAATGTGGTTGTGTACCAATTTTAAAGTCTTTTGATCAAATAAAAGTAAAGTTATTCGAAATTAATATTAAAATAATCCTCGATATCACTTCAGATTCTGTAATGCAATATCTACAATGTTGGACAAAGAGAGATGACGTTACCTGTACTGCTATGCTATTTAAATAAATCGTAGATAAAAATCTAAACGACGCAAGTTACGTTGCAAGAATGTAAAACATTGTGAAATGTACGACAGGGGCGCCCTTTTGGTGCGGAACCAGGTAGTATGTCGTCACAACAGCTCTAGTTAACACAAAATGTTATTGATGGAGACTGTGTATAAACTAACAATGTAAATTGTCAGCCCTGGTCCATTTTTTTATAATACCGGGACAATGTTTGCGTCCAGAAGCGCTAAATTTAACCATGCGACTGCAAGCGGCTTGATGTTCTTTGTAAGTATAAAAACCTGTTTACAAAATAAGAACAGTACTGATAGATAGGTTATTAGATCCATAATTTTTATTATCGATGATTTCGCAGGTTAGTTGGTCAATATTTTTTTTAAGAAATAGCACTTTAAAGCGTATTTCTGCATTTCTAATAATGTATGTTTTAAACAGGTACAGTCTCCGGCTTAAAATTAGACATACCTATGTTTGTTAACCTTTCAAGCCTATCGAGCTTAATTTACAAGCGGCTTGCTTGCAGTCGGCCGGATTTCATTGTAGTCTTGGACAAAAGCTAGGTTCATATACTCGCGAATTGCAAAATCGCCGCGAAACGTATTCCTAATAGTTTATTTAAAATAATATCGTAAAACTGTTGTTTTTTATTAGATTTTATAAATGTATTTTAAAAATAAGTACACTTGGAGAAAACCCAAATCACCACAACACATATTTCAGAGATCTTACGATGGTTTCGTTGACCATGTCAACATCCTCAGAGGAAGAAAAATTCTATTGACTTTGTCAACGAAACGATCGTAAGGTCTCTGAAATATGTGTTGTGGTGATTTGGGTTTTTTCCAATTGTACTTATTAGTGCTCATCACAGGTTCCAGTTTTCACATAGTGTATTTTACCAATTTTTGTGTGCATACAGTTTGACACGATCTAAATGTCTTCTCTACTTTAAAGTTTGTGTTGCCCCAATGTTAATTAAGGGCCTGCCTTTATTATACTCACTTAGCATGTGCTTATGTAATATGAAAATAAATAAGAAGTGAAACAGTAAGTGAATTTAATTACTTTAGTGCTGTATTCGATATTATCTAAAATAGCCATTATAGGTGACGAAGTGGAATGTACTTCGGTAAATTTACAGTTAACTGCAGGGAGGGTTTTTAGAATTTTTTTTTCAGAAACATGCTTAGAACCCTCCTTGGATGCACAAGTCACAAAGAAAATTTGTTGCAAACAACCCCAAAGAAAGTTACGGGACCAAGAATGAATAGGCGTGCTGGGGAGGAAATATGAGCGGAAAATGTTAAAAAAACCATTTAGTCGGACTTTGAAAAGATGCGTTTTCACATTATTCAGCAATACTTTCTTTAAACCCTGTCTACCCCGCACAACACCCATATTCGCCCAGGTCCAGTAACTTTTTTGGGGTTGCTCCCAAGAAATTTTTCTTGTGCTTTATGCTTTGAAGGTGGTTTTATGCATGCACAAGGGGAAGGAAAACCCACCGTGTTTTTGAGTGAGGGGGCAAAAACCCTCTTCATCCTGGGTTGTTCTTCCCCCTCTGTCTGCATACAATCACCCTCAATGCACGAACCAGTGATTTTTTTTATATTTAGCTTTCTAGTGTATTTTTTGTTGGGCATATTTCCTGTTTATCAATTGTTTTGTTTGAGATTTGTATCCATATTACTGCATTAATATTTATGTTAGAGATCATGTTTTTGCTTGCCTTTCTTTATCTTATTTTTTACTGTTCCTAATTATATAAAGTCTTGTTTTATAACTTTTAATATAAGGCTAAAACTCTATAATATATCATTCTTATGAAAATTCACTACCATAACGCACTGGCTGCGTCCCGAATATTTTTTCCTATAAGTCGGCAACTATAGCTGATACAAAAAATGGTTTAGAAAAAATATAGCTTATTAAATTGTCTATAAAAAAGCTTAGTAATTTTTTGTTTGTTTCTGCAATACTGCACCTGTAATCTGACATCGAATAGAGGAGAAAGTCTCCTGAGCTTTTTAAACTGTTGTGCAAATGGTTTTCTGTAGCTTCGTGATCTATAAAGTATGTGAATAAATGACAAATAATTAAAATCATCGAAAATTGTGCTAGGATTTCTCAAATATTTGAAAGCAAACGGCAGCAAACCCTTCTGGACTCTTGCTAAATCTATTGGGAATATCTTCTGCAAGAGCACGTTCCCACCTCTTGTCTCAGGGGATGAAATTGTTTCTACCGCACTGGGCAAGGCTGAACTTTTTGCCTCGTTGTTCGCAGGCAATTCTACTCTCAACCCACCTCCAAATGTTCATCCACCAACAGTCCCCAATGTCAACTCAGTTCACAGTTACGCGGATGACAGCACTCTCCACTCAAATATACAATACTCTAAGCCTGTCTCTTTAGCCCAATTAGATGAGGATCGCAGACTCATGGAGGGTTCTGTCTGTGTGGATCTCCACAAAATATTAGACTGGGGAAGTAGAAATCTTGTACACTTCAACTTCACCAAATCTCAGTCTAGCATTTTATCTCATAAGAGATACACCAGTCCCCAGAGCCATCACAATGAACAACCAAGTTATTCAAAGTAATGAGTCCTTGTCACTTGTTGGCATTTCTGTGGATGGAAATCTCAATTGGGACCAACATGTCACATCAATTGCAGAAGCGGCTGCTAAGAAATTAGGTTTCCTCTTCCGGGCTCGCAAATACTTTTCACCAGCTAATCTCTATACTTTATACACTTCACAAATAAGACTAAACCTCGAATACTGCTCCCACATCTGGGGTGCTGCTGCCGCTTCTACACTCGCTATCCTGGACTCCACTCAGAAGAGAGCTATACGTCTCATCGGTGACCCTACTATCACCCAAAGGCTGCCATACCTTGCACACCCACGTGCCGTTGGTGACCTCTCTCTCTCTCTCTCTCTCTCTCTCTCTCTCTCTCTCAATTTTATAGATATCTGCACGGGCACTGCTCAGAAGAGCTTTCTTCCATAGTTCCTCCACCTGCTGCCACCAACAGATCTACCAGGGGAACAGAGCGAATGCACCCTCTAACTGTCCAGGTTGCCAGACATAGAACATCTTGTTATGTCCGCTCTTTTGTCCCGAGGACTTCCAAGTTGTGGAATTCCTTGCCGGCACCTGTTTTTCCTTCTCCTCCGAACCTCAAAACCTTCAAGTCCAGAATTCACAAGTTGCCTCTTTCCTCCTTGTCGACACCCACGGTACGATAGTATTTAGGCTGTGAGCCCTCCTGGTGTGTTGTTGAAATTAAAAAAACCTGCTCTATTCTTACGAATTAAAATCGTTGCATGCCACTCGTACTAGGTGTACCATTGTCTGAAGTCCAATCTTCTGATGGAAGTGGTTCAGTAGTTAACAACAAAATAAATATTAAACAGTGATATGTTAAAAAAAAGCATTTTCCGTGATTCACAATAATTATATGGAAAGAAATGATAATAATATTTTATTACTAAATTCAGTGTAAGCAAAAAAAAAATACTGGACACATCCCACCAATCTACTTTAAAACTTTTTTTGTTGATAAAAATGCTCCTCGTTAACATAATATGAGTTCAAAACATCCATTTATATACGAGTTGTGTATTAGATTAGGGAAGTTAGAAATTAATCACACAAGTTACTTGTTTGGAGGATATTTGTCAGTTTCAAGATTAAATGTTGCTCGGGGGAGTTTTGCTTACATCTTTATTGATTGTTGTGTAACTTCATTTCCAGCTATATAGTCCGTGCATACATATATATAGCTACTCGGTGTGCCCTTTGTCTTTGAATTTACATTTCACTGGAGATATACATATCTACCCATAAAGCTGTCTCTCAACCATATCCAACATAAATTAGGTCAGCCAAGTCAAATACATGCATTATTATATAATTTACTTTAATTAGGTAAAATGCACATATATTCTGGACATGACAAAAACATACATTCATTTTTTAAACACTTTAAACTATACACAAGAGAATCTGGTGCAATCAAGAAGACATCTGTGAAAATGAATAGCAAAAATTGGTAATAAATACACCTAATTAAAATCTGGACGCAGCGACTGCGTTATGGTAGCGAATTTTCATAAAAATAATCTGGCACCACATATTTTTTATAACTTTTTTTTCATGTAACATAGAAAATACAGAAACAATTTTGGTATATAGTTTCCTTTTACTATCGTTAACTTACGTACCAAATTTGGTTACCATTGCTTTTCTATTTTTTGAGATAAATTTTTTTTTCCCAAAGAAAACCCAAAATTTTCTGTAAAACCTGGTTTGATTTTCCTGGATAACGAACTTATCTAAGCCACTTACAAAAAGACGCAGCAAGTGCGTTATGGCAGTGAATTTTCATAGAAATGATCTGGCACCAAATATTTTATTATAACTTTTTTTTTTGTAACATAGAAATCTGAATTTTTGTGTGTAGTTTACCTTTTATATTGTAAACCTACCCACCAAATTTGGTTATCATAGCTTTTTTATTTTTTGAGATAACAATTTTTTTTTAATGAAAACTCAAAATTTTCCCGGAAAACTTCGTCCGATTTTCCTGACTAACAAACTTATCCAAGCCATTTACAAAAGAAAGGTATATGCCAAATTTTATCAAAATCGGCCCATTATTTTTTGAGTTATCGGTGTGATACATACATACATACATACATACATACATACATATATATATATATATATATATATATATATATATATATATATATATATATATATATATATATATATATATATATATATATATATATATATATATATATATACAGGATGTTCTACAAGCTCTATGACAAACTTTGCCAGATAATAGCTCTCATATTTCTGAAATTTTTTTCTTAATGAACATGTGTCCGATTCGTTTTTGTTAAGCATTTACAAACATTGAACCTTTCACTATGTGAAAACATGGAACCTGTGATGAGCACTAATAAGTACACTTGGAGAACATCCAAATCACCACAACACATATTTCAGAGACCTTACGATCGTTTCGTTGACAATATCAACATCTTCAGAGGAAGAAATTCTTCCTCTGAAGATGTTGATATTGTCAACGAAACGATCGTAAGGTCTCTGAAATATGTGTTGTAGTGATTTAGGTGTTCTCCAAGTGTCTTTATTGAACCTTTATTAACAATTAACAATAAAAATTTAACTTAAATGAAAATCACAAAACTTTAAACTATAAAAATTGTTCGAAATGTCCACCCTCGGCTTGAATACAAGCCTCACATCGACGAACTAAAGATTCGGTCACTCGAAGGATGATATTTGGATCATTTCTTATTTGGTTAGCTGCATCTTGAATTCTTTTAAGTAACTTCGGATGGGTAGTTATTTCAACATGGTAGACTAGCTGCTTCATGTGTCCCCATAAATAAAAATCCAGAGGATTGAGATCGGGGCTACCAGGTGGCCATGACATTGGACCTCCTTGACCTATCCATTTATTTGGGAAATGTTCATTTAACCAAGCAGCAACTTGTCTTCCTTTATGTGGTGGTGCGCCGTCGTGTTGATACCACATATTTAAGTTGTACGTCATCAATGAACTCTAAAAGGTCGTATTCTAAGAAATGTCTATACAGATCTGCATTTAAACGATCATTTAGAACATGCACAGGTAATAGATTATTGTTGAAAATGCCACCCCAAACGTTGACACTGAATCGTTGCTGAAATCGTCTTGATCTATTGCATGTGGATTTTGCAACGCCCATACATGTTCATTATGATTATTATTTATCCCGTCCCTAGTAGAGCCCCTCTTCATCAGACCACATAGCGAGTGAAATGAATCATTTTGTGCTTGTTGCTGAAGTAACCAGCGACAAAATTCTAATCGCTGTGGGGCATCTCCAGCATGCAACGCCTGTACATTTTGGCGATGACACGGATGTAACATTTCTCTGTTCAATACACACCATGCAAAATTCGGTGATACATGAACGTTACTAGATATACGCCGAACACTAATTGAAGGGTTATCAAGGGCAGCATCTATTACATTTCCTTCATCTTGTACATTTACTTCAGTAGGACGAATGGCCTTCTTTGGAGCGGGGTTACCTGCTTCTCGAAGTCTACTAAATGATGCACTAAGCACCGTGTGAGCAGGTTGGTGTCTATTTGGATATCTGCGTCGATATTTTCGAGCTGCTTCTCTGGCGTTCCCATATACAAACACAATATCTGCATATTCCTCAGTAGTGAATAAATGCATTGTTTATTTAGAACTTTTACACGAAGTATCAAATATTGTACAATTAAAATGACACTAACAATTTTTGTTGTCATAACAACTGTCATTTTTATTTATCAGCCTACTTTTGATTGAAGTAGGTGTACCTATATTTTATAGGTGTGCATTGTTTCACATTCAAATGATTTTGTGTAGAACCTTGTGAGATGTACGACAGGGTCGCCATCTCGGTGCAAAACCAAGCAGTATGGTCTCACGACAGCTCCAAATAACACATATTGTTAGAAAATGAAAACTGTGTACAACCAACTAACGATTTTGTAAATTGTCAGCCTTGACCCATTTCTACCCTAATATAGGGACAATGTATTTAGTATATAATGAGAATGAATAACTACTGAGGCCGTAAGCATTGTATTTAAACAAGTGGGACGCCTATGCATTCTGTATTCGGAAAAAAGCTAAACCACCGGTACCGTGCACTATGGGATGTAGGACACGTTAAAAATACCTACCTGACCTACGAAGAGAGAAATGTAGTAATAATCTGAAGAACTACTTTCTGCTCATAGTTACGAAACTGGGCCTACTTTCAAGGAAGGAAACATCACAGATTTATTTACTTAATTTTCCCCTGGTATTGTAACTATATGAAAGGGTTTAAATAGTTCCTAAAACCTGGGTGTCTTTAAGATACTTATACTTTGGCTTCTTTGACTATGATAAGTGGATTTAAAGATACATATAACATCTTTTAGTGAATTTTCTTAGAAAAAGTTTCTTCAAATGAGTGCGAACTGGGACCCCTAGAACCCATATCCGCGGTCAGTTTAAATTTATATATATATATATATATATATATATATATATATATATATATATATATATATATATATATATATATATATATATATATATATATATATATATATATATATATATATATATATATATATATATATATATATATATATATATATATAAATCAGATCTCTCTGAGGCCTGGGGTTGAACACATTGAGACTTTAGAGACGATCTCCAGCGAGATTTAGGGAGTATGCAGATTGAGGCCTCATAATCGAGCTACAACAACCCAACCCACCTTTGTTCACCGCTCTAAGGAGTAGGCAGATTGAGATCTTAGAGTGTCCTTACATATTTCCTTTACCTCTTGAAAATGGCTCCAAAACAGGAGCCGAAACGTCGAGTTTTAATAAATTCTGGAAGCGGTTCAACCCGAGAATCAAGTATATCTCATATATATATATATATATATATATATATATATATATATATATATATATATATATATATATATATATATATATATATATATATATATGTCTATCGTACACTTTGAACACATTTTATATGATACATCGCACAGTTTGAGCACATTTGAACAGTTTGAGCACGGTGTCGGAAGTGACATTGTCATCTATAGCACTCTTCAAGCACGTCAAGTGTCCAAACTGTTCAATGAGACACGTAACGTTCAGTTTGGACACCCGTTACGTATTCGTTTTCCTGAAGTGTCAGCATACCAAAATGAAAGTTGTTTGAACAAAAATTGATTAAATTGATCTGTATCTATTCAGAAAATCAATCACTTAAACAAAAATTTTTAATCTCCTAATTAATAATTTGTTTATTCAGTTAAAATATTGTCTACTTTTTTATATCTTTACTTCCCCATCTTACAATGCTAAAAACAATCTATTTCATTAACGCCCTCTGATTTATTGGGTAGAATGAGCCATACTATTGACTAACATTAGAATGTTAATTTTAGTTGAAATTCAGAGCAAACAATCTTCTTGGTTTCTTTCTTTTGGCTTATGTATGTTAATACGCCAAATTGACAATAATTGGTTTATTTTTACAATCAGAATTTCATAAAGATTAAAAACATCAAAAATTGACAGATCAAATTTGTTTAAAATTTAAGTAATTTGTTATTTTCTTAGTTATAAGTGAAAGTTCAGAATAATAATAATTGACACTTGATATGGCATGATCTTCACACCATCTAACGGTAAATATCAGAACTTCAATTATTTAATTACACTAGGGTAACATTTTGTACGTCAGTTCATGACTCTGATTACCCAGAGTTAGCAAAGTTTGGAAGGGGGGTTAGGGATTATGTATACTTTTTTTCGTTAACGTCGGCCTATTTCCGCACTATGGCCAATCACCAATGCCACTACTCAACTATAATTATAGGTTGAGTTCACTGTGTACAGGTTCCCGTTGCGACATAACCTTTGTTAAAATGGGCCTAGTTTATTATATACGCCAGCAGCTGAGTTTAAGCGCTCATCTGCTGACTACCGACACGTTTCAGCGGTTGGAGACAGATGAACGAAATCTTGACTTCAAGCACTATTTTGTCAAGTTTGTTCTTCACTCCGCGCTTTAAGAAATTGGCAACAGTTGAGTTCCAAAAGAAACACAGCGGGACTGGTGACGCATTTTGTTGACACAACTATTCAACTGATGGCGCCTAGTGAACTCAGCCAATCTTCCGTTTATTGGTGTATAATAATATATAATTCAAACAAAAACACATATCGACGCAGACGGTTGTTCCCTCATCAAATATTATTAAAATTCGTTTACGTTAATACTATTTGTTCTAATCGTAAGTCATGTCGTAATCATACATCCTAACGTGCAACTAATAACTAACCAATCAAACAATGTCAAAGAACTAACCAATCAAAGAGCGCCATCTGTCAATGGGATAGATTAAAACAAGAATTTATTAATATTTTCGGTAAATCTACAGCAAAGTTCTCTAGAAATCTGTTATAATGAATCAGGTGTCTAGAATAACATAATAAAATCGAGTCAGAATATAGACTATAAAAATAAAAATGCTCTGCCTGCTTTAACTCTCAGTTGAGGCACATTTTTAACCGTACTTCCCACGCTTGGTTTGGAGTCTAGAAAATTGTTAATAATGATAACTCGTTTGGCGATTTTTCAGCTATTGAAAGCAAATTTCTAATGAAAATCCAGTTATTATTTAGTCTTTTAACGTTGTCTTAGGGATATTTCTATAATGCTTGTTATGAATATGAAGAATAAGGCGTGAATGCTATTTCTCTATTGTATTGTACACTAATGACAATGATAAAATAAATTCTTGTGCTTGAAATCATTTTGGCCGATTGCTTACATACTACTGACATACAGTAACGATACCTAATAGTTTTCATTTTTTCTCGTCATTCAAACAGGTACTTACACATGTTTTTTTTTTAATTTAGTAAGTCAATACATTTTCTGATGTGTTTTCACATTATTTGCTATTTGCTTTGGAATGAAAACTATAAAATATTAATTCACAATTTATACATGTCTCCGTAACCTCCCTCTACGACATAACATTTTATCCAGTAAGTAAATGCAGAAAATTGTGTTTTTCATCTATACAATGATTTATAGGAACTGATTTGGTCAAATAATACTCATTTTAAGAACATCAAAAAAGATTCACTCTTTTATTTTTTAACATTCTTAAACCTTATAGTAGGCTACTGCGAGCTTTCACAGGGTTCCCACTAAAAACAGCACATCAATTTCCCTGACTTTTCCCTAATTTTCCTGACATGCCAAAATATATTTTCCCGACTTTGATCTTTTACAATTTACCCCCAACAAGTGCAACGCTACACTACTACAAAATACAGTAGGTCCTCGCGTCATGGCGGAAAACACTTCCCCATTTCAAATACAAAGCGATCATTGAACGCACAACTAAAGAAAAACAAATATTGTGGTTTTGTGGAAAAATAAATCATTAAGTAAATGGTTCAGAATTTCACAAAAAGCAAACATATTGTTTCGATTATTTATCATAAAAAGGCAATAAATAATTTTTCCCTAACAGGGACAAAAATTCCCCGACTCTTAGTCAATATTTTCACAATTTTCCCTGATTTCCCTGAACAGAATTTTTCTTCTACAAATTCCCTGACTTTTCCCGGTTTTCCAGACGAGTGGGAACCCTGTTTCAATTACTACTGATTTTGCAAGTAATTTGTTTCACTAAGTGAAGATTAGAACCTGTGATGAGCACTGATAAGTACACTTGGAGAACTCAAATCACCACAACACCTCTTTTTAAAGATCTGAAGCTCACTTCACTAACAAAGTTAGCGTCATCAGAGGATGTAAAATTCTCACTGCTAGAATTTTTCATTCTCTGATGACTCTAACTTTGTTAGTGAAAGGATCGTCAGGTCTTTAAATAGATGTGTTGTGGTGATCTGGGTTCTCCAAGTAAACCTAATTTGTTTCAAAGATCTATTTTTATATTTAGTTATGGCAAGAAAATGATATTACGCATTGGTAAATACGAAATGATTTCTGTAAAAATTAAGCCGCAATGAAAAATAAATGAGTACAATTAAAATATAGCAAAAATTCTTATGCCACACATCTTTCTGTTTGAAAATTGCCTAGACTGCAGTTCACCCGGGTTTCCTTCCAGTTCAAAGTTATAATTCAATGTAGCCATAAACATAATAGGTTAGGAGAAGTTGGGTAATAGGCTTGTTAATTGCTATTCAAAACAAACCAAACATGTACATTATTCGTAAAATCGGCAATCGAGCAAATACGATTCGCGTTCCCTCGATTGTTATTTTATTTTGAGGTCCATAATAGTATGTTTTATGACTCAAGGGAAAATTTTACGCCTCCTATTGTAGTTTCCAAGATACTGCCACTAGCCACCTTTGCATAAAAAGATTTTATAACATAGGTACCTATGCCTACCCTAAATAAGTCTAGCGATTTCATCAATTCCTGATTCTCTTAACAAAAATTCGCTAATAACAGGAGAAATAACTTCTAGTAAAAAATAGACATTTTTGTGTGATATGTCCAAAGTCACTTAAAAAGTGGTTGGTCATATACAGGCAGTGAACTAAACTATAACTATAGGTTGATTTCATTGTGTACAGGTTCACATTGCAACATGTTTGTTAACAATGGCCGAGTTCACTAGGCGCCCGCAGCTGTGTTTAAGCGCTTATCTGCTGACTACAGTGACTTGATAGATGCTTCACTCCGCGCTTTAAGAAATTGGCAACAGTTGAATTCCAAAAGAAGCACAGCGGGACTGGAGAACGCATTTTGTTGACACAACTATTCAACTGTTGGCGCCTGTTGAACTCAGCCAATCTGCTGTTTATAGGTGCATAATATATAACTCAAACAAAAAACGTAACAGTGCAGGCGGCTGTATGCTCATCAAAGAATATTAAAATTCGTTTACGTTAATACTATTTGTTCTAATCGTAAGTCATGTTGTAATCGTGCATCCTACCGGGCAACTAAGTAACTAACCAATTAAAGACGTCTAACAGCGCCATCTGTCAATGGGATAGATAAAAACAGGAAAAACACGAATTTATTACTATTTTCGGTAAATCTATTACGAAGTTTTCTAGAACTCTGTTATGATGAATTAGGTGTTCAGAATAGCACAATAAAATTTTAAAAAATTCAGTGAGAATATAGACTATAAACATGGTCTGTTTTGCTTTGGCTTTAATTCTCAGTTGTGACACATTTTTAACCGTACTGCCCGCGCTTGCTCTAAAGGATAGAAAATTATTAACACAACCGTCTTTATATGATCACTCATTGGGTGATTTTTCAACTATTGGAAGCAAAATACTAATGAAAATCCAGTTATTATTTAATCTAATAACGTTGTCTTAGGGATATTTCTATAATGCTTGTTATGAATATGAAGAACAAAGCGTGAATGCTATTTCTCTAATGTATTGTAGCTCTCACTAATGCCAATACAATAAATTCATGGGGTTGAAATTATTTTGACCGATTGCTTATATACAACTGACATACAACAACGATAAAAAAGCGTGTACCTAATAGTTTTCATGATTTCTCGGCATTCAAACAGGTACTTACACATGTTTTTTTAAATTTAATTTCGCAAGTCAATACATGTTTTGTGGTGTTTTCACATTATTTGCTTTTTGATGTGGAATGAAAAGCATAAAATATTAATTCCCAATTATACTTGTCTCCATAACGTCCATCTTCGACGTAAAATTTTATCCAGTAAGTAAATGCAGAAAATGGTGATTGTGCACCCGCAATGATTTACAGGAACTGATTTGGTCAAAGAATCCTCATTTTACATACTGTAGAGCGATATCGTTATTAAATTTTGTGATATACACATCCAGAATATATACAAAGTGTATAAGGTGTATGAACTGTATAAGTGCTCAAAGTGTACTATGGACATATATATATATATATATATATATATATATATATATATATATATATATATATATATATATATATATATATATATATATTGCAAACGAAACAGCAAAGAAGCTTGTGTTTCTGTTTCGGATTAACAGGTTACTTTTATCGCAACAACTTCTTAGGCTGCATAATGCGCAGACGCGTCCACATTTAAAATATTGTTATCATCCCTGTGGCGTTACCCCAAAGACAATATTATCCCATTTACATTCCTTTCATAGCTGTTCGCCGTATAGCAGATTCATTTGCCATAGTGAATTTTAATTTACTAGACTACAGCAAAAATGTTGGAGATCTTTACTTCTTTTATCGATATCATCTGCATTAGAAATTCAAAAGCCTTAGAAATTGCTTCCTTAGTACCTTCGCTTGGGACTCTTAAGCGGAGAATACGCTTCAATCAAAAATCGGGCGCTTTTAGTGTAAAATTACACCCACTTATCCACTAGTGCGGTACAAATCCTGGTTTTATTTTCTCTAGAGAAAGTAACAAAATATGAACGTTTATTTTCCCACCATGACTTGAGGCGCCTGGACCTTAAAATTTTATTTACAGGATACACTTTTCCGTCAAAGACGATCGGTTTCATGATAATACTAATTAGAATTTCTTGTGACTCTCCTTTTTAATCGATGTTGACTCTTGGCTGACGTTAAATGTTGAGTGACAAAAATTAATTAGTGTTCAAAACCCAACAGATTTTACAAGCGATAATTAATTCTTTCAATGAGTAGCAAAGTTGCCGACAGCTTTTAAAAATATCTTTACCTTGGACTAAACTTTCTCTGTAAGAAAGTTGATCTATCAACTGACTTCAGGCTTTTTTTTCATCTTAATTAATTGGATATTCGCACGTCTACAAATTATTTCCAATTATACGTTTATGAGATTATCCTCAAAAGGAAGAAGAAACAATCTGTAATTAACTTTGGCAAGATTTTCTGCAAGGGAAAACTAAAGGGATTGAAAGATTTTGTCATTTAAGGCGAAAAGATCAGTTTCAGTTTCAAACGCAATTATCCGTTAATATACGACAAAACTTTATATTGTGTGATTTTTGCCACATTCAAATATTTTTTTTTTATTATTTGCTCACTCCTCCGTACAAAATAGTAAAGATATCACAAAACAACTTTTTAGACTAAGCATACATCAGAAAACGGACAAATAAATAAATTACAAAACTGTGCTAAGTCTGTGACTTGTGCACACATTAAACAAAGAACACATTAAAACAAAACAAAAACTACGCGTGATGCGAAGAAATTATGCTATATATACACACACATATAAAACCAGACGCATAATCCTGGCATGTAGTATAATCCCCGGGATTGAAGGTCTTATAAAGCAATGCTTGTATGCCCCCCATCCCCAGGACCACAATTCACCTTTCTCCCTCTCTTTCTTGCGAGACAGTCGCCTACACCGCCCCAAGCCTAGCGAACCACAGTTTATCACCACCAAAAGAACGTATTAAGCCTAATTCCAAACTTATAACTACAAGACTAGTACATTTTATAAATTAACATCCCGAACACACATCCATACGTATATACTCACTCATATACTTGCACGCCTCACTTACTCTCTCACAAACACGCCCGCGCACGCACGCACACACACACACACATCCACAAACGCATTCACTCGCCCAATTGTATACTTATATTCCACACACTAATATACACACACACACGATCAGTCATATTCACCGGCCATTCACACACATATATTCAAATACTGACGCTTAATCATTTATTAACCGTACGCAAACTGATTTTCCCAATAAAATACACCAATATATCTATTTTTCCTGAGAATAGTAAACATTTTTTATATCTATGATACTGTGAATCTCCATTCTGGATTTAGCCTTGATCCACTCTGTGATTTTTGCCTTAAACAGGTTAATTCCATTTATTCTCTTATATTCGCTCGGTATTGTATTATAAATCTTTGGGCCAAGATAAGAAAACGCTCGTTGACATAGCGTCTTCCTGACTCTAGGCACACAAACCGCCTGAAGACTTCCTCTAGTAAAATACTCATGGCTTATACCTAATCTTTGATTTACGTTTCTATGCTGCCAACTTAAAAGCGAAAAGCAAAACAACTGTCTAATATCGAACACACTGGACTCAGTATATAAACTCTCCGTTGGATATGTAATATTCTTTTTAAGTATTATTTTGAGGATCCATTTTTGCACCTTTTCCAGCATGCATATATAATTGTTTGTAGCACCACCCCAAAGAAGTATCCCATATGTTAAATGTGGTTTAACCAAAGCGTTATACAAAAGAAACAGCTGTTGTACAGAAAATATCTGGCGAAAGCTCTTGAACCTCCAGGTCAGGAATCGTACCTTCTTTGTCAAATTATATATTTGACTATCCCATCTTAAATGCTGATCCAAGTATATACCCAAGTATTTATATGTAGTTGTCATCTTTATTTTTGTCTTTTGACACTGACAATTATTCTCCACTCTTAGTTCACAGTAATCTGGCATACTATTAGTATACGACGCAAATGGTAAGAAATATGTTTTTTCAATGTTTACAGTCAACCTCCTGTCAGCAAAAAAATGCATTATTTTAGAAAGTTCCTTTTCTACTTTAGTTTTTAAACTTGACCAAGTATTGTCCTTAAAAAATATAGCTGTATCATCAGCAAAACTTATGATAATACCATCAAGGTCAAGCAGAAGCAATTCGTTTAGATAAATAATGAATAACAGGGGCCCTAACACAGTACCTTGCGGAACGCCAAAACTCACAGATTTATACTCGCTAAACGCATCACCGATCCGTACCCTTTGTGTTCTGTCATACAGGTAGTCCTTCAATAATTCGTATGGAATGCCTCGAATGCCTATTGCATCCAGACAGTCTAGCAGCATTGAGTGATCCACGGTATCGAATGCTTTTTTTAGATCTATAAAGACACCCATGCATGGTTCCCGGTTATCTATCGCGTTGTATATATGCTGAGTCAGGGTAGCCATGGCATTCTCAGCTGACCTACCTTCTCTGAATCCAAACTGACTGTCGGACAAAACGCTGTATTTAGTCAAGTAGTCTGTTAACCTTTTCTTTATAATTTTTTCAATTATTTTTGCGAAATTTGTTGTTAATGATAAAGGCCTATAATTGGTCAGTTCGAGTATATCACCACTCTTGAATAATGGCTTTATGATTGTTTCTTTAAATATCTTTGGGAAGGTACCAACTTCAAAGGACTTATTGACAATATACGTTAGCGGGTAAGCTATATATACCGCTATTTCCTTCAATAATTCTCCTGTTATTTGATCGTAACCTGGCGCCTTACCATTCCTGAGTTGCATTATTACCTGGACTACCTCCTCCTCATTTGTCTGCTGCAGAAAAAATGAATTTCGTGAAGTCTTCCTCCTACGGTACCCGTTTACCATGTTACATAAGCATTCGAGACCCCTTCACAATCCGTCAGTATTACGCCCTGTTCACTTCTAATTTCTTTGATTTCAGCACTTTTGTCTTCGGAATATATATCTCTCAAACTATTCCACATGGACTTCGAATTGTTTATGTTATTATTTATCTTTTCTTGGTAATAATTGTATTTACATCTTTTAATCATCGTATTTAAAAGGTTTCTATGTTTTCTATAATTTGCTGTGTTATAATCTGTGGGATCATGTTTCATAGTTCTGTATAGTTGGTTTTTTGTTTGAATTGATCTAATTATGCCTGCTGTAACCCACTTTGTCTTTTTTAAGCTTCTTTTGCCCTGCTTAATTGTGTATGTGCTCTCACTTATATACTCTTTCAAAATTTCTACAAAAGTTTGCGCCGCGTCGTTAACATCACTCTGATTATAGACACCGTACCATCCCTCCACCCGAAGTTTGTTGAGTAATTTGTGTTTGTTTAGTACAGGCTTTCTTATCTTAATATACTTTTTACTTTCTTCTTCAAGAAAAGCAACCTGTAAAATTTGTGAGTAATGATCAGTTATGTCTGTTTCAATTATAAAAGGGTTAATTTTACTCATAATATTCGGTCTTATATTAACAAATATGTGATCAATGCAACTTCCCGAGTTGCCACTTACCCTAGTGTTTCCATGAATCACGGACATAAAACCCGCTTGGCTCATTACATTCAGGTACTCTTCACACACATTATTATTGGAAAGAATATCTATATTTATATCACCCGCTATTATATGAATATCACTATTTTTCTCGCAATCTTTTAGATATCTTGCCAATGTTAAACTAAAATCATCTGCGCATGTTGATGGGGGTCTATAAATGCCTGTCACCATAATAGTTTTACCCAAATGCTTTATTTGAACCTGTATCGCTTTCATAGGTTTCAATTCAATAATTTTGAACGTATATTCAAACTCAGATTTTATGTAAATGACCACCCCATCATTTTGATTTAAACTTCCCCCACTGTACAATATGTTGTATCCCTCCAGCCTATACAGATTCAGATCTTGTAACTGCCATGTTTGCGTAAGAACAATGCAACTAAATTCACCAAAGCTATCTAAAAATAATTTTAGATTATCAAAATTTCTACCTAGACTTCTAATGTTTTGGTGACACAATTTAAAGTCATTAGTACTATTTATCAATAACGTTCGGTAGTCTTGAATGGTATCCACGATATTAGTTTCTGTGGTGTCAACCTGAAAATCTCGAATATAGTCCGCCATGCTGAAGCAGTGCAACGCTTGCCCACAAACCAAAATACACTAGCAAAGAGGGAGAGAAAAGAAAAACTATAAAACTATAAAATACAAATATTCAGGCTTAAATCTATACCATATATCCAAATATCTATGTAATGTGTGAAAATCTCCTAAAAAATACACACACCACACTGATTCAATAAAAACAAATCTTAAGAAAAATAAATTTCACTTAAAATATAAACTGCAAGTACAAACCAGAGTAAAATGTTACCCCAAACTATTTATGACAAAACTGGAACTTACAACAAAATCACCATTGTTAAGAAATAAAGTAGCCTCACTTCAATCTGGCTGACTGTTTGGGAATATTCACCTTGTTGCCCTGCTCCCCTGACTTGTCTGCAGAATTGCTTCTCAGCGTCTTTTTCACAATATTGATTGCAGTGGGTTTTCTTGGTGTATTTGACCCAATACTTTTTGGTTCTGGGATTTTAGGACCAGATCCTTGATGTTGTAAAGCTGGCGTGGGAGGTGCGCTATTTGACTTAGGTTCCCGTACTGGTGATGTGTCTACTTCAATATCGTCCAGTTCTCCTGCTCTATAACTGTTTTCATTGACATGTAAAACTCCTTTTTTAATATACGCCCTTTGGTTTTTTGCCCTAGCAAGTTTTAGGTGCTTTCGTAGCACACTCTGATCTTTTAATTGTTGCTGAGTTAGATCATGTTTTACATAGATATTAGTTCCGATGAGTTTTCCAGTTCTTGTCATTACAAGCTGTTTATTATCAAATGAGGTAAACTCCACTATGATTGGCTTATTCCCCTCCGGTTTTTTTCCTACTGTGTAAACATCATTGATATTATTGAAATCCAACTCAACACCAAGAAGTCCCCTAAATTTTGCCAATACAAATTCTTTCAAGTCGGCAGCGGAATATTCTACGCTATTTATTCCGAATATTATTACGTTGTTCTTCTTAGCCCTTCTTTCCAATATCTCCACTCGATTTCGTAAGTGAATAATCAATTAAATGTTAAACGTTTCACAAATCTTGGCTCCGAAGCTAAATCGATGGTTTTAGGTTTACACATCCAGTAAAATAATTTTTCTGAAGAAACTGTCAAAGTCGGAAGGATATTTAACTTATGTAAGCATATATCTAAGATCTCGATGCAGTAAAATTTAGAAATCATCTCAGTACAGAAATTTTTATGTTGGACCACAAATAATCAGACACTTTGTGGTATTCAAAGATTATTAAAACGAATTTAGAAACAATAAACTCTTAGCAATTGAAACTTTGAGTCAGGATGGCTATGAGATGTAAGTTCCATCAAACTTTATTTATGAGAAAAATATCCGTTGCCACGTCACAAAAAGTAAAATATTCTACAGAAGAAGCGAGGCTTTGAATTCAGACCACTTGCGCTTTTTTTACCACAATCAGGTTGCTGTCCTTGCCTTGGTACCTTCCTGCTTAGTCCAAGCTTGGTACTATCAAGAATACAAATCGATTTACTAAACAACCTACAGTATATTCATCCCAACCCAACTTGCTCGTGAGACAGGCAAGTGGGAGGAAAGAGAGATTGCCTTTCCTTTCCAGGATTAGGACATGTGATGGAATGACAACGTGTCAATTCCCACCGCATACTCCGATTCAGTAGTATAACACAGTCTTGCACATACTTAGACAACATTCGAGTATTACAGGGACTCCACGGGGTCTGGCATGATCAGGTCTATCACATCTGCAAACTCCCGGATACGGATGACTGCCAGACTGTGTTATAGCAACATTTAATATTGTATTGACTGAAGAGAGATTATTTCAGATTTATTATGCTAAATAAAAATGTAACAACTTTAAATCAGAGACTCTAGAATTTTATCTGTTGACAAAACATCGTAGGAAGGGTCTATTTAAAATTAATTTTTTGCAGATATTTTAGTCAAATGGAGAATTACGCTATCGAAACAAAAATTAAGGTCCTTGCTGAATACACTTTTCGCAATATGTGTTCTGCAAAACTCGCGTCTGTTTTGGAATCTTTGTTTAAAAATCACAAATTTTTACTTTGATATTCGTTACTTTGACTTTCTTAAAAGAAAAACCATAACATCCTAAAGCACTCTTTGTGTGTGCTTGTTGACTGATTTACGGCAAAGAAACTTAAACCTTGTCTCTAGTATTTAATAGATTTTAATAACCATAAAGAGCATTTTGGACTTTTTTTTAAGTCAGAGACCTGAATTTTGGTATATGCCATACGTTAAACAGAAGAAGATTGGGTATTAAATTTGGTTTTAGTAGCTCTGTTATTCACTAAGTAAAAATAAGACTAATAGCACTGATAGCTTACGAAGTTAATGCCCATTCAGGTAATAGAAGGGTCGATAAAATGATAACACCGACTCAAGAGATATAATTTATTGAGTTTGGTACTGTACGGAATCTGCCCAACTTGATTTCGTGTAGTATTCTAGTACGTAGGTTATATGAGTTTGAAATTTGAGCCAGCGATAAAAGAAAAACCAAACACAGAAACCTGCATGAAGATACTGTTAAAAGGGTTATCAGGCGTCAGGGAGTCGCGGGCCAAAGAACTCCAGGGGGCAAGCTGAGGAAGTAGAAACAACAACATAAACTTTCGATGAAGCTTTCGCCAAGACTGTCATGCGTGGTGAAAAGCCGCATCCTGTACGGGGTGACCCTGCTGATAACTAAACATGACGGATCTAGACAAGGAGGTCGAACTTAACTCCCCCAATTTATGGTGTCACGTGACCCGTGGCTAGGATGGATAGCACCAGGGTGATGGTGTCGTGAACGGAATCTCTGCAGTAGCGGGCAACCCACCAGAGTAACCCGCCTTGCACCATATAGGGGGTTCTGATGGTGTGGACAGTATTTCCCCCATTCTCATGGGAAGAACATGAAGATCATAAATATGGAATAAAATATGGAACCAAAATCAATGAGGCCTGAGGAGTGGTTACGGCTACAGACTCGTGCCTTAAGTATATTCCGGAAACGGAGGCGAGCCAGGGGACGGCAGCATCCGCGGACTCTGGAGGTTTCACGACCGACGTAGACACGGGGGATCGCGAGGATAGCTTCGGCCACAGGCTTGTCCCCGACACCCAAGCTGGAGGCTGGGTCCCACCGGAGGGCAGCGAGGTCCGCGGGCTCTGGGGGCCCCTCCACCAGTGAGGACCATAGTTTAAGGGTAGAGGGACTGCCCCGACAGTCCAAGCGTCTTTTCGAGGCGCAAAGAAATAAGCGCCGGAGGGCGCAGAAAATGGCGACCAGGACGTGGTCGGTCGAGAAACCTGTAAAGGCGCAAGAGAGGAGTGCGAGTCAGAAGAGGACGCGCTCGGACTCTAGCACGCCTTCTACAGACAGACGTCTCAAAAGAGCCAGGGCACCTGCAAAGGAGCAAGAGGAGAGTGCGAGTCAGAAGACGCCGCGCTCGGGCTCTAGCACGCTACTACAGAGGGAAGCTCTAGGGAGGGGGGTATGAGGTACAGGGCTATATGGACGAGATTGTCATCATTGTCTGACGAGAGTTTACACTGTCAGTGTGGGAGCGCATGCAGACAGCAACCGTCGTACAGCTTATGAAGAGGGGGAAGTGTAGTAGACTATCTTGGGGTCGTATTGGACGCTAAGCTAACCTGGAATGGTCACGTTGAAAAAATACTGCGTTAGGCAGTTATGACCTTAGCCGTCACTAGGCGGCTATATGGAAACACGTGGGGACTAAGACCTAGTATGGCCCACTGACTGTACACAAGGGTGGTCAGACCATCGTTAACATACGCGGCACTGGTCTGGTGGCCTAAGGTGACACAATCCAGTGCCAAACAAAAACTAGACAAGATCCAAAGAATGGCTTGCCTAGACCTCACAGGGACCATGTCTTCAACCCCAACAGCCACCATGGAGGTGTTGCTGGATCTCCCGCCCCCCTACACTTAATTACTATGGGGGAGGCGAGGCTAGGACCATACAGGCTAGCCTGCAATGGTAGACTGAAAGTCAACCTAGGCTTCAGGAGCCACTGCAAAATTCAGGAGATCGTGAAGGAGCCCATGCTTGAAATGAGGTCAGACGTCGCGAATCTGCAGGAAAAGAACTCCCGGCGTGGAGCCTGGAACGGGGGCAGGTGTTTATTCGGAAGGACCGAGGGTAAGTCATAGTATTTCCTTCGAAGCCCATGCAACGGTCTTTCAGGCCGAAATGTACGCCATTCTGCACTGTGTGCGAGAGAACAAGAGGACGGGACACACTAACAAGCGGATCCTCATAGCCACAGACAGCCAAGCAGCCCTTAATGCCCTAAGTAGCACACGGGTAAATTCCTGGCAGGTGAGTGAGTGCCTTGACGAGACGAGCGACCTGGCAGGGCAGAATGAGGTGACCCTCATCTGGGTGCCCGGTCACTTGGGGGTCAAAGGCAATGAAGAAGCTGACACACTCGCGAAAAGAGCGTCAGCAGAACCATTTATGAGACTAGAACCGGCTCTGGGCGTGACAAAGAGCACTGCCAGGGAAGCCATTAAGTCATGTGTCAGAAATCAACACAACGTGTACTGGACAGACTGTCCAGGGCTCAGACATGGGAAGTCAATAATTGACGAACCCAGTTCAAAGAGAGCTGTGGAGCTGCTAAATATTAGCAGAGGACAGCTCAGAAACATAACAGGTCTCTTGACGAAACAAATGGCCGTCAAGAAACACCTATATAAAATGGGGCGGTTCGAGGGGGACCTTGCACGAAGACTCTGCGGCGAGGGGGAGAAATCAGCCCAGCACATCTTGTACGAGTGTAAAGCTCTGGACCGCAAAAGACAACTGATCTACGGTCAGCCTAGACCGGAGACAGAGCAATATAAAACTTCACCCTACCAATCGCTGTGCAGACTAGTTCAAGGCACATGATTCTAGAATTGGTGGAGTAAAAAGACTAAGGGCATACACAATAAACCAAAAGTTGCAGCGCTATCGGGGCGGCAAAGCCGCGGACGAGCCCTGAGGGAGCAAGAAAAAGGTTATCAAACTTGATGCAGGAGACAGGCCTGGAAACCATGTTTGAGGAAATTAGAAGGAAAAATCACAGTATATTTTAAACGTGACAGCAATAAAGACGGAATGGGAAGACCTCCTCCCAGATCTCAATCTACAAAGTTACATTGGACACGAGTAAGAACAAACTGCGTGTTGCTATTGGTAAAATAGCACAACGCAGATATGTGGTAGGTCGCTAATGTAATTATTTAAATCTCTGCATTCCGTCCATTATTGAATTATACATGATTATTGGAATAGCCAATGGAACTATATAATATTATTTCCCAAAATTGCATTAACATTTTCTGATTATAAACCCGTATTTTATGATGCGACAATCTGAAAATGATCCCGGTTATTATTATAAATGATATTGATAGAGCCTCTCGGATATTTGCAGTGCATGCCGTGTTGTGATCTAGGTGCATTTATCACCATACAAATCTAGTTATGATTTTAGTTGAATCTGGGGCACATTTGACTATCACCGCGCTCGTATTTTCACGTACATATAAAACAGCGAGTAATACATCATGTAAATTTGCTGACACTAATTAGCTAGACAATACATATGTCCAATGATAACTACAGCTGTCTGAGTTTACCTCTGCAATGATGATTTATTCTCGGATAGTAGTTTACACTAACGTTTCTACCAAACAACTCTAATAAACTTGCACCAAGTAGAACCAGCTACTTTGATGAGCCATAAAATTTAACTTTACGTTTAGTGCTATAGGAATTAGAGGGGTGTAAAGTTGCTTTACGCTGGCCACATATAATTTAGTGAGCGCGAAAACTGATAAGCGTATGATTTTGAGCAAATAGTAACTTTTAAGTTTACTTATAATACTTCTAGCTTAAAGGTCTTATATAAAAATGACGGTACTATAATAATAAAAATAATAAT
The DNA here is from genome assembly GCA_964006375.1 of Tillus elongatus. Classification (NCBI taxonomy): domain Eukaryota; kingdom Metazoa; phylum Arthropoda; class Insecta; order Coleoptera; family Cleridae; genus Tillus; species Tillus elongatus. Next base: position 10,094,494 of record OZ023263.1, read on the forward strand.
GACTTGTCGACGGGTATACTGTTGCCAGCAGTGTGATTTCGTAGTGGTTAAGCCGGTACAGTCATCAGCGCCAGCGATCCGCTTTCCTTTCTTTTCTTTTCAGTATCCTCTATTCCTTTATCCAAATTACCGTATTATTTTCTGAACCCCTTCCTTCGCCCCTACCTACCTGCGCCGCCAAAGTTAATTGGTAGCATACCCATGGAAATGGAGCCAAACCGAAGCCTTGGAAGAATACTGCTGCCTTGGGTTCGCCTGGGCATGCCTAGCATATACTTAAACAAGATCAGTGTACTATGGGGAACTCCACGGGGTCTGGCATGATCAGCTCTGTCTCAATATATAAATAAATAAATAAATAAATATATATATATATATATATATATATATATATATATATATATATATATATATATATATAATATATATATATATATATATATATATATATATATATATATATATATATATATATATATATAGTTATGATTTAATGTGTAGTTTAAGTATAATATGTATAATTGTTAATGTTTATTGTGTAATATTTGTAGATTTTTAGTTTTCTACATTTGTGTAGTGGTATTGTGGATACTATGTTTAATACTTATGAATCTCAAATTATATATATATATATATATATATATATATATATATATATATATATATATATATATATATATATATATATGTAGTTGGGAACCTTTAAATTTATTTATTGATTATAGGATTTACTATATTATTTACTTTAATTCGTAACTCAAATTCTGACACTTTTAGAATACCTATATGTATATATGTAAGTAAAATTTTTTGTTACTTTTCAGAATTATAACCAATATTAAACAGATTTATATTATAATATTAAATTGAATAAATTTACCTTTTTTATTTAATTTGTTTTCTTCTGAATTTATCCACGGCTTTATGTAGGCTCTATTTTGCAGGGGTGTAGTGGGATCAAGTGAAAATTTTTACCTTAAACCTATTACCTAAATTTTCTGTAAAGTTTTCTGAAAATTATATACCTTGATAGGAAATGAAACCACAAAATGTCTCAATTTAACAACTTATTTTCTATTTATGCGTGTTTTAACAGATTTACCACAATATAAACAATTTTATCTAGCATTAACATTTACATTAATATCTCACTGGATCCTCTTATTTAAATATTGGCCATTCAGTTTAATTAGTTACTTTTAAAACAAGTTTGCGGTTCGAACTGACTTTAAATTTGCCTCTATTCTCTTCTGCAAACTGCTGTCCTGTTCCTATAGCAACAGCTTTGATGCCAAAATGATTGATATTTGATTATTTAATGTTCTTACGAGGGTATCGTAGTGACATCTATGGAGATTTACTTGAGTCTCTTTATTTAACGTTCTAAATTCTACTACTATTTCGATTTTAGACGTAAATGACATTTAGGGCGTTGTAAAAGTTTTTTTTTTGACAATTGTGTTATTAGTTTGAGTTGTTTCTGGTTGAAGTTGCGATAATTATATTTATATTTCAACTGTATTAATAAATACCTTGGCGTCGGTGACGGCTTCTGTTCAGATACGTATCGTTTACACTCACTTATTTGTTGCGGTAGGTTATCTTTGTTGCCAACACACGTTTAACAACAATGCCCACTATATACTGTACTTTTAAACACTTTTACTGGGTTTTATTACAAGTGTTTAATATATCTTGGAGAATAACATGGTTAAAGGAAATTAGAGGCTTTTACTACCAGACAAACTGATTTATTCTTAAAACCCTACGCGTTTCAACACATTATCGTGCCATCTTCAGGGGTTTAGACCTAGAATGTAAAAAGGTGGTTGTCAGAAACTATGTTTCTGGTAGGTCTACCATGCGAGTGACTAACACTGCAACTACAGAAAGAATAGAAAGTCCAGCAAAGCTAAATGTCGAATACAGATCAGCCCTAACGGCCATGCAATATTTAAACTGACATTAGTGTCAGGAGTTATAAAACATCTCTATAAAAATGTACAATTTAAGATTTAAAAACTTAAAACGAGACTGGGGTCCCACAAATATAAACAACAATCTTATGGAGTCATAATCAATAAGTTAATTCAAACTAGTCAATTACATAAAAAGCTACAGACAAGCACAAACATAAAAGCAAAGCAGGCTGCTTTTATGTTTGTTTACGGTTAAATTAGCATACTTATGAGCATTTTTCCGCTGATCTCGATTATGCAAACAAACAAGCAATTCAATGTCAAATTTTCGTAATATGATGGACAATATTTTTTCCAATAGAATACCCTATATATTATCATATCGTAGTATACGTAAAAAAATTGAATTCTAAGAAAAAAGTTTAAAGTACTACATACTCAAGAAACTTCAAATAAGTAAGATCTTTCAATCTATTATTTTATTACTAACATACACACAAGAAGAAAATAACTTGAAAGGTTTTTTAAATCATATAACATTATTACATTAGATGTTTAAAAACGTTCCCGTTTTCTTCCGTGCGGTGGTCAGTGCACTGGTCCATTTGTGCCTAACCATCTATTTTCAAACAATGTGTCTAATATGTTACGAACAGAACCAGTAAGCGTGCCTTCACAAAAGTAACGTCCAATTATTCTATCTGCAACTAGACCACACCAAACAGTAAGACTGAATTGCCTTTTTGGATTACTGGGGCGCCTTCGCATTGGATTATCGTGGGGCCAGGAATCCGTAGTTTTTCTGTTGAACATACCTCTGCTGAAAAAGTTGCACGCATCACTCCAAAACAAAAGCTGATGAAAAATAGCATCCTGCGCAGAGATGTTTATAAACTAATCACAAAAGGCGACACGTCTCACAAAATCTCCAAGATTGAACGTTTGCACCAGGATATATTTGAGGGAAATGAATTTGTGTCTTCAATATTCGGGTGGGCTTTAAAATAAGCCAATATATTTAATTCAGTGATCTCACTTAAATCGAAGTCGTTCTTCCTCGAAGATTTTGCAAACGTGTTTTCATTACTCCTCATTTTGCGATATAATATCAGAAAGTACCTCCTATCTGGCTGTTGACATTACGTTTATAATATTAATGTGACGCTCTATTTGAATTTTTGCGACATATTAAATAACATACCTATCACACTTTTCTAAGTGAGTGAAGAGCATTTTTAGAGCTTCTGTCTTACAGAATAATGCTGCGGGTCCTGAGGAATTTGAGTTCATTGTTAAACATTTGTTTCAGCACTATGTTACACATTCCATGACTAACATAATTTAAAAATACAAATTATTAAAATTGAAATGTCTTACTTATTTGAAGTTTCTTCAGAATGCAATACCTTAAACTTTTTTCTTAGAATTCAATATTCGTTCATGTAAAATGACAATATGTAGGGTGATCTATTGAAAAAAAAATACATTTTTTAAGATATTAACATTCAGTTGTTTTTTTGTTTGCATAAGCGAGATCAGCAGACAAATTCACATAAGTTTGCTAATTTAATCGACTTGGTGGCTTTGGAGTTCCGGGAGTCTAGTTCGCGCTCAATTGAACAAATCTTTTAACAATTCAAAAGTCGCGGTCTTCCCAGTTTTTTTTTTCCAAAAGGACTCACTATCTTTTCTACTCATTTTCATGCTAAAATTTGAGCGTATGTTTTACTTGTTGCTTTTGAGATTTTCAGTGTGTAAACGTTTTACAGTTTGTTCTTCGTTGCGGTTTTTAGAAATTCCTGATGAAGATCGTTTAAAATTCAGCTTTGGCGAGACAAAATCTGGTGCTTTTTCGCGAATTAAAAAAAAATCGCTAATGAAGAGATCTGTGTATATATATATATATATATATATATATATATATATATATATATATATATATATATATATATATATATATATATATATATATATACTGTACCAAAATGTAGGTTTCTAGCTTTAAAGAGGAAGAAGATAAAGAAACAAATTTTGGAGTTTTCCTCAAAACGTCAAACTCGCAATTTGAAACGTCAAAATTGGCAATGTTTAGGCAAAGAAAATGTCGCAAGAAGAGTGCTCTGCAAACCCTCAAGTTTTAGATTCAACCGTCATTGCCCTTCATTTTACTAAAATTTTTGCAGAAAATTCATTTCATATAGACCCTTTCTCAGATGCTTTGGCTGTCGGTTTAGTTAAGTTGATGCTTTCGCTATAGGTTTAGCGAAGTTTATGGTTTAACGGTCTATAATTTGTAGATACTTTTCGTAGAACAAATTCCTTAATGCATTTTTGCATTTTTTATCGAAATATGATGCGTTTGTAAGAAAAAAATCTGGACGCAGTAAGTGCGTTTTGGTAGCGAATTTTCGGTAAATTTGCAGTTTAGCTCCCGAACGCTTTTCAAAAAACTGTTTTCAGAAACCTGCCTAGAGCCCCACCTGGATCCACAATCCCCAAGAAAAATTTCTTGTTCACACCCCCCAAGAAAGTTACGGGACCAGGAGTGAGTAGATGTGCTGGGCGGGGTAGGTAGTAAAAAGGAAATATGAGCAGAAAATGCGAATAGAACGGGCTTGAAAGCTGTCTTTTTCACATCTTGAAGCCATATCCCCCTTAAACACTGTCTACCCCGCACAGCACCCCTATCCACCCCAGCTGCCGTAATTTCCTCGGCATGTATGAACAAGACATTTTTCTTGTGGTTTATGCAGCGAGGGTGGTTGTACGCACGCGAGGAGGAAGTAAAAACCCCACGACGATGCAGCCACCCCCAAGCCCCCGCCACTGCCGCAAGTCGAACGGGGGGGGGGTCCTGCTTTCCCCCCTCGTGTGCATAAAACCACCCTCGTTGCATAAACCACAAGAAAAACTTCTTGTTCATACCCCCCAAGGAAGTTACGTGACCTGGGGCAAATAGGGGTGCTGTGCGGGGTAGGTAGCGTTTAATGGGGATATGGCTTCAAATAGACAGCTTTCAAGCAGTTTTCTTCGCATTTTCTGCTCATATTTTCTTTTTACTACCTACCCCGCCCAGCACCCCTATTTACTCCCAGTCCCGTAACTTCCTTGGGGGTGTGAACAAGGAATTTTTCTTGTAGGTTGTGCATCCAGGTGGGATCCTTGTAATGTTTCTGAAAACAATTTTTGAAAAGCATTCGGGAGCTAATCTGTAAATTTTCCGAATTTTCATTAAATCATGCTATTAAGGTAAGCTTTGTTGGTTAGGAAACCAACATTTAAGTTCATTTTCCGAAAATTTTTGTATATTTTCAAACCATAAGTAATTTTGATAAAATATAGTACATTGTTTCTACTACATAGGCTATACCAGCAATCAGATTGATGCCTGCTCGCATTTGCTATTAAAAACATTTTTATGGAAATTCATTTTCATAACACACTTGCTGCATCCAGACTTTTGCTAAATGTTTACATATTTTCAAACAATAAAGTTATTTCGATGAAATATGGTACATTGTTTCTACTATATAGGCAACCAAGTTTGATGCCTGCTTTCATCAAAGAAAGACATTTGCTATTAATAATATTTTAAAGAGAATTCGCTACCATAACGCACTTGCTGCGTCCAGACTTTTATTCGTATATGCACGAGATTTAAACTTTCCGTAAGCTAACAAAAATAATCAACATTTGAAAATTTCACTTGTCCCTTGACAAATTGTATTATATTTTGTTAATGCACTAAATAATATAACTGTTTTTACTTCTAAAAGCGCCTTTAAAAGCCGATATTGTAAAAAAATATAAGAATGAACATTAAATGAGAAATCGAGTTGAAGCGTACTTTAGGAAAACGGCCATATTACCACATACACCAGAAAGTAAGGAGTTTCCAAGCAATAACTTCTAGACCCAGTCATCCGTTTATTAATCGGTGTAATATTTCTGATATATTTCAGCTAAAATAGCTTAAAACTGGTATTCTTTTTGACTTTATTATGGTCGTAGTTTCAAATGAGTATTTACACGTCATCTTAAGAAGATGTTTCTTCTTTAATGATATTTTCATAATATCTCACGTGGCTAACATTAGACTACTTTACTTCTTTAATAATGAACATTAAGATAAAGTTTATAGGCCATGAAAGTGACTCGATTGCAACTATATTGTGGATTTAATGAAGCTGTTATACTAAATTATTACTGACAATGAATAGCCACTCAGGTTATGCATTAAAAATGATTATAAAACTCGTTTAAATAAGACCCCATTTATAACTATATTTCAACAACACACCACGAAGGCTTACAGCATAAATACTATCGTACCGTGGGTGTCGACAAGGAGGAAAGAGGCAACTTGTTAATTCTGAACTTGAAGGTTTGGAGGTTCGGAGGAGAAGGAAAAACATGTGCCGGCAAGGAATTCCACAACTTGGAAGTCCTCGGGACAAAAGAGCGGGCATAACAATATGTTCTATGTCTGGTGACCTGGACAGTAAAAGGGTGCATTCGCTCTGTTCCCCTGGTAGATCTGTTGGGAAGAACAGGTGGAGGAACTATGAAAGAAAGCTCCTCTGAGCAGTGCCCGTGCATATATCTATAAAAGAGAGAGGTCACCAATGTCACGTCGGTGGGCAAGGGATGGCAGCCTTTGGGTGAGGGTATGGTCACCGATGAGACGTATAGCTCTCTTCTGAATGAAGTCCAGGATAGCGAGTGCAGAAGCGGCAGCGGCACTCCATATATGGGAGCAGTATTCGAGGTTTGTCCTTATTTGTGAAGTATATAAGGTATAGAGATTAGCTGGTGAAAAGTATTTGCGAGCCCGGAAGAGGAAACCTAATTTTTTAGCAGCCGTTTCTGAAATTGATGTGACATGTTGGTGCCAATTGAGATTTTGATCCACAGAAATGCCAACGGACTCATTACTTTGAATAACTTGGTTGTTCATTGTGATTGGTCTAAGGCTGGTGTATCTCTTATGAGATGGAAATCAAGACTGAGAATTGGTGGAGTTGAATTGAACAAGATTTCTACTTCCCCAGTATAATATTTTTTGGAGATCCACGAAGACAGATGCCCTCCATGAATCTGCGATCCTCATCTAATTGGGCTAAAGAGACAGGCTTAGAATATTGTATATTTGAGTGGAGGGTGCTGAGGTCCGCGTAACTGTGAACTGGGTTGAATGCGCTAGAGAGGAGGTCCTTGATGTGGAGAGGAAACAAAATAGAGCCTAAAGCTGAACCTTGAGGAACTCCTGCATTAATTGGATACAGTTTAGAGGAATGGCTATCCACGACAACAGAAATGCTCCGGTTGGAGATGAAAGTTGCTGTCCAGGCACAGAGTTTTTGTGGTGGGCAATAGGCCGGAAGTTTATTAAGTGGCGCTGCGTGCCAGACCTGGTCGAATGCTTTGGATATGTCTAGAGCGACAATCTGGGACTCACCGCGCAACTCAATAGACTTGCTCCAAGAATGGGTGATAAAGGAAGGAGGTCGGCAGTTGATCTGCGCTGACGGAATCCATACTGCCTGTCGTGGATTAGACTTTGTTTTTCAAGAAATTTTAGTAATTCGGTGTTTATATACTTTTCCATCACTTTAGAGACGACTGAGAGGAGAGAAATAGGCCTGTAGTTGCTAGGAAGCGCTTAGGATCCTTTCTTGGGGACGGGTTGTACTCGAGCAGTTTTCTAGTTACTAGGGAATATGCCTCTATTGTAAGATGTCTGAAACAGACGAGTCAGGAGAGGAGCAAGTTCTGGTGCGAATTTTTTGAGAACAATTGCTGGGATCTCGTCAAGGCCAGTGGCTTTCCTGGTATTAAGAGAAGAGAGCATATTTCGTACTTTTTTAGTTTTGAAAATGATATCCGTCGATTTATGCGCGACATTGGGGACGGTTGGTGGTTGAACATTTGGAGGTGGGTTGAGAGTAGAATTTCCGGCGAACTATGAGGCAAAAAGTTCAGCTTTGCCCAGGACGGTGGAGACAATTTCATTCACTGAAACAAGAGGTGGGAACGTGCTCTTGCCGAAATTATTTCCAATAGATTTAGCAAGAGTCCAGAAGGGTTTGCTGCCGCTGGAGCTTGAGAGGACAATGTTTTTGATGTGGTTATTAAACGAGTTTTTTGTCTCAGAAAGAATGCGGGCATAGCGGTTTCTTGCGTCGTTAAATGCTTGAAGGTTTTCTTGACTGGGATTGTGTAGGAGCGTTTTGGGAGCTTTGAGCTTTTCAAGTCTGGCTTTGTCACAGGATTTAGAGAACCAGGGCTATTTAGGCTATGAGCCCTCGTGGCGTGTTGTTGAAATAAAAAAAAATCAATAAATAAATAATATATAGCAAACATAGGTTTTCATTTACTTCTAATAATTAATGTTTACTACCCAATCATTTCTGATAAAATATATACTATAAATACTAAAACATAGCTGAAGATGAGTTTGTCTGAGATCATGTGTAACTTTTTGTACAAAAATTCGCCATAATGTACTTTCTTGACATCCTGAGATAATATGCAGAATATTAGTGTTGTTTCCCAGACGACGGGTGATAAATTAATCAGTAATTAGGTTCATTATGGTCCTCATTAAATCTTGTGTACGTTGAGGAATAAAATGCCGCTAACAAAGAATTTAAAAAGAACATAAAAACATCACAATCAACTTACCTGATTCTTTGTCTTGCCGCATAAGGCCGATGTGGCTCTGCAATGTTCTTTAATAGAGTTGAGTTCCTCTCGAACGACAAGCAATTCAGCTTCATATTTTTCATTCTTGTTTTTAGCGATTGCCAGTTCGCGATTTAAATTTGCGACGTCGCTTTTTAATAAACCTAATTCGGTATCTACTTGTTCGTGGTTCTGTAAAATAACGGTAGAATTGAGGGTGTTTTGTATTTCACTTAATTCCGTCTTTAGTTCTTTCACGTTATTCGATAGCCATTTCACCGTCAAGTGGTCGTTCTCGTCCTGATTCGAGTGCTCCTTCTTAACCAAGGTCGGGTTGAAGTTGCCTTTCTGCATTTGTTCGATTTGTATCCTGAAAACAAACGATAGTGTTACGATTATTTCAAGTAAAATGACATTCCTAAGGCAGCAAATGATCTACAGTAGCGATTTTCACATATAAAGGCAATTACTTCTCACATAATAATAATAATAATAATAATAATAATAATAATAATAATAATAATAATAATAATAATAATAATAATAATAATAATAATAATAATGATAATAATAATAATAATAATAATAATAATAATAATAATAATAATAATAATAATAATAATAATAATCATAAATACGGCAGGTATTTTTCCTTTTAGTGAATTTTCGTAGAAAAAATTCACTAATGGGGATATTCCGACTTTTGAATTTTGAAAAAAAATTTGTAAATGAGCGCGAACTATGACCCCTAGAACCCATATCCGGGATCAGTTTCAATTTTTATATGTATATATATATATATATATATATATATATATATATATATATATATATATATATATATATATATATATATATATATATATATATATATATATATATATATATATATATATGTGTGTGTATCACACCGATAACTCAAAAAATAATAGGCCGATTTTGATAAAATTTGACACATACCTTCCTTTTGTAAATGGCTTGGATAAGTTCGTTAGTCAGGAAAATCGCACGAGGTTTTCCGGGAAAATTATGAGTTTTCATTCGAAAAAAATTGATAGGAATTAACAAAGTAATGGCAACTAAATTTGGCACGCGGGTTTATATCATCATAGGTAACCTACCTACCAAAATTTAGCTTTGTAGGTTAAAGTACAAAAAAGTTACAGGCATTTAAAAAACAAATTTGGGTTTTCCTCAAAACGTCAAAGTCGCGATTTAAAATGTCAAAATTGGTAATATTTAGGCAATGAATCTGAATTTAATATGAGCTATGGAAAGAAAATGTTTCAAGAAGAATTCTTTACAAAGCCTGAACTCTTAGTTTCAATCGTCATTGTCCTTCATTTTACTAAAATTTTCCCAGAAAATTCATTTTAAATAGACCCTTTCTCTGATGCTTTGGCAGTAGCCTTAGCTATAGAGTTTATCGTTTAATGGTATATCATTTTTGTCAAATTTTCGGAAAAAATCATTAAAGCTCAATATATCCGTTATTATGCAAGTTACGAAAAAAAAATTGTATACATTAATTATAGGGCGTCTTGAGCTACATCTTAAAAAATATTTCCACAATTACAAGATGGCCCATAAGTCGTTGGTGATTCAAATTTCCTTTTTTTTTTTTGAACCGAACACGCCCTCTTATTGCATTTTTGCATTTTCCATCAAAATATAATACATCTTTGTACGAAAAGAAATTCGTAACGCAGCAAGTGCGTTATGGTAGCGAATTTTCATTAAATGCTTCAAATTTGAATAGCTCAATTTGCTATTAACCTATAAGGTTGACCAGGAAACCAGTTTTTCGGGAACAATTTAAATTTACTTTGGGAAAATTTTGTATATTTTCAAACAATAAAGTTATTTTGATTAAACATGGCACATTGTTTCTACTATATAGATTGATGCCTGCTTTCTTTTAAAAAAAACATGTTTGCTATTAAAAACAGTTTTATTAAAATTCATTACCATAACGCACTTGCTGCGTCCAGAAGTTTTTAATTGCTTGGATGGTTTTATTTTAGTCAACCCAATCGAACTAATTTTTGCAAACAAACCAACAAAAAATGTTTTTAAAGCCAACTGGTAGTTATCTGCGAAGCTCATTATATTATTTTTCTTTAATTTGGTATGCAGGCTGCGTTTACATAGGTGTTACTATGGTTTAAGATTGAAGATTCTGGCTTAATAGGAATTGAGTTATCGGATTTCAAATATTTTTACAAAAACTCTCTAGCATAATGTGTTTGCTGCACCCAGACCTTTCTCAACACTTATTTACTGTTGCTGTATCCACACTTTTTGAAAATTATGAAATATTGAAGCTTTTTATGTAAGACTGACAAACAAGGCAACCTAAATTTCATTTTTGGAAAAATATTTTGAACAAAGGAAAATGGGGTAATAATTTAAACATAAACTGAAAATCTTGGTTTGCTGCTTTGTCGCAAAGGACCCCCTTCCCCTTCTGCATCGATACAGCCACCCTCAATGTATAAACAAGAACAATGTAAACAAGAAATATTTTTGGAAAAATATTTTGAAGAAATGAAATAGGGTAACAACTTAAATATACATTAAAAATCTTGTTACGCTGCTTTTGTAGGGGTTCCCCTTCCCATTCTGCATGCCTACAACCACCCTCAATGCATCAACAAGAACAATGTAAACAAGAAAAATTTCTTGCGAACAACCCTCAACATAGAGGTTCTGGGCGGTGTAAACAGGATTTTAAGGAGGTGTAGTTGCAAAATGGGATAAAAGCAGCTTATAGAGGTCCAACTAAGCTGTTTTTCGCACTTTCCTCTCACATTTCCTTTTTATCCCCACCCCTCCCAACACCCCTATTCACTTCTGATACCGTAACTTTCTTGGGGGTTGTTTACAAGAAATTTTTCTTGTGCTCTGTGCATCCAGAAGGAGATCTAAGCATGTTTCAGAAATTTTTCTAAAGAGCCCCAATGTGCTAATCTGCAAATTTACCCAAAACTTAGTTTTTGTTTGCAAAAGGAATATACCTGCTAAATTATAAACGTGCCAGGTATTTTTCCTTGTTAGTAGTTTGGATGACCCTTTCTAGTCAACCTAATCGAACCAGTTCCTGCAAACGAAATAACAAAGTGGTTTTTTAAAACAAATTTGTAGTACCCACGCTGCTTTTATATAGGTTTTAGTATGTATCGAAACTGAGGATTCTAGTTTAATGGGAAATTAAATTATAACAATTTAAAATATTTTTACGAAAATTCGCTACCATAACGCACATGCTGCACGTAAACTCTTTTCAACACTTATTTACTATTGCTATACTCATACATTCTTGCTAAAAAAATTAAGAGACATTTTCTGAACTAATACTTGGCAAAAAAGGAAAGAAACGGACCAGGCGAAAAAAAGTTCGGAACGCAGCAAGCGCGTTGTGGTAGTGAATTTTCTTTAAATGCTTCAAATTTGAATAACTCAATTTTGTATTACCACAGAAAACTGAATTTTGGTACGTAGTAAGGTCTTCCCCAAGGTAACATATCCACCAAATTTGATTAAACTAGCTTTGTAACTTTCGGAGAAAAAAAAATGTCCGAAGAAAACTAACAATTTTTCCGGAAAACCTCATCTGATTTACCTGGCTAACGAACTTGTCCAAGCTATTAATAAAATAAAGGTACTTATTTTATTAATAGCTTGGCTAAGTTTAATCCAAATCGGTTAATTACTTTTTGAATTATCAGATGGATACATACATACATACATATATATATATATATATATATATATATATATATATATATATATATATATATATATATATATATATATATATATATATATATAATTAAACTGACCACGGATGTGGGTTCTAGAGTTTTATTGCAGTCTCACCATCAATACCCCCCTATTAGTTTTTTTAATAAAAATTCACTAAAACTTCTGGAAAATTTGGCCATATTAATGCAATGAAAAAAATTCTGGACGCAGCAAGTGCGTTAAGGTAGTGAATTATCATTAAAATGTTTTTAATAGCAAATATGCGTGTTTTTTTAAAGAAAGCAGGCATCAAATTTGGTTACCAGTATAACCTATATAGTAAAAATAATGTGGCATGTTTCATCAAAATAACTTTATTGTTTGAAAATGTACAAAAATTTCCGAAAGTAAACTGAAAGTGTTCCCGAAAAAACTCGTTTCTTGGTCAATCTTATAGGATAATAGGAAATTGAGATATCCAAATATGAAGCATTTGATCAAAATTCGCTACCATAACGCACTTGCTGGGCCCAGAATTTCTTTTCTTACAAACAAGCATTATATTTCGATGGAAAATGCAAAAATGCAATAACATAAGGCGTGTTTGATTTAAAAAAAAGAAAATTTGTATCACCAAAGACTTATGGGCCACCCTGTGATTGTAGAGATAATTATTTAAGATGTAGCTTAAGACACCCTATAATTAATATATACAATTTTCTTCATATCTTGTATAATAACGGATATATTGAGCTTTACTGTTTTTTTACGAAAATTCGACAAAAATTATATACCATTAAACGATAAACTGTATAGCTAAGGCTACTGCCAAGCATCAGGGAAAGGGTCTATTTGAAATGAATTTTCTGGAAATATTTTAGTAAAATGAAGGACAATGACGGTTGAAACTAAGACTTCAGGGTTTGTGAAACATTCTTCTTGAGACATTTTATTTCCATAGCCCGTATTAGATTCAAGTTCCTTGCCTTAATGTTGCCAATTTTGACGCTTAAAATCGCAACTTTGACGTTTTGAGGAAAACCCCATTTTTTTTTTAATACCTATAACTTTTTTGTCTTTTGATCTACAGAGCTAAATTTGGGTAGGTAGCTTGCCTATAAGGACATAAACCCACGTACCAAATTGCCTTTACTTTGTTAATTTCGAAGATATAAATTTTTTTCAAAAGAAAACACCAAATTTTCCGGGAAAACCTGGGCCGATTTTCCTGGCTAACGAACTTATCTAAGCCATTTGTAAAAGGAAGGTATTCACCAAATTTAATCAAAATCGGCCCATTATTTTTTGAGTTATCGGTGTGATACATACATACATACACACACACACACACACACACACACACACACACACACACACACACACATACACACACACACACATATATATATATATATATATATATATATATATATATATATATATATATATATATATATATATATATATATATATATATATATATATATATATATATATATATATATATATATATATATATATAACATATAAAAATTGAAACTGACCCCGGATATGTGTTCTGGGAGGTCTAGGTAGCGCTCATTTGAAGAACTTTTTTCAAAATTCAAAAGTCGGGATTTCCTCATTAGAGAATTTCTTTAAAGAAAATTCACTAAAAGCTTCTGGAGACAGAGGGTCATGGTTGAGACAACAAGGTAACGTCGCCTTTAGATTGTGATGTTGATGCACAAAGTGTCCCTTTATCATTATTACCACCCATGGTTTAAAAGTTAATTTTTTGACTAAGAAAATATCAAAATAATGATTTTAAGTAGTTAAATATTGTGAGAAATGAATTATATATGTAAACGTCATTTCTTGTTAGAAAAAGGGGTCAAAAACGCAACAGATGTTTACGTTTGACGATCCATATTATTCGAATCTGATTGCAGCGACACCTACATTCAGTTTCAAGTACTCTCCTAACAACCCAATTGACCTGCTTCCGTTTACACTTCGAAAATCTTTTTTCTTTTAATAAACCTATTTGCCATCGGACAGCTGTTAGATTGTTGTTGAGGTCCACAAGGGAAGTTCTTAACGGGACTACAGACACAATCACTCTTATTCTGTATCTTTCCCTTCATTTATTTTCTTTGCACAGAACTTCTGCAAATGACAACCCGAGGGAGATAAAAATGCCACGTCAAATAAATTGATGCAACTCAAACATTTGAAATAGCAATATTTCTCACAGCAATGGGCTCAAGGTTTTCTTTGTTGTTGGTTCGTAAACGTACTCAGAAAATGTAAACTCATTTCATTCCCTGTCGAATAATTATAATTTCTGAACCAAAATATTTATTTTTGCCTATCTGGAAGCAAACACAGGTGAGAAAGTTGAACCACATGAAGCTAAATTTATGGCTTATAATGGTAACCAACTAGATGTAGTGAGATCGGTTATCATTATGTGTAAACCAGCACGAAGAAAGCAACTTATATAAAACTTTATAATTGGGAACACAAATTCAGAACTAATATTGTGTCTAGACACATTTTTATTTATTTCAACTCAGAGCGATCTAGGCCTAGGGTTGAACACACTGAGACCTCACAGACGATCTCCGGCGAGATTTGGGGAGTAGGCAGATTGAGGCCTCGTAATCGAGCTACAACAACCCACCCCACCTTTGTCCACCGCTCTAAGGAGTAGGGAGATTGAGGCCTTAGAGTGTCCTTATATATTTCCTTTACCTCTTGAAAATGGCTCCAAAACAGGAGCCGAGACGTCGAGTGTTCATAAATTCCGGACGCGGTTCAACCCGAGAACCAAGTATGTCTCACAATAAAGACCGCGGAAATCTTTCTGAACATATAAATATATATATATATATATATATATATATATATATATATATATATATATATATATATATATATATATATATATATATATACATACATAAAAATTTAAACCGAGCACAAAATGTGTTGTAGGGTTCCTGATTCGCGCTTATATGAAGAAATTTTTTCAAATATAAGGCTAGACGCATCCTCACCACAATTGGAACCGTAGACCGGTTTCGCTCTAATTAGAGCTCGTCAGCACGGCATACTAATTGCAGCAAAAATACACCTATAAAGTAATACGGCTATAGTAGTCGCACTTCTTATTGTTGGAAGGCTGGCTACCAAGCCATATTACTTTATAGGTGTATTTTCGCTGCAATTAATATGCCGTGCTGACGATCTCTAATTATAGCGAAACCGGTCTACGGTTCCAATTGTGGGGAGAAGGCATCTAGCTTTACATACTTTCTCCCTATAATAGGGTAGTAATGGGCCAGGGCTGACAATTTACTAAATTGTTAGTTGGTTGTTTTTAACACTTTGTGGTATTTGGAGCTGCCGTGACAACATACTACTTGGTTCCGCAACTAGGTGGCGGCACGTGCTTCGTGTCTTATATCTCACTTAGAGAATTTTCTCTCTTCTTTACTGAATTTTGTTTAAAAAATTCACTAATGACACGCGTACCAAATATGCTTGCCCTTACTTTGTGATTTCAGGAAATATTTTCTCCGAAATGTATATATATATATATATATATATATATATATATATATATATATATATATATATATATATATATATATATATATATATATATATCACACCGATAACTTGAAAAATAATGGGCCGATTTTGATCAAATCTGGTAAGTACCTTCCTTTCGTAAGTGGCTTACGCAAGTTCGTTAGCCAGGAAAGTCGGCGCAGGTTTTCCCGGAAATTTTTTTGTTTTCTTTCAGAAAAAAATATCTCCGGCAATCACAAAATAAGGGCAAGCATATTTGGTATGCGTGTTTGTATTATAAGGAGTAAACCATGTACCATATTTGTAGGATTAAAGATAAAAATGGAGTTTTCTTCAAAACGTCAAAGTCGTGCTTTGAAACGTCAAAATTCGCAACATTTATATATATATATATATATATATATATATATATATATATATATATGTGTGTATGTATATCACACCGATAACTCGAAAAATAAGGGGCCGATTTTGATCAAATTTGGCGAGTACCTTCCTTTTGCAAGGGGCTTGGAGAAGTTCGTTAACCAAGAAGACCGGCGCAGGTTTTTCAGGAAAATTTTGTGTTTTCTTTCGGAAAAAATGTTTTCGGAAATGACAAAATAAGGGCAAGCATATTTCATACGCGTGTTTGTATTATCAAGAGTAAATTATGTACCAAAGTTTAGTTCTGTAGGGTTAAAGATAAAAATGTTATGGGTATTTAAAAAAAGGAGTTTTCCTCAAAGCGTCGAAGTCGCGATTTGAAACGTCAAAATTCGCAACATTTAGGCATAGAACCTGAAACAAATACTGATTATGTAAAGAAAATGTCACAAGAAGAGTGTTCTGCAAACCCTTAAGTTTCAGCTTCAATCGCCATTCTTCTTCATTTTACTAAAATTTTTACAGAAAATTCATTTCAAATAGACCGTTTCTCTGATGCTTTGACTGTAGGTTTAGTGAAGTTGATGCTTTGGCAGTAGGTTTCGTTAAGTCTGTGGTTTAAGTGTCTATAATTTTTAGCTAATTTTTAAATGAACGCAAACTAGACCCCCTAGAATCCATATCCGGGTTTACATTCAGTTTTTATCTGTTTAGATATATAGAATATGACTTATTTCTACGGTAAAGCTCAATATAATTATTATTATACTAGCGAAGAGAAAAAATTGTATACGTTAATTATATGGTGTCTTAAGCTGCATCTCATAAAACTATTTTGATCAATCGCAGTGTGGTCTATAAGTCGTTGGTGAGCCTTACAAATTTTTTTCGAAGACCCTTATATTATTGAATTTTTAACTTTTTAATCGAAATATGATGCATGTTTGTGAGAAAAAAAAATTAGACGCAGTAATTGCGTTTTGGTAGCGAATTTTCATTAAATTCTCCAAATTTCAATAACTCAATTTGCTATTAACCTAAGGTTTGTTGGCTAGGAAACCAATATCTTAAGCTTATTTTCAGTAAATTTTTGTACATTTTCAAACAAAAAGTAATTTTGATAAAATATGGTACATTGTTTCTACTATATAGGTTATACGGTTAACCAAATTTGATGGATCCTTTCATTAAAGAAAGATAGATTTGCTATTAAAAACATGTTTATAAAAATTCACATCCATAACGCACTTGCTGCGTCCAGACTTTTTCTGCGAAAATTCACTAAATGGTTTAAGTGTCCCTCACTTAAAAGGTTAAGAAAATAAGACTTGACTGAATTACAGATACAACTACCTCAAAATCCTCATCCGCTGTCATGTTTTTTCTGTAATTTATTACCTCTAATTAATTCAAATGTCGGCGGCATAATCTAATTCCTTGACCCAACGTATTTATCTAAATGAATTTGACACAGTAACTCATTTAACTTCCCGTGATTTCCAACGACACGACGTTGTTTTGCATTCTATATTTTCACTTTAATGTCGTCGGGGAGCCTTTCTACTCTTTCCACGGGGATAACAAATGACACAGTTACAATTTTAATTATATCCCACAATTTGCATAACCCACATACGTTAGAATTACGACTGGGGTTGCACAAATGATGTAAAAAACAACAACAAAGCAAATCCCAAACGTGTGTTCACGTATATACTCGAAAATCTAATATGCATTCAATATCAGCCCTTTGCTCAACACGAAATAATGTAGTTGTAAAACAGCACACGTAAGAGTTCAAGTCCGTTTGCAGGGTTTCGTTCAAAAAAAGATGGAAGTTGAAATTCTGTTAGCTATCGACGTGAGATTTTTGCGATGGCTCGTTAGCTTGCTGTGTACTAGACTTTTGTGCCAGTCTGAATATTCTAGTATTCTAGTAGTACAGTATTATTCTTTGAAACAGGAGAATAAGTATTGTTTTCACGACTAACATGTTTCTACTTTTCATTTACTACGCGTTTTATTTTCAATCAAAAGAAGATCCAGTAACACTATACAAGTTATTAACAAACCAAGGCTACCATATTATATGGAGCATCATTGATTCTCGCTGAAGATCAGTTTCGATCTAGGTGCTAAAACGGAACTAAAAAAAAACGACGTTGATACTTGGAACAATAGGAGAAAAAAGGCTTAAAAAAATTGATCTCTTTATTGCTCGGTAAAAGATTTGACACTATGGATTATAAATATTGCTTCGCTTCACTAACTTTGCGTTCTTATATAGGGTGATTCATAAGTGGTGACCAAAAATGAAACTCCATGTTCTTTGAACAATTTTAGAGAGGGTATGTCCTATAAAAATTTTTCCTAAAATGCTTCATTAAAAAGATACAGGGTGTTGAAGTTGAATTTCAAAAAATAAAATTTCCTAATTTTTTAAAAAGTAGCACATATATTTTGCTGAAATTTCGCATGTGCTGCTATATAAGGCGCGTATTCTACCATAACAATTGAATCAGCTAATCCAGCAGTGGCGCGCGTACCCACATATTATTGGTTATCCCTCAAGAAAAAAACGGGAAAGCAAATGATATTTTTTATTTTTTTATTTTTTGAATCTTACTTTCTTTCGTAAACAAAATGACTCTCTTGATAATTTTCTGTACCACGCTTATTTTACGAGTAAGCAATGAATCCGGTAAGTGTTTTAAAGCACAGTTCATGATTTTTAATCAGTCATTGTTTGGTAGAAAATCACAATGATACACTTTTATGCCTCCATTGGTCTGAATACACGCACGACATCTTTTTAATATGGAAAATTTAATGTCTTGATAATTTTTTGTACGACGATTATCTTTGTTGTATTTTAGTAAGTAGTAGTCTGGTTTGCCAAAGTTGTCATTAAGTGTCATTTGACGTTTAGGTTAACAAGTTATTATTTTTAATAGGTGTAAGTGGTAAACTTTATAAAAAAAATTCTACTCTTTTACTTCTTATAATTGAGTACACCTCAGAAGAGTATGCAGATATAATTTTTATCTACGGATATGCTGATGGAAATGCTCTAGCTGCTTGTCGGGAATATCAACGTAGGTTTCCCACTCGCCGTCAACCTACACCAAGGGTTTTTTCTCGATCGTTTTCAAGACTTCGGCAGTGCGGTATTGGACAACGTCCTGACGCTAGAGCTAATGGTAGAATACAACATCAACTTGTAGACGAAGAGAGAGTGGTGGATGCAGTGATGGATCAACCTTCTACAAGTACTCGGAGGATTGCCACACAGTTACAATATTCTCAAAGCTTTGTTTGGAGAACTTTACATCGAGAAGCCTTACATCCATATCATCGACAGAATGTTCATTGCCTTCTACCTGGAGATAATGTGCATCGACGAGTCTTTTGTGAATGGATGTTGGAAATGAACAATTAAAATATCTTATTCCCTAATCTAATCTTCTGGTCTGACGAATCAACATTTACAAGAAATGGTATTTATAATTCTCATAATGAGCATGTCTAGTCATTGGAAAATCCACATGCAACAAGGACTCGCACATTTCAACATATATTTTCCATTAATTTATGGTGTGGTATTTTTAACGGCTCACTGTTCATGGAAGTCCTGCCACAACGTTTAAATGGATTTTCGTACTTAGCGCTCCTAGAAAACCGTGTAGAAAACATTCTAGATGACATTCCACTAGCAACAAGAGGTATAATGTGGTACCAGCATAACGGTGCACCAGCGCATCATAGTCGAAACGTTGTTACATGGCTACATGAACATTATAATGAAGGATGGTTTGGCAGGACTGGACCAATACATTGGCCTGCAAGATCACCGGACTTAAACCCACTTGACTTCTATCTTTGGGGTGATTTTAAGCGACTGGTCTACAGTGAACAAATAAATACACCAGAGCAGCTACAACAACTGATAAATAATGCTTTTCGTCATATTCAAGCAACAATGAATCCTCAAGACATTAAATTTTCCATATTAAAAATATGTCGTGCGTGTATTCAGGCCAATGGAGGCATTTTTGAACATTTATTGTAATAAATAAATTACTATAAGCCTGATAAAAGTGCATCATTGCGATTTTCTACCAAACAACGACTGGTTAAAAATCATGAACTGTGCTCTAAAGCACTTACCTGATTCATTGCTTACTCGTAAAATAAGCGTCGTACAGAAAATTATCAAGAGTCGTTTTGTTCACGAATGAAAGTAAGATTCAAAAAATAAAAAATAAAAAAATATCATTGGCTTACCCGTTTTTTTCTTGACATGTTGGTACGCGCGCCACTGCTGGATTAGCCGATTCAATTGTTATGATAGAATAGGCGTCTTACATAGCAGCCTACACATGCGAAGTTTCAGCAAAATATATGTGCTACTTTTTAAAACATTGGAAAATTTTATTTTTTGAAATACAACTTCCAACACCCTGTATCTTTTTAATGAAGCATTATAGGAAAAAATTTTATAGGACATACCCTCTCTAAAATTGTTCAAAGAACATGGGGTTTCATTTTTGGTCACCACTTATGAATCACCCTGTATATCTAAAGACACCAGTCACAATTTACTACACTCGCTTGTGATTTTATTGTTTTAATTACGCGGATGGTTACTGCGCATTGAATTAATTTAATTTTGTGAGTTTACATTATACATAATTAATTGTACATTAGATAAGGGGTGATAGCTGACCCAAAAATAAAACGATTGGTCTCAGCATGCCTTAGCGAAATGTTACTCGGTTTCTTTTTACAGGATGCTTAAATAATTGTTCTTAAAACTATTTTTTCAAATATCTTGAAGGTGGTTCAACATATTATTATGAAATATGGCAGGGTATTATTAATCGTCATGCGTAATACGATGACGGTAAGAATTTCACCACTGACGCTAGGTGGCGCCACCAACAGCGACACTGTTCTAAAGGGCTTTTCATTTAGAGCGCTCGAACTTTGAAATCGAATAAAACAAGCTGTTTAAGTGATGTTGCCACAATTTTTATTTTATTTTGAAGAACATTTGATGAGATTATGTATGGAATATAATTTCAGCCAAATGGCCGCCGCGACTCCCCTGAAGGTGGTGTATCCTGGTGGACCAATTTTGGACGACATTTTCGCATAAATGGGGCTCAATCTAATGAAGAACGCGAGTTATGTTGGCCTTTAGGACAGCAATTCTCTGCGGTTTGTCAGAATAGACTCGAGATTTCACGTAGCCCCACAGAAAGTAATCGGGCGGTGTTAGATCACACGATCTCGGTGACCAGTTGATGTCACCACCACGCGAGATGACGAAGCCCTCGAACTTCTCATCCAATAAATTTAATGTTTCACGTGCAGTATACCATGTGGCGCCGTCCTGTTGTAACCACATGTTCATGAGATCCACACCATGATTCTAGGCCAGATATAATTTGTTATCATCATCCGATATTGGTCACCATTGACAGTGAGTGCGCCTCCTTGCGCATCTTCGAAGAAATAAGGGCCAATGATACCGCCGGACCAAAATCCACACCAAAGAGTGACTTTTTCGGATTGTAGAGCCACTTGATGGATCTCTTTCCTCACTCCAAATTGGGCAATTTTGTTTATTAATAAAACCACTCAGGCAAAAATGAGCCTGATCACTAAAGATGATTTTCTTCCCGAAATGAGGGTCAGCCGCAAAATGCCGCGTGTTCACGGTGCTGTCTATGGTCGTTGGGTTTTAGCTCTTGAGTTAATTGATTTTGTATGGATGAAAACCCAAGTGTCGACGCAAAATCCTCCAAGTTGATATCGCATAAAAACCCAGCTCTTGTACACGACGCGGAATGGACTGTCTGGGGTTTTCTCGCACACTATCTCGAACGGAAACAATATTTTTCAACGATCTTGCGTTTCTTTTACGTACAGGCACTGCTTCATACAAAACCGACCCGGTTCTTTCAAAGTTATTCATTAAACGATGGATTGTGGACTCTGCAGGACGACCATGAATACCATAAATCGGACGCAACGCACGAAACGTTAGGTGAACAGAGCACTGATTTTGATAATAAATTTTAACAATTTCTACTCGTTGTTGCAGCGTCTAGCGTTCTATGGTGAAATGCCAGCAATAAATATGCATTCCTGTCAAATTTGACAGCTATCGCTTTTCCAAGATGGCCGCTACAAACTGTCAAAATTCGAGCGTCCTCATTGAAAAACCCTTTATACAGGGTGGCGCATTGAAAACGAAACAGACCGATCTGCGTCCAGAGACTCTTTTTTTTAAGAAACGCCGAAACACGTCAATTTAAATATTGAGGGGGACATGTTTTGACATAAAACTCAACTTTGTCACATCAACCCCTTAAGGTTGGTGATAACAACCCTTATATTTTAAATAGGGAACATGAGTCGAGTGTTACATCATTTGAAAGCTCTTTCTTTTCTGAATTTGGCACACAAATTTTTTTGGAAGATTTATTAACTCGTTGAAAAATTATTCACAGTTGGAGTTGCAAGAACTTATTTCATTCATTGTGATAAGAAATGCACTATTTAGTCAATTTTTTGTTAAAAAAAAACTAAAAAACAAAACCAAACGTTCAAAAATGTTTATTCAGTTAAGTAAGTGTTCAAATTGTTGACTACCAGCTTCCATACAAAAGTACAAATTTTGGTCAAAACGAGCTCTGACATTCTGGAGCATTTGTGGAGTTATTAGACGGCATTCTTCAACAATGCGTCGTCGTAATTCTTCCGGAGACTCCGGTTCTGTTGCGTAAATTCTAGTATTTAAATGGCCCCATAGAAAGAAGTCTAAAGGAGTTAAATTCGGTGATCTAGGGGACCACTCAATAGCACCTCTACGCTTAATCCATTGTTCTGAAAACTCTCTGTTCAAAAACTCTCTAACACGTTGTGAAAAATGCGGAGGATCTCCATCTTGTTGAAACACTAATTGATTTTCTTGATAGCGATAATCATTTTCAACAATGTCAATTAGTAGAGGGTAAACGATATCTTCTAGTAACTCCAAATACGTTTCGCCACTCAAATTGCCATCAAGAAAAATTGGTCCGATTAAACGGTCTCCAAAAATGCCACTCTAGACATTCAATTTCTGTGGAGTTTGAGTGTGGACTTCGTGACAATTTCTTGGATTATTATCTGCCCAATAACGACAATTATGACGATTGACTGTAGAGTTAAATAAAAACGTAAACTCGTCTGAAAAACAGATATTGAACAGAAAGTTCCCGTTATCAGGTATTCGTGCAGTCATTACTTCACAAAACTCCAGCCGCCCATCAAAATCATCTTCATTCAGTTGTACAAGATGAATTTTATACTGCTTAAATTTATGATGCTTCAATATTTGCTGAATAGTTCTTCTTTTGATGTTTGAAACAGTGGCCAATTTTCTCGTGCTCAAAGTTGGGTCTGCAGCTGTTGGCTACTGAACCACTTTGTCGAAACTTTGCAACTAATTCCAAGATGTATTTTCTGTTAACATGTCTGTTCGGATGTCGTTCATTAAACAAATTTGCGGTACGGTTGACACAGTCATCGTTTTTGAAAAAAGAGTAATTATTTCAAGTCTTTCTTCTACAGAATACACGATTGTGAAATTAATTTGCGGTATAACTATCAAGTATCAAACCGACCGATAAACTGAAATAGTAAACCGCATTTCTCTCATTCCGATAAGAAATGTTGTGATAGTAAATTTTTTGTTTACAAACCAACAAAAAATTGACTATCAGCACATTTCAAATCGGAATGAGTGAAATGCGTTTTTACATCTTCAACAGTGAATAATTTTTGAACGAGTTAATAAAACTTCAAAAAAAAAAAACTAGTCTGCTGAATTCAGAAAAGAAAGAGCATTCAAATGATGTAACACTCGACCCATGTTCCCTATTTAAAATATAAGGGTTGTTATCACCAACCTTAAGGGGTTGATGTGACAAAGTTGAGTTTTATGTCAAAACATGTCCCCCTCCATATTAAAATTGACGTGTTTCAGCATTTCTTAGAAAAAAAATTCTTTGGACGCAAATTGGTCTGTTTCGTTTTCAATGCGCCACCCTATATATTAATACCCATCTACGTACAAAATATTATTTTCTTACGACCCGTCTACAGAATGTTTCGGGGTCTTTTCAAATGTTTGTGCTCCTTTGTAATTGTAATGTTTCGCACAAACTGCAAAATAGTTTTAAGGCACTGTTACCAGCAATAAATCGCGATATATTGTGGGAAGGAACGTAACCCCTTACATTAGAAATCTACGTGATCTGTTCTTAACACGTTTCTAGATTAAGCTATTTTAACCCGCACCTTTTAATGTAAAACACGGCTACCTAAATATTGAGTCGTCAGGGAAATGGTTGAATTATACTCGCTGAACTTTATGTGCTTTCATGAATAATCGGGACTTATATCTAATTCATTACACAAGATTACCTACCCCGAAATAGCACCGTCTAGAATGTTGATTGTATCTGACACAATCAAGATATCCGAACTTTTAGAAACGTAAAACTGTCGCACTCAAATAAATTGCTTAACCGGCAGCTATAAGTTTGGCAAGACCATGTTTTAGATGGGATTTCTATTTAATTAAGGTATGTCTAAATGCATCTGAAATGTTCTCATTAATATTGAAAGGTTTAAGATCTCGTCGGCGACTTTAGTTCTCGGGAAAGTTATAATTCGTTGATGCAAGAGGGCGCTAGTATCAGCTTAACCTGCAATATCGACAGATTAGGAAAATACAAAAAGTCTGAAAGCAGCAAATGAGTTATGGTGGCAAATTGTCATAAAAATATTTCACAACATAGATTTTTTTCCATTACAGCCTATAACTTTTTTCTTTTAAAGAGAGATCTGAATTTTGGAATTTAAAAAAGTTTCAACGCATTAAAATTGAAGAAGGCATCCATTAGCTGAAAACGTACATCTAAACCGAATCACGGAAAAATTTGGAACGTTAGCTGAAAAGAAGCTTGCAAATATGAGAGATCAGCTCAGGTATGTCAAGGAGGAATCCCGGTGGTTTTATGAAGATATTTTGCTAACAGGAGAACATAATGTTTCAAATAAGAAAAAACAATATCAACCATTGTTTTCTTTTATCTTTCTCGTTATATCATCATTTTATTCATGTTTTAAATTGTTATAACTATGTTTTTGAAAATAAAGTAATAATAATAATAATAATAATAATAATAATAATAATAATAATAATAATGTTTATTAATCAAAAACAATGACAAATCCAATTCAAAATTCACAAAATGTACGATGATAATAATCTTAACATAATCACGTAACGCATGCTTCCATTTAAAATTAGCTGTTTGAGTATCACACTGTAGTGGAAGATGGTGTTGTACCGTAAGTGTCAAAAAATTAAAGTAATTTGTACAAAAAAACAAACAAATTCTTGCTGTATGTGCTACATCTGCAATGGGTTAAAGTGGTGAGACTATAAATTTGGTGAAATGACGGAAAATAAAAAATTCACACAATAAGTTACTAAACATCAATTAACTGAGAACATCAAGTTTGTAACATAACACCTTCATCCACTTGTCCCTTCAAATTATTTAATAAGGCTGAATCTTTCAGCATGTACTAGAGTGTGAAACAGGTTTTACTACAGATAGAGTCTCAGGGCTAGTTAATATTAGTGATTTTTTTTTTAACTCACTAATATAGAGGTATCGATGGTGAGACTTTGCACAATTTTTTTCAAATGAGTGCGAACTATGACCCGAAGAACCCATATCCGGGGTCAGTTTCAATTTTTATATGTTTATATACAGGCTGTTTCTAAATTGATGCGAAAAATTTTACAGGATGATTCTTTGGTGAAAAATAAGGGGGGTCTTTTTTATAAAGTTTTTCTTGAAACCCCTTCTCCTCCAAGTTACACCCCTTTAAAATTTGGGCAAAAACAAAGTTTTCATTCAATTTCTCCGTTATGGAATAATTTTAAAAAACGAAATTTTGCAGATGCATAAGGCTAACAAAATGACTGTTTTAAAAGGATTTTATAGCCCTATAATGTCATCACAAGAGGGTGAAAAAACTTACCCTTACATTATTTTTTATCAGTACTTTTTATTGTGTGTACCGTTTTCTATTTTAAAAAATGCTTTAGAAGAAGATTCATTTACCAACTTTTTTATGTCTTGACATTTTCTTATACATTGTTAGTTTCATCACAAAAAAATTAAATATTACTCAGATCGATGTCACATGTATTTACAGATGGTTGTTATTTGCTGAAAAATCAAGTACGTGGTAGGCTGTCAAATAACGTCATAATTGCACTAATATTAATTGTTCTAGTTGCTGTCAATCTATCGAGAATTTTTTAAACACTTAGAACAATTCCGAAATGGCAGATATGCATTTTGAATATGTCCGCGCTAATGGCAATGGATTAAGAGCAGAGCGCTCCTACACTGAGTTATAACCAAATAGAACTGTACCCCATCACAGCATATTCGCACGCATTCATCAACCTCTGCAAGAAGGAAAATTTTCAAGAAGTGCCGCTGATTGCGGGCGTTCTACAGAAGTAAGAACTGTAGCACTTGAAGAGACTGTCCTCAACTTAATTGAAGAATCTCCTGGTACAAGTACAAGAAGAATCGCTCAAGTCTTAAATGTCAGCTATTCCACGGTATTTAGAATTTTAAAAGAACAACTACTGTGTCCCTACCATATCCAACGAGTTCAAGGGCTCTTACCTCGTGATTTTTTACCTCGTTTAATCTTTTGTCAATGTATGCTTCAAATAATCACGCAAATTCCACAGTTCTTATCTCATATTTTATTTTCTGATGAGGTCAACTTTTCACGAGAATCTATTAGAAATTTTCATAATAACCACATATGGTCTGAAGAAAACCCACACGAAATTACGGAATCTCATTTTCAACACCAGTTTTCATTAAATGTATCGCTTGCTGTCATTGGTGATGACTTAATTGGACCATATTTTCCTCCGATAAGACTAAATGGAGAAGTGTACTGTCATCTACTCAAAGAAGAGTTGCCCCTACTTCTTGAAAATATTCCTTTACAAATTAGACAACAAATGTGGTACATGCACGACGGGGCTCCGGCTCATTTTAGTATCAACGCTCGTAACTACTTGAACGAAGTTTACCCAAATCGTTGGATAGGTCGAGGAGGCCCACAGAACTGGCCTGCCTGATCTCCTGAATTGAATCCGTTGGATTTTTGCCTGTGGGGTTTTCTGAAAACCTTAGTTTATTCAAGTCATGTTGCAAACATCGATGACCTCAGAAATCGTGTTGTCGCATCATGTGATATTATAAGAAACACACCCGGTATTTTTCATAGAATACGAAGTTCAATGAGAAACTAGTCATGCGTTCTCTCCGAAGGGGGGCATCTTAACTTTTATTATGATGATACGTACTGACATTTTGTTAATATTTCTTTTCGTTTCTGTTAATTATTAATTATTAAATAGTAGTACAATACCTAGTTGTTGATTCTTATTATGAATTTTTGGAAATTAGTAAAAGCCAGAACAATACATATTAAAATATAAGTGTAATTATGACGTTATTTGACAGCCTACCACGTACTTGTTTTTTCAGCAAATAACAACCACTCTGTAAATACATATGACATCGATCTGAGTAATATTTTATTTTTTTGTGATGAAACTAACAAGTTTATGAGAAAATATCGAGAGATAAAAAAGTTGCTAAATGAATTCTTCTTTCTGAAGCATTTTTTTAAATAGAAAACGGTACACACACTAAAAAGTACTGATAAAAAATAATGTAAGGGTTGGTTTTTTCACCCTCTTGTGATAACATTATAGGGTTATAAAATCCTTTTAAAACTGTCATTTTGTTAGCCTTATGTATCTGCAAAATTTCGTTTCCGTTATTCCATAACGGAAAAATTTAATGAAAACTTTTCTTTGCCAAAATGTCAAAGGGGTGTAACTTGGAGGAGAAGGGGTTTCAAGAAAAACTTTATAAAAAAGACCCCTTTTATTTTTCGCCAAAGAATCACCCTGTATATATATATATATATATATATATATATATATATATATATATATATATATATATATATATATATATATATCCGATAACTCAAAAAATAATTAACCGATTTCGATAAAACTTGGCAAGTGCCTTTATTTTATTAATGGCTTGGACAAGTTCGTTAGCCAGGAAAATCTGACAGGGTTCTCCGGGACAATTTTTAGTTCTCTTTCGAAAAAAATTTTTTCTCCGAAAATAACAAAGGTGTTTCAATTAAATTTACTATATATGAGACCTTACTACGTGCCAAAATTTAACTTTTTAAGTTCACAGAAAATTGAGTTATTCAAATTTTAAATTTTCTTTCGAAAAAAAAATTTGCTCCAATCATTAGACAGTTATTTTAAATCAAATTTGGTGGATATCTTGCCTTAGGAAAGACCTAATTACATACCAAAATTAAACTTTCTAAGTTTACAGAAAATTGAGTTATTCAAGTTTTAAGCATTTAATAAAAATTCACTACCATAACGCACTTGCTGCGTCACGAACTTTTTTTAAAGATGTTTAAGTTAGCAGCCCTTAAACACGAATTATTAGACTTTTATACATTATCTATTTCTGGCCCAGTATCGATCGTATTCCGACCATATTAATTCTGATTTGGGCCGAGAGTGGATTGAGATTTGATAGGATGTCAGAGTAATTATGCTGAAAAATAAATTGGACTGGTGCTGAGTCGGCGAATCTATTAAATCTATTTCCCTAAAGATAAGTCCGACTAACTAGGAGATATTTCATCCGGTAACAAGCATTACATGCCCTCTAGATTACACTATATAAACTCTACAGCGCCGACTAGATGCGACAGAACTAATCGATGAGCTATTATCAGGTTAGAAATATTCCCTGCTAAAGTAACCAATTATAATTGCAGCGTCTAAAAGAACCTTAAACCCCAATTCAAAAATAATTTTATATCTATACAGAATAAAAAAGTCTGGACGCAGCAAGTGCGTTATGGCAGTGAATTTTCATAGAAATGATCTGGCACAAAATATTTTATTATAACTTTTTTTCTTGTAACATAGAAATCTAAATTTTGGTGTATAGTTTACTTTTTATATCGTAAACCTACCTACCAAATTTGGTTATCATAGCTTTTTTATTTTTTTCGATAAAAAATTTTTTCTGAGGAAAACTCAAAATTTTCCCGGCAAACCTCGTCCTATTTATACATATAACATATATAATATATAAAAATTGAAACTGACCCCAGATATGGGTTCTAGGGGTCCTAGTTCGCGCTCATTTGCAAAAAAATTTTCACAACTCAAAAGTCAGGATCACCCCATTAGTGAATTTTTTCTACGAAAATTCACCAAAAGTCTGGTGCAAGCGTCATAGAAGTGAATTTTCATAAAATATTTTTAATAGCAAATATGTCTCTTCATGCAAGCAGGCACCAATTTGATTACCGATATAATTTATATAGTAGAAACGATGTACCACATTTTATCAGAATAACTTATTATTTAAAAATGTACAAACATTTTCCTAAAATAAACTTAAAATATTTCCGAGAAAACTGGTTTCGTATCCAACAAATCTTAGGTTAATAGCAAATTGAGTTATTGAAATTTTAAGCATTTAATGAAAATTCGCAACCAAAACGCACTTACTGCGTTTCGATTTTTTCTTACAAACATGCATCATATTTCGCTAAAAAATGCACAAAAGAATTTATATAAGGAATGTTCGAAAAAAACATGCTAGGTACCACCAACGACTTATGGGCCACCTGTGATTGTCAAAATAATTTTATAAGATGCAGATCAAGACACCGTATAACGCATACAAATTTTTCTCGTATCTTGTATATTAACAACTATATTTGGCTCTACCTTAGAAGTGCGTCACCCTGTATATATGTAAACAGATAAAAATTGAAACTAAACCCGTATGTAGATTCTTGGGGCCTAGTTTGCACTCATTTGAAGAAATCTTTTTAAAATTCAAAAGTTACTGCTTCCTCATTAAAGAATTTTTTCTGCAAAAGTTGGCTAAAAATTATAGACCGTTAAACCACAAACTTAACTAAAACTACTGCTAAAGCATCAGAGAAAGGGTCTATTTGAAATGAATTTTCTGTAAATATTTTAGTAAAATGAAGGGCAATGATGGTTGAAGCTGAAACTTAAGGGTTTGCAGAACACTCTTCTTGCGATATTTTCTTTACATAACCCGTGTTTGTTTCAAGTTTTTTGCCTAAATGTTGTCAACTTTGACGTTTCAAATCGAGACTTTGACGTTTTGAGGAAAATCATAATTTATGTTTCTTTAAATGCCCATACCTATTTTATGAAAATCGTGGAATCGTGAATCGATTTTCTGGCACATTCGGTTGCGATGTTGTTGGACCTCTGGTACAATAGATGATAATTCCAACTTAGTCAACCTTTCGTATAGTTTTGACTTCAATTTTCAAGAATTGAACAATTTGCCCCTGAGGATGGCTACTAATTAGCCGAAACGCGTAAGGATTTTAATAAAATTTACTGTCTGGATTATAAGCATTTAATTATATCTATCCCAGACTGTCTGATGTTTATAAATGGAATAGATTATATATATATATATATATATATATATATATATATATATATATATATATATATATATATATATATATATATATATATACAGGATGGTCCTCCGGGAGGTCCCACGATCGATTGCGAGAAAACTATCTATAGGAAAAACCTGAAAATTGGATATTACACTAAAGTCGTTGGGGGCCACAGGTTAAAAATATTTTCAAGATGGCGGCACTTTCGGTTATACCAGAAGTAGATGTCGATTCGCTTATTTTAAATGGAACAGCCTGTATTTTATTGCAGTTTCGAATTCTACAATAAATTCTGAACACTTTTTATAAATAATGTTCTATACCTATCATCAACCGTCCAGAAGATATTTAGACTTTAAGATAAAATTTGACATTTACGGCCAGTCATAAAGATACCGATATTTTTATAATAAGAACATATTTCGTTACGATTTTTATAATTATCTTGAAAGATATTTCACTTCATCTATTTCCACATCGAGACTAACGATAAAGTATACAGAGTGTACAAAAAAATTCTTGAAGTTTGCAATGAGAAATTGCAAAAATCTCGCGATTTTCAAATTGGAACCCCCTTTTTTATAACACTATCGTGTTAAGCTTAAAAAATCACTGATACTTTGTATGTAATTATCAATACCTAAATCAAACGGTTTTCATTTCATTTTGAAAAATCTCATTTCAAAGCCTGATATTTTGATAAATTTCCTACCATAAGCGTTAGCCATGGAAAATAAATTGCCGAGTGTGTTTCTATGGAAACTTTGACAGTTTGTTGATTAACTAGCTAATAATGACACGGTTAAATTACACACACGAAGTTTATTTAGATTTATTTACTATTTATGGAGAATGTAATAAAGTAATTTCGCGAACGTGTGATACATTTGCTGATAGATACCCAGATAAACAAAAACCGTCACGTAAAACCGTCAAACGAATATATATATATATATATATATATATATATATATATATATATATATATATATATATATATATATATATATATATATATATTAGCCCTCTGCACCATTTTCTTGACGGATCCGCAGTTTTTGAAATTGCCTACTATTCGTTTGACGGTTTTTGTTATATATATGTATATATACCGTAATTGTATGTCGAAAAGTACATCACGGTAACAAGCCTGAAAAAATATGAAACTTTTCTTAATGCACTTTTGATCAGTTCAGCCTACTTACAGATATACGGCCCTGGAAAATTCTTAAGAAAAGTTAGAAATTTTCGGATAATTCGGAAATGTAATAAAGGTCACTAGAAGACTCATTTTAATAGTATTTTCAAAAAAATAAAACGCCCAGTGGCATTTAGATAAAAAAAATGCGCGTTTTGTGACCATCCTGTATATTTTTTGAAATAGGTAGTCTATTGGCTACAAGAAAGGCCTATTGTGATTTGTTTGTATAGGGTGTAATTTTCAAGTTAACTGTAGTTTACGGTATCTGTGCAATTTGTTCCCGATAAAGTAACAAAATACCAATGCCACAAATTTGTTAAAGATGATATCACAACCCCTATTACTACGCCATTGTGCGTTCTTTTTTTAAAATACTATTAAATTGTGTCTTCCAGTGACCTTTATTACACCTGCAAATTTCAAGTTCTTATTCGGAACAATTTCACAATTATCATAAAATTTCTAATTTTTCTTCAAAATTTTCCAGGGCCGTGTCTCCGTAACTAAGCCAAACTGATCAAAAGTGCCTTAAGAAAAGTTTCATATTTTTTCATGCTAATTGCCGCAATGCACTTTGCGTCATGCAATTGCGGACACCCTATATAGAGGGTGTTTAAAAAAGACGGGGCAATATTTAAATGGTGGATTTCTCAGGTCATTTTATGAAAAAAATTTCACATAAACATAGGTGCTAAAGTGCATTGTTTCCAACATACAAGGTGTTAATTTTTTTTGTAAAATCACGATTTTTTAAAACTAATTCAAATATTTCCTCACCGATTGTTTTGAAATTTGGCAGCGTTGTTTGTAGTAACAATGGGCTGATTTGACCCTAATTATATACTGAGTCCATTGACGTTAGCGGGGGGGGGGGGGGGGGGTGATTGCACCTGAACAAAATTTTGTGACATAAAAATGTACGCGAGTGACTGCAATATGATTTGTATATTATTTTGAGATAAAGAAATTAAAACTACAAGTTTTTTGTCTCTCCAAATTTCCCCGTATCTTGAATCGTTTACACGATAAAAAATAAAAACCTTCTTATCGCATATCCATTTATCATACAGAAAATTACAAACACGAACAATAATTTTTGTTCAGGTGTCCCCCCTAATACCAATGGAGTTAACCATCTTTATCTAATTAGGGTCAAATCAGCCCATTATTACTACAAACAACGCTGTCAAATTTCAAAACAATCGGTGAAGATATATATATATATATATATATATATATATATATATATATATATATATATATATATATATATATATAAATTGAAACAGATCTAGGATATGGGCTCTCACTAGCGAATATTTTTTACGAGAATTTGCTAAAAATGTAATCTTGTAACGCTTTTCTGGCAATTTCTATTCCTAGTTATATTAACTTATTATTGTAAAATAGAAATAGCAGTAATTTTATAGGGAAACAGAATTTTTTGTAACAGTGTTTCAGTTACGCTATGTGATTTGTCCTAACTAGGGTATTTTATTTAATCGGCCTATGTTTCCTGCGTACTTTCAGTGACAATTACTAGATAATTAGGGCATAATTAGCTGAATGAGCTCACGTTTGGTGGTAATTAATCTGTGGCTAGCTAAAATTATAATACATATTTATTCAACTATATATAATATGGCCAACAAATCACGTAGCTCAAAATGCATGTCTAGAACACACAAGTTTAATCAATCAGGGGTAATTAGTCGGTTAATTACAAATTGTAATGCTGATGTTTTCTAATTTTAACATTATTCTATGTACTTGCTAAAATTTGATCATAATTATCTTTTTCAAACTGAAGGATTCTCATACGTACACAAAGACTGAAAGTCGGTCATATCCATCATTAAAAACTCTGGACGCAGCAAGTGCGTTATGATAGTGAATTTTCATAAAAATGTTTTTAATAACAAATATGTGTGTTTTTTTAAGAAAGCAGGCATCAAATTTGGTTACCAGTATAACCTATATAGTAAAAACAATGTGCCATGTTTCATCAAAATAACTTTATTGTGTGAAAATGTACAAAAATTTCCAAAAGTAAACTTAAAGTGTTCCCGAAAAAAACACGTTTCTTGGTCAACCTTATAGGCTAATAGCAAATTGAGCTGTTCAAATATGAAACATTTGATCAAAATTAGCTACCATAACGCACTTGCTGCGTCCAGAATTTCTTTTCTTACAAACATGCATTATATTTCGATGGAAAATGCAAAAATGCAATAGCATAAGGCGTGTTTGATTAAAAAAAAAAGGAAATTTGTATCACCAACGACTTATCGGCCACCCTGTGATTGTAGAAATATTATTTTAAGATGTAGCTCAAGACACCCTATAATTAATATATACAAAAAATTTTCATATCTTATATAATAACGGATATATTGAGCTTTATTGATTTTTTACGAAAATTCGACAAAAATTATATATCATTAAACGATAAACTCTATAGCTAAGGCTACTGCCAAGCATCAGAGAAAGTGTCTATTTGAATTGAATTTTCTGTAAACATTTTAGTAAAATGAAGGACAATGACGATTGAAATTAAGACTTCAGGGTTTGTAAAACATTCTTCTTGAGACATTTTATATCTATAGCCCGTATTAGATTCAAGTTATTTGCCTAAATGTTGCTAATTTTGACATTTTAAATCGCCACTTTGACGTTTTGAGGAAAACCCCAATTTATTTTTCTTTAAATGCCTATAACTTTTTTGTCTTTTGACCTACATAGCTAAATTGGTAGGTAACTTACCTATAAGGATGTAGACCTGCGTACCAAATTTGGTTGCCCTTACTTTGTTAATTCCGGAGATATAAATTTTTTTCGAAAGAAAACACAAAATTTTCCAGGAAAACCTGGGCAGATTTTTCTGGCTAACAAACTTATCCAAGCCATTTGCTAAAGGAATTTTTTCACCAAATTTAATCAAAATCGGCCCATTATTTTTTGAGTTATCGGTGTGATACATATATATATATATATATATATATATATATATATATATATATATATATATATATATATATATATATATATATATATATATATATATATATATATATATATATATATATATATATATATAAACATATAAAAATTGAAACTGACCCCGGATATGTTTTCTGGGGGGCCTAATTAGCGCTCATTTGAAGAAATTTTTTCAAAATTCAAAAGTCGGGATCTCTTCATTAGTGAATTTTTTTTAAGAACATTCACTAAAAGGATGTGTCAGTGTTTTATAAAATGGTAATAATTACTAATTTAAAAAGTTATTCTAAACAATGTTTGTGAATACAGGGAAAAACTTGTTTTCGAATACTGCATCTACTTGCTGAAAAGCCTTTGTCAAGTTTAAGGCCAACTTTACTTTGTCGATTGTAAATATTATACTGCTTAATTGTCTAAAAGTCTTAGTTGTCAAAAAACAATGATAAAAAGTTCGGGACGCAGCAAGTGCGTTATGGTAGTGAATTTTCATTAAATGCTTCAAATTTGCATAACTCAATTTTGTATAAACATAGAAAGTTGAGTTTGGGTACGTAGTAAGACCTTTCCCAAGGGAACATATCCACCAAATTTTATTTAAATATCTTTGTAATTTGTGGAGAAAAGAACTGTTTGAAATATACTAATTCTGGTTTTGAAGTTGTAAACCGGGGCTATTGTCTTGGCATTGTCGAGGCCTATTTTGTGTCCTGCATGAATATGATGTATGGCCAGCGCCGATGAGGGGTCTGATTTTCTAACTGCAAGGGTGTGTTCAGATATTCTATTGTGGATGCGTCTATTTAGAATATATATATATATATATATATATATATATATATATATATATATATATATATATATATATATATATATATATATATATATATATATGTTTATATGTATATATATATATATATATATATATATATATATATATATATATATATATATATGTATATATGTATATATATATATATATATATATATATATATATATATATATATAGAGAGAGAGAGAGAGAGAGAGACACTCATCGGCGCTGGCCATGCATCATATTCATACAGGACACAAAATAGACTTCGACAATGCCAAAGCATCTTCAAAGCCAGAATTATCCGCCAAGCAATCGAGATCGAGAAACGTCCCGATTTTTTAAATAAGAGAGATGATGGTCTTCGTCTGCCGATTACTTGGAAAAGTATTATATCTTCATTACAAACACATAAAAAGACAAAAAATTCAATAGGCAGTTTTATTTCCCCATTACCTAACTCAACAAATACCTGCAATCCTCTTAATCCTTTAAGTGCCGTGACGAAAGCCCCTGACTTAATTGACCGTACCCCGACACACTACACTGATAACGAAGCAGGTAGACAAAACGATACACACAGAACAAGACTAGCAACGAACTGCCAGATCTCTCTTAGGCCTCACTGAGAACTTAGAGACGATCTCCGGCGAGATTTGGGGAGTACGCAAACTGAGGCCCCGTAATCGAACTACAACAATCCAACCCACCTTTGTCCACTACTCTAAGGAGTAGGCAGATTAAGGCCTTAGAGTTCATGTCCTTACATATTTTCTTTACCTTTTGAAAATGGCTCTAAAACAGGAGCCGAAACGTCGAGTTTTAATAAATTCTGGTCGCGGTTCAACTCTAGAACCAAGTATGTCTCGTATATATATATATATATATATATATATATATATATATATATATATATATATATATATATATAATTTTCCTAAAAATGTCTATACTTTTTCTATGAAAATTCGCTACCACTTGCTGCGTCTGGACTATTTTGTACTTGGTTTATATCGAAGTCTTCTTATCTGTTGGTAAGCTTGATCTGACTGTCCCCTTTTCATGTACTTTTTCATTTCTTCACTATTTTTTGCGTCCATATCTCTTTAGATTTTCTACACTCTGGTCTGATTATGCTCTTTTATAAGTCGGTTAGCATTTTATAAATTTTAAAATTAGATGTCCAAGCGAGATCGCTGCCTTGATGTATTTTTTTTGCTTCTTATTATTATTAATAATATTATTAAGTTTTTGTAATATTATTATTTAATATATGTTATGAAATATTTTAAGCTTATTTCAAGCTTAATACTTGCATGCGGTCTTTATATGACGTTTTATTCACATATGCATGCATTGTAATGGAAAACATGCCGATTACATTCCGCTAAAACCACATCCTTGGTCAGTGGAACATCGTAGTCGTGTTAACAGCAAATTATGCCATTATACAACACAGGTTGTGTTACGGTATACAAGGTAATAATTATCCAGCCCCAACATGTTGTAAAGTGCTGTTTACACTCGATTTTGTTGGAGTAAACTTAGAAAACAAGTCAAAGTAAACTGAATGTTTTGTTGAAACTGTGATGTTGCTGTGTTGGTAACTTTAGAACTTTCTTTGTCTCTGTGTATTTTATCACATGCTAACTTTACTATTTCGCCTTTCAACATAAGAGACTGTTTTGTAATTAAACTTTCCGAATACCCCCCGGATTCCACTCTATACGCCAAATTAACTCAACAGACGAAATTGTCTCTCTTATGGTAGTTTATTTGCAGGGAATTTTTGTTTCTGTCGTTGTTTTAAACATATTAACATTTTGGCCAGTTTGGCTAATTTAGGTCTGATTACAAAAATTATTCTTATATGTCTAAAAAATGTTCGGGACGCAGTAAGTGCATTATAATAGTGAATTTTCATAAGAATTGTACAGTATTAGTAAGGTATATTATTAAAACTAATTCTTTAAATTCAAATGGACCTGGGAGACCGATTTTGGAGGTCCCAGTTAGCAATTATTTGAAGAAATTTATATTTTCTACGGAGCTAGAAAATTATAATTTGGTAGAGAGATATGTTGCAAGTCTCTTTAAAAACATTATGTTACAAATTGCATTAAACTCACAAAACTTTTCCAGAAAAAAAATTTATTATTTATAAAGGGAATGTACCTGCCAAGCTATAAATATGGCAGGTATTTTTCCTTTTAATTGCTTGGATGGTTTTGTTTTAGTCAACCCAATCAAACTAGCTTCTTCAATCAAAACAACAATACCTTAATAAAAGTCTGGACGCAGAAAGTGCGTTATGGTAGCGAATTTTCTTTAAAATGTTTTTAATAGCAAATATTATTCTTTGATGAAAGCAGGCATCAAACTTGGTTACCTATATAGTAGAAACAATGTACCATATTTCATCGAAATAACTTTATTGTTTGAAAATATTTCAAAAGTTTGGATGGAGCAAATGTGTTATGGAAGTGAATTTCCATAAAAATATTTTTAATAGCAAATGCGAGCAGGCATCAATCTGATTACATGTATAGCCTATGTAGTAGAAACAATGTACTATATTTTATCAAAATTACTTGTGGTTTAAAAATATACAAAAATTTTCCGAAAATAATTAAATGTTGGTTTCCTAACCAACAAAGCTTACAATAATAGTAAATTAAATTATTAAAATTTGAAGGATTTAATGAAAATTCGCTACCAAAACGCACTTACTGCGTTTAGATTTTTTTCTTACAAACGCATCATATTTCGATAAAAAATGCAAAAATGCATTAACGAATTTGTTCTACTAAAATTAGCTAAATATTATAGGCCGTTAAATCATAAACTTCACTAAACCTACAGCGAAAGCAGCATCAACTTAACTAAAACGACAGCCAAAGCATCAGAGAAAGGGTCTATTTGAAAAGAATTTTCTGTAAACATTTTAGTAAAATTAAGGACAATGACGATTGAATCTGAAAGGGTTCGCAGAACACTCTTCTTGCAACATTTTCTTTTCGCAATCCGTATTTCTTTTACGTTCTTTGGCTAAACATTGCCAATTTTGACGTTTCAAATTGCGAGTTTGACGTTTTGAGGAAAACTCCAAAATTTGATTCCTTAACTGCCCATAACTTCTTTCTCTTTAAAGCTAGAGATCTAAATTTTGGTACAGGGTTCACTCTTTATAACACAAATATGCGTCACAAATTTGGTTGCCCTTACACACACCAAATTTTATCAAGCTCGGTCTATTATTTGTTGAGTTGTCGGTCGGATATATATATATATATATATATATATATATATATATATATATATATATATATATATATATATATTTAATTATTTATTTGTAATTAAAATTGTACATTGCATCTTACAAATAAGTTATGCTTGTGGTTGTATTGACACAATTTTATTAAATCCTCCTAAACTGCGGTCAAAACTATGAAATGTCACTTTTGATTTTATTCTTAATTTTGCTCCGTCTTCTACTGCAAGTCCCACCTAGGCTTCCAAAATAGTAATAAAGATTTATATTTACTTTTATTTAAATTTTTAATATTAAACACAGATCTCCTCATTAGCGATTTTTTTTTTCCATAAATTCGCTAAAAAGGTTTTTTAAAACCAATTTGTAGTTATCTGCAAAGCTCATTATGTTATTTTCCTTTAATTTAGTACATACCTGCGTTTACATATGTTTTACTATGGTTCAAGATTGAAGATTCTCGCCTAATAGGAAACTGAGTTATCGGATTTCAAACATTTTTACAAAAAAATATCTACCATAATGTATTTGCTGCACCCAGGCCCTTATTTACTGTTGCTATATCTACACTTTTTGAAATTGATGAAATATTGTAGCTCCCTATGTAATACTAACAAACAAGGCAACTTCAATTTCATTTTTGGAAAAATATTTTAAATAAACGAAATGTGGTAACATTTTAACCTAAATTGAAAATCTTGGTTTGCTGCTTTGGTGCAGGGGTTCTCCTTCTTCTTCTGCATGCCTACAAACACCCTCAATTAATAAACAAGAACAATGTAAACAAGAAAAGATTCTTGGGAACAACCCGCAAGAAAGTTATGGGACCTGCGCTGAATAGTATTTTAAGAAAAACCAATTTGCAGCTAAAATTTTCGGCAAAAGATACTTTAAAAACTCTGGACGCAGCAAGTGCGTTATGGTAGTGAATTTTCTTTCAAATGTTTTTCATTGAAAATATGTGTGTTTCCTTTTTAAGAAAGCAGGCATCAATTTTGGTTACCAGTATAACCTATATAGTAAAAACAATGTGCCATGTTTCATAAAAATAACTTTATTGTGTGAAAATGTACAAAAATTTCCAAAAGTAAACTTAAAGTGTTCCCGGAAAAACTCGTTTCTTGGTCAACCT
This sequence comes from Tillus elongatus, assembly GCA_964006375.1. Lineage (NCBI taxonomy): Eukaryota > Metazoa > Arthropoda > Insecta > Coleoptera > Cleridae > Tillus > Tillus elongatus. Next base: position 10,134,893 of record OZ023263.1, read on the forward strand.
TATAGGTTAATAGCAAATTGAGCTATTCAAATTTGAAGCATTTAATGAAAATTCGCTAACATAACGCACTTGCTGCGTCCCGAATTCCCGAATTTCTTTTCTTACAAACATGCATCGCTGAAAAATTAAAAAATGTAATAACATAAGGCATGTTTGATTAAAAAAAAAAGAAAATTTGTATCATCAACGACTTATGGGCCATCCTGTGATTGTAGAAATATTTTTTTAAGATGTAGCTCAAGACACCCTATAATTAATATATACAAATTTTCTTCATATCTTGTATAATAACGGATATATTGAGCTTTATTGACTTTTTACGAAAATTCGACAAAAATTATATACCATTAAACGATAAACTCTAAAGCTAAGGCTACTGCCAAGCATCAGAGAAAGGGTCTATTTGAAATGAATTTTCTGGAAACATTTTAGTAAAATGAAGGACAATGACGGTTGAAACTAAGACTTCAGAGTTTGTAAAACATCCTTTTTGAGACATTTGATTTCCATATCCCGTATTAGATTCCAGTTCTTTGCCTAAATGTTGCCGATTTTGACGTTTTAAATCGCAACTTTGACGTTTTGAGGAAAACCCCAATTTATTTTTCTTTAAATGCCTATAACTTTTTTGTCTTTTGACCTACATAGCTAAATTTTGGTAGGTAGCTTACCTATAAGGATAATAACTAGCGTACCAAATTTGGTACTTTGTTAATTCCGGAGATATAAATTTTTTTTGAAAGAAAACACAAAATTTTCCGGGAAAACCTGGGCAGATTTTCCTGGCTAACGACTTATCCAAGCCATTTGCAAAAGGAATTTTTCCACCGAATTTAGTCAAAATCGGCCTATTATTTTTTGAGTTATCGGTGTGATACATATATATATATATATATATATATATATATATATATATATATATATATATATATATAAATATATATATATGTATATATATATATAAATATATATATATATATATATATATATATATATATATATATATATATATATATATATATATATATATATATATATATATATATATATATATATATATAAACATATAAAAATTGAAACTGACCCCGGATATGTGTTCTAGGGGGCCTAGTTCGCGGTCATTTGAAGAAATTTTTTCAAAATTCAAAAGTCGGGATCTCCTCATTAGTGAATTTTTTTTAAGAAAATTCACTAAAAACCTGCTGGCCAACGCAGAAGACAAGGACAATGCAGCTAAAATGTCGGGAATTTATGAAACAAGTTGTAAAGATTGCGATCTCAAATTACATCAGACAAACAAAAAGATGTATTGAAATTAGATTCAACGAACATTCAGCTCAATTAAGATACGGTACTATAGATAGATCTTCCGTTGCCCGGCATCTTTGGGATAATAATCACCACGTAGATAAGGATAATCTAAAAATAATCAATGTTGCACAACCAGGACAGCTAAACGCTTTAGAAAGTATATATATATATATATATATATATATATATATATATATATATATATATATATATATATATATATATATATATATAGTGTGTCCCAAACTGGATAGAAATCTTTGCATTCTCCGTTATTATTAGATATAAAGAGACGGTTAAATTAGCAATGTGTTCTATGATTTCATGCTCGTACCAAATATGACTTGCATTTTGCCCTGACTCTTGTCGTTTTCGAGTTATTTTGAATCTTTTTGTGCTATTCTCAACTTTGGATTATCATTTGTTTTTGAGCTACAGGTATCAACGTCTGTTTTTATTATGGCAGCCATATTGGATTGTTTGTTCATGTGATAGCCTGTGAAAAGGGCTTTTTAATGATGTAAAAATGCTTGAGAAATCTTGTAATTGCACTGAAAGTTTTGAGAAAAACCCTTTCGATGATAGTTGGCTATGAAATTAAATACCAGAAAACAAATGACAAAAAAAGTGTTGAAAAAGCAGTAGGCCATGGAATCTAACAATAGGATTCTATTTCAACATTATTTTCCTTAATGATTCACGATAAAAAAATCATGTTATTTAATTTACAATACTTAATTAGGTAATAATGCTAGGTAATATTATGTGAAACAGTTTAATAACGAAACCCGGCAATAACAAATAGAAACTTAAACTCCACAAAACAACTCAATTAGAAACGAAACTCAACAAATAATAAAATAGAAACTTAAAAATACACGAAATAGACAATTGTTCAATATGGCCACCGTTTTGTTCAATGCACTTTATATACCTTTTTGAAACATGCCTGTAACCTTTGGTGAGGGTGTTTTGGTTAATATGATTTATAGCTTCCGTGATCCTGTTTCGTAATTCATTGATATTTTGCGGTGGATCGAATTTATACACATCATTCTTCAGAGTACCCCAAAAATAAAAATCCATGGGTGTTATATCAGGAATTCGAGCAACCAATGAACCGGCCCATTGATACAAATAACACGATTATTAAAATTTTGTAACAAAAATTCTTCGACATTGTGAGCTGGAAAACCGTCTTATTGGTACCAAATCTCGTCTAAATTATCATGAACTCGTCTAATCGTCGGTGAGATATCATTTCTCAATAGATTAAGATACCTTATATATATATTGATAATAAAGAGTGTATGAATTTGGCTCCGCCGCCTGTAGGGAGTTTACTGATTGAACACTTTACAGGGAAGACCGACAGAAGCACGTCCGATAGATAATAAAAAATTAAGGTATTTTCGCCAAATGAAATATGTTAATTTTTGTGTTGTTGGACCAGCATTCAATCGTTATAGACCGAATACTTGCACGAGAATATAAACAGAGCTATAGATGTAAGATATTTATAATTATTCGTCCTCTGGTGATGCTGACTTGGTTAGTGAAACGATCGTCAGGTTTTTTAAAAATTGTTGTGGTGATTTGGGTTCTCAAAGTGTACTTAAGATTGATAGCGTAGATTAACAGTGGATAACGGAAAAACCATTGAATTTTTGCTATAAGAAAAAATTAAGATCAAAGCACGGGTAAAAAAAATAACCAACACTGAATAATTTAACTCTCCAAACTAAAATGATTTACGAGTAGAATAAAAACAATGTAGCGCCGTCGTAGAGTCCTCAGTACCAAGAATTATTACTAGCGAATGTGTTCTCAAGTGATAAAAATTTAATAAAAGTGCAAAAACCCAGTGTGCTTTTTAGCGCGGCATCCCTTTGCAAACAGAATAATTGGTTAGGTCTTGGGAGACAGCTTTTTATTTGACTTTTTATAACCTTTTATCAGATACCTTGGGGTATATCGAGCGTAAAGTGTTGAATTATTTGTTAGGTAGTGAAAGATCAGAAGTTAGCTTTGGGGGTTTGCTTCATACATAAAATATGAGTTTGTTCTAATTGTTGAAGGTTCCCCCTGTTCATACACAATATAGACTGTATGAAAGGTGAAGGAGAGAGCCCTACCACAATGCTGCTGCTGAAATTAATATGTTATTCGCTTGTGGGAGTACCGAAAACACAGGGTTTGTTAGTTCATATCCGTATACGTATAATGACTGCTATAAAAACAAGTATATTTTGATATTATCTCGTTTATCAATACGTGTAAGGCCCATGCTCTACCCTGATGCAAATCATAACAATAACGGGAACTCTGTTTTTCCAAATGGTTTGGATCTGGATTAATGTGGTTACATATTCCCTTTCTATATGCAATATTTCATCTTTATGGAACGGCTTTGTTCTTCTCTCCAATAAATTCTTATATTGGTGTTTTGGATAAAGGTTAAAAGAGTTGACAATTCCATCAGGAAAAATCGAATTGCGTGGGCGCGCTCTGAATATAAATCTCTTTTATTTTGGGGCAATTTATTGTATTTATGACCAATCACTGTTTCAGTTTTTGCTAGTCTCATTGATTACGCGTCTGAAAGTAGAGTGTGTTGTTTCACACAACAAATTCAAACGTATGTGAATATTGTCAAGTAAGAAACCTAAAAAGAGAGTTGATATGCGTGAAAATATCTTAAATTTAACCCGAAAGTGTATTTCTTTGTCTACTCAAATATATTTCAATAATGTGACACGAAACAAGAAAGCACAAATGTCAAATATCAATTTAGAAACCCTATTTTCCCCACTTTCAACTTTGCTACAAAAATATACAACCTGTCAGTCATCAAACGTGAATATTTTTTATTTATTTTCTCACATTCGAAACACACATGCCTTGCAAGTGTTGATACGAGGACTGTTTAGCGATTATATTTAATTATTGACAGCACAATTTTAAAATGATTTTGATTATTTTCTTCAAATTAGATAGTTTGGTGTTCCATTTATTTTTGTTTCATTTATTAGAATATATTGGCAATGAACGTTGATAATTCTAGGAAAAATGAAACAAATCACATAAAGGTACTGGTAGGAGATAAATATGCACATATATAACAAATGTAAAAAGTCGGCAAGCAGCAAGTACGTTATAGTAGCAAATTTTCGTAACTTTTATAATTATAAACCATATGTTAAGATAAGTATGCAAAAATGGATGTGGTACTTTCATTTTGGAATGGAAATGAAACAAAGTGGTGACAGAAATAATCAAGTGAATTTGACACTGAAATTAATTAATAGGCACAGAACAAAAAAAAGTTTGCTAAATACACTGGGGAAGAGAGACCTTGTTTTCTTTCCCCAATGTTTTGCAGGTGGATTGAACTGAACTGGCTTAAGCACACGAGCGGTGTTTAAGTAGAAGATTGGGATCTTAGAAGTCCAAAGAAGCTTAGAAAATGAGATTCGTAGTCGAACTGCACTGTAGAACTGAACTGACTTAAGCACACGAGCGGTGTTTAAGTGGAAGATTGGGATCTAGGAGTCCCAAGAAGCTAAGAAGAGGAGATCTGTCATAGAACTGAACTGTGCTTTGCGAAAAGCTTGCTTTTATCGAGATTTCACGTAACGCTGGTTGACGTAGTTGACATAACATAATGTCAGTAATGCAAAATGGCCAACCAGGTAGAAGCATTATTCCTAGTGAAGAAATCCACTGGGTACATTTTAAGAACACGTCAAAGACAGCTAAAGCTACTTACAGGAAAGGACCTAACGGTATATAAGTTTTCTTTGTATGGCATTATTCACAGACAGCTAGAGGATAAAGATTACCAGCAAATTGAAAAGGATTGTGAAATCCAGAGATAACTAATTCCAGGTAGAAACTTAAAGGATAGTGCAACTGAACGAAAGTTAAAGAGACAGGGGCGTCCCAATTAGGTTTCTCCAACATACATGTCATTCAGAAAAGATAAAATAGAGAAAAAATGTGTTTGTCTTCCTTTTGAACCGCGTATCACAAGGGTCCTCGAGAGAATTTTTAAGAAAGCCGAAGCCTTTTCGACAAAAAATAGTTTAAAAAACTCGTTAGTAATATGAAAGATAAAGATAAAGCCCCTGAAATGTCGCGGTTTCTATGAGATAAGTTGTAAGGTTTGTAATCCTAAATGGGCAGACTAAAAGAACCATTGAGATCAGATTCAGGGAACATCTGGCACAGCTAAAATACGGTAATGTAGACAAGCCATGCGTGGAACAACATCTTTGGGATAATAGCCATCACACAGAAAAAGTATGTGTGTGTTTTGTTTCTTTAAGGTCGGTCTATTTCCGCGACTATGGCCAATCACCGACGCCAGGGAGCAGTTTCACCTCACTATCCTGGAAATTTTGCCGCACCCCTGACTTTCTATAAGGAGAGTAGGGATCTTTAACGTGCTCAACATCGCATGGACACGGGACCGAAGGCTCTACGCCCCCTCCGAAGGACGGAACGAGAAGACATTCAACTTGCTCAAATACAATGCCAGAACCTCGGTCGATGTTAATGTTACAGTTTGTACTGAAAAAGTGAAAGGAGAACCCTGGGATCGAACCCAGTACCCTTCGGTTCAGAGGCACACGTTCTTACCTCTAAACCATCGAGGCTATCACAGATAAAGAAAATCTGAAACTTATTAAAAATATTAGATAACCAGCGAAGCTAGATGTTTAGGAGAGTATTTATCTTTCTAAGGCAACAAAAAACAAAAATTCCTTAAACTGAGCGCCGCCACTGATTTATACTCCTTTGTGTGTATTCGGTCTTTGATATAGTAAATATTCCGAAACTTGGCAGGTAAGTTATAACAGAAGCTCAAAAGCCTCGTCCGGCAATTAGAGTACAATGCACGGAAGATCTGCCTGAGATTTCGTCTCCCCTTCAGTCTTTACCTAAGACTCAGTAGAAGAGGCTATGTTTAGTTGTAAGTAGTTTAGAATGTTTAATCCTCTGATGACGCTAATTTTGTTAGTGAAACGATTATCAGTACTTTAAAAAGATGTGTTGTGGTGATTTCGGTTCTCCAAGTGTAAGTATCAGTGTTCACCACGGGTTCTACTCTTCGCCAAGTGAACTATATTTGATTATTGTGTCTCTGTACATCTTTTGTAAAAAACCAAAGTTGTTAACAAAATTTTTTATTGTTGTGTTGTTGTATAATGTTTGTATGGATTTTTGTGCATTAGTATTCTGATTATATTATGTTATTGTTAATGTTCTGTAAGAGAAAACTAGCGTTACGCGAAATCTCGATAAAAGCAAGCCTTTCGCAAGGTACAAGTCAGTTCTACGATAGATCTCATCTTCTGCGCTTCGTTGAACCCCGAGTTCCTACTTAAACACCGCTCGCGTGTTTAAGCCAGTTCAGTGCTACAGTTCTACGTTCGATCTCCTCTTCTTAAATTCTTGGGACTCCGAGTTCCCAATTTTCTACTTAAACACCGCTCGCGTGTTTAAGCCAGTTCAGTGCTACAGTTCTACGCCAGATCTCATCTTCGCTCCTTCTTCGCTCCTTGGAACCCTGAGTTCCAATTCTTCCACTTAAACATCGCTCGTGTGTTTAAGCCAGTGCAATTCTACAGTGCCGTTCTACAACGAATCTCATCTTCATCGCTTTTTGGGACTTCTAAGATCCCGATCTTCTACCTAACCATCGCTAGTGTGATTACGCCACTTCTGTTCAAGCTTCAATCTTCCTACAGAAATTCCGTTCGTACAGTATTACAGTGTTTTCTTCGAAATTAGAAAGTATACGCGCAGTTAAATACAATAGCAAGTAGCCAATAAGATTGTGAAATCTCCTGAATAACCCATTAAATCGAGTGTAAAAGCGCAAATTGTAAATAAATGTAAGTTCAAAGTGTATATAGTAACAATGCAACATATATAAATATGAAAAAGTGTTTTATTGAAAGCTTCTGGAATCCAGTGCACCTAGAGTTATAAATACAGTCCACATCTTCAACATATTCTTCTTCCAACGATAATTAGCAAAGCCGACTAGTTAGCGAGGGTGGGATCAATCCACCTGCAAAACATTGGGGAAAGAAAACAAGCTCTCTTCCCCAACAGTAACATCTAAATAGCATGAAACAGAAAGCCCAATCACCCCAAAAAACACAGAAATAATCTTTAGCGACGTTTAAACAGTTTGGCGACAGCTACTGATGAAGACAACTTTGTTGTCGAAACACGTATCTAGCGCACAGCTCTCTGTTATTATTTTTGTGGTTTTTGTGGTGATTCTCCTTTTTGTTTCAGTTTCCAGCCACAGTGTCCAACCTCAGTCTTTTATCTAAATAGCATGTGTATTTTCTGGCCCCAGATAATGAACATATACATTACCCTAATAATTTGAGTAGTGAACTTCAACAATTCTCAGTTTATTTAAGATATTTGCTATGCTCATTGAATACACAGTTAACAAGGAACTGGGCTTTCTGTTTGGAGAGCCACAAAACGTTGAAAGTTTCCACCGTACAAACAGAAATTCGTCCTGCTATTTTCTAGATACATAACAACCGTTTGTGTACCCCCACAGTTTCTCTCGAGTAGGACGGAACTACTAGACATAACGATAAATTTCGAGAGGGTAAGTATGAGCATCATTATTTGCTTAAGCCTTTATATGAGACTTGATACATAAATAAATTAGTAGAAAGGTTTCTTCCAAATACATGTTTCCAAAAGTAATTTGTATAAAAAGGTCTATTAAGGGAAATGAGGTTCAGGACACACAATATTACTTTGTTTTCATAAATATAAATATATCCATATTATTAATATATTGTAACGTGTACCCTCAGTGTTGAATAACAAAACACGTATTTACCAACTACTAATTTATTATTACTAAATATTTTTAGTGAATTTTTATTTAAAAAAAATTCACTAATAGAGAGCTATCGATGGTGAGACTTTGCAAAAATTTCTTCAAATGAGCGCGAATTTGGGCCCCTTGAACCCATATCCGGGGTCAGTATCGATTTTTATATGTTTATATACATATATATATATATATATATATATATATATATATATATATATATATATATATATATATATATATATATATATATATATATATATATATATATATATATGTATGTATGGATCCAACCGATAACTCAAAAAATAATTAATGAAACTCGGCAAGTTCCTTTCTTTTATTAATAGCTTGAATAAGTTCGTTAGCCAGGTAAATCGGACAAGGTTTTCCAGGAAAATGTTGAGTTTTCTTTCGAAAAAAAAATGTTTACTCCGAAAATTACAAAGATATTTCGATGAAAGTTGGTGTACATATTGCTTTGAGAAATACCTAACTATGCGCCATAATTTAGCTTTCTAGGTTTACAGAAAATGGAGATATTCAAATTTGAAACATTTATTTTTAATATCGCTGCGTTTGACTGTCAATCGTAAACCTGGCTAATATAAGATCTAGTATGTTGTTGCTAGGCGACGGAACATTTGATATTATTGCGCAGGTCTGTTAGACGCTGTAACCTGTAACTGACGTTTGGTATGGGATTGTTTTATATGTTTTAGTGAATTTTCTTTAAAAAAATTAACTAATGAGGAGATCTCGACTTTCGAATTTTGAAAAAATTTCTTCAAATGAGCGCTATTTAGGACCCCCGGAACCCAAATCCGAGGTCAGTTTCAGACTTTATATGTATATATATATATATATATATATATATATATATATATATATATATATATATATATATATATATATATATATATATATATATATTTATGTGTCACACCTATAACTTAAAAAATAATGGACAGATTTTGATAAAATTTGGCACATACCTTCCTTTTGCAAGTCGCTTGGATAAGTTCGTTAGCCGGGAAAATCCGCCGAGGTTTTCCCGGAAAATTTTGTGTTTTCTTTCGAAAAAAATCGAAAAAAATTTATATCTCCAAAATTAACAAAGTAAGGGAAACCAAATTTCACACGCGGGTTTATGTCATTAGAGGCAACTTACCTACCAAAATTTAGCTCCGTAGGTTAAAAGACAAAAAAGTTACAGGCATTCAAAGAAAAATAAATTTGGGTTCTCCTCAAAACGTCAAAATCGCGATTTTAAACGTCAAAATTGGTGAGTACCTTCCTTTTGCAAGTGGCTTGGATATGTTCGTTATCCAGGAAAATCCGACGAGGTTTTCCCGAAAAATTTTGTGTTTTCTTTCTAAAAAAAAATTATATATCCAAAATTAACAAAGTAAGGGCAACCAAATTTTATACGCGGTTTATATCATTATAGGCAAGTTATCTACCAAAATTTAGCTCTGTAGGTCAAAAGACAAAAAAGTTATAGGCATTTAAACAAAAATAAATTGGGGTTTTTCACAAAACGTTGCGATTTAAACTACAAAATTAGCAACATTTAGGAAAAGAACTTGAATCTAATACGGTCTATGGAAATAAAATGTCTCAAGAAGAATGTTTTACAAACCCTGAAGTCTTAGTTTCAACCGTCATTGTCCTTCATTTTAATAAAATGTTTCCAGAAAATTCATTTCAAATAGACCCTTTCTCTGACGCTTGGCAGTAGTCTTAGCTATAGAGTTTATCGTTAATAGTATATAATTTTTGTAGAATTTTCGTAAAAAAAATCAATAAAGCTCAATATATCTGTTATTATACCAGATATGAAAAAAAATTGTATATATTAATTATAGGGTGTCTTAAACTACATCTTAAAAAATTATTTCTACAATCACAGGCTGGCCCATAAGTCGTTGGTGATACAAATTTTCTTTTTTTTTTTTTAATCAAACACGCCTTATGTTATTGCATTTTTGCATTTTCCATCGAAATATAATGCATGTTTGTAAGAACAAAAATTCTGGACGCAGTAAGTGCGTTATGGTAGCGAATTTTGATCAAATGCTTAATATTTGAATAGCTCAATTTGCTATTAACCTATAAGGTTGACCAAAAAACGAGTTTTTTCGGGAACACTTTAAGTTTACTTTCGGAAATTTTTTTACATTTTCAAACAATAAAGTTATTTTGATGAAACATGGCACATTGTTTTTACTATATAGATTATACTGGTAACCAAATTTGATGCCTGCTTTCTTAAAAAAACACACATTATTGCTATTAATAAATAGTTTTATGAAAATTCACTACCATAACGCACTTGCTGCGTCCCGAGATGTTTTTATCTGTTTGAGTCGACAAATTATTTGTTATTTGGGAATTGTGTATATACAAGTGCAAATTATTCCTTTATTAATGTTAGTGGGTGAACTAAGCAGTGTTTGTTATGTTTAATCAACACATCGAAGTTTTACAAAAGAAGCTGATATGCAACAGGTTAGTTATTTTCTTTGATGCTTTGGTGGTAGTTTCAGTTTTTGGTTCAACGGTCTATAATTTTTAGCTAAGTTTCGTACAAAAAATTCGTCTATGAGGAGACCGCGACTTTAGAATTTTAAAAAGATTTCTTCAAAGGAGCGCAAACTAGGCCCGCTGGAATCCATATCCGGGTTTACGTTCAGTTGTGATCTACTTACATATATACAGGGTGACGCGTTTCTACGGTAAAGCTCAATATAATTATTAATATACAAGATACGAGAAAAATTTGTATAAGTTAATTATAGGGTATCTTGAGCTACATTTTATAAAATTATTTTGACAATCACCGGCTGGCCCATAAGTCGTTGGTGATCCATACAAATTTTTTTTTCGAACAGCCTTATTTTGTTGCATTTTTTACCGAAATATATTTGTAAAAAAACAATCAAGACGCAGTAGGTGCGTTTTGGTAGCAAATTTTCATTGAATGCTTCAAATTTCAATAACTGAATTTGCTCTTAACTAAGGTTTGTTGGCTAGGAAACCAACGTTTAAAGTTTATTGTCGGAAAATTTTTGTACATTTTCAAACAATAAGTTATTTTGATAAAATATGGCACATTGTTTCTACTATATAGGTTATACCGGTAACCAAATTGATGACTGCTTGCATTAAAAAGACATATTTGATATTCAAAGCATTTTTATAAAAAATCACTGCCATAACGCACTTGCTGCGTCCAGAGTTTTTAACATTAAAAACACAATTGAAATTCACAAAAATCTACATCCAAGCAAATTTAGCGGAGCACAGGTCAGTTTCAAGTAAAATGTGTAAGTCAAGTGTATATTACCAATCTAAAAAATAAATTTAAAGTAATTGGAAGGCGTTAATAGGCTCGGCAAGTCATTTCGACCAACGCGTTTTAGTTAGATTCAGGACATTTTCATTCAACATTGCGCCAATGGACGTAATTTATTGGTAAATAGGTTCAACTTGAACTCGACATCCAGGCACCGAGTGCTGTGCGGATTGACTCTTGACGACTATCTGCGCATATAAACAATTGTGCTGTAGGATTTATGGTTATGTTGGTATAAACAACAGCAGAACATCAGGAGTATGCGACATCACACACTGCCTACTGTTGTCATGTTCTGGGATCTCCACCCTCGACACCTTAATATGGGATGTCATTAAGGAAGCAATTAACTCAGTGATAGTGACCTTAAGTAGTACTCAGTTGCTATTTTTGACGCATCTGTTTACTTTCAGGTGACGTGGTATAACAAACATTTCTCATAAAAAACTTTTCTTCCGTGTTGTTGATGTAAAAGAAGGCAACACTTAATATATAGCTGACCGTATCTTGCTTGGGTGCACCTTTCTGTGCTAACTTTTGCGTTTCAAGGGTTTTGTTCACACATTGGCAAGATATGCGCCTGCCCTTTACCCCCCAGGCTATCAGGTTACCGTGGTAACATGAAATAATATTTTGGATACTATTTTAATGCATCGGTCCACTGGCAGGAGGGCATATATAACAACTAATCTGCCTAGAACAGCCCTTCCTTAAACATAGGTTAAAAATTCCCGGTGTTTCTTTAGTCAGTGGTAAGTGCACCTTTATCAGTCAATGGTTCCAAAAGCCTGTTGTCACACTTGTGGGTGTGTGTGAGGTCAGATTGCATTGGCTGCGGTACGGTTACCATTCGCACATTTTAAGTTATCATCCTTAAAAGTGGTGTCTATATTATGACCACAAATACTTTGTTGGTTCTGGGAGTTTCGTCTTCTGCCGTCCCTCTGTTGGAACTCCTAATCTTATATGTCTTCCACAAACACACAAAAAGTCAGACGCCATTCACAGATGTCCTGTTAGCACGTAAAGATTGTGTATGCTTTTAAAATTTAACAAGGCTTTTATAATTCTAACCATATAGTCAGGGCTTTTAGATGTGTTATTTTTGTGTTCTATGAGCATTTTAGCTGTGATATGTCTCCAGGCTTGTGAGATCTGATATATTCTCCATTTTGTGTTTCTAACCAAAAAAGTTTTAATATTTATATGTTGTATACCAAAGCTGTCTTTTTGTAGGCTGACCGTGTGGTCAGATCTTCACTCCTGCCACTCTAATGTCAGTGTAATTGTTGAGTAACTATATATGCATGTCATCCAACGGTTTAACAGAAGCGGCATGCTCATCACAGGTTCCAATTTTCAATTATCTAATATTATCTTCCCTGTAATCAGGGAATGTACCTAATGGTACATTCTCGATTTCACTCATCTCCAGAATCAAATAAGTTTATGCTATTAAAAAATGAATAGACGTTTTGTGATCAGCTTGTTATTTCTTTGAGAGACATGGGCTATGCATTTAATTAAAAATTCTCAGCGCAGCAAGTGCGTCATGGAAGTGAATTTTCATAAAAATGTTTTTAACAGTATATATATATATATATATATATATATATATATATATATATATATATATATATATATATATAATGCAAGCAGGCATCAATCTGGTTACCGGTATAACCTATATGGTAGAAACAATGTAGGATATTTTATCAAAATAACTTATTGTTTGAAAATGTACAAAAATTTTCCAAAAATAGACTTAAAATGTTCCAATATAGCTAGTTTCCTAGCCAACAAACTTTAGGTTAATAGTAAATTGAGTTATTGAAATCTGAAGCATTCAATCAAAATTCGCTACAAAAACGCATTTACTACGTCTCGATTTATTTTCTTACAAACATGCATCACATTTCGATAACAAATGCAAAAATGCGATAATAAAAGTTTGTATAAAAGTATATATGTTCAAAAACAAAAATTGTAGGTGTCACTAACGACTTATCGACCACCCTGTTTTTGTCAAACTCATTTTATAAGATGCAGCTCAAGACACCGTATAAATAACGTATACAGCTTTTTTTCATATCTTGTATAATAAGAGTTATATTGAGCTTTACCGTAGAAATGCGTCACCCTGTATATATGTAAACAGATAAAAACTGAAACTAAACCCGGATATGGATTATAGGGGGGCTAGTTTGCTCTCGATTGAAGAAATATTTTTAAAATTCAAAAATCGCGGTTTCGTCGTTAAAGAATGTTTTCTGCGAAAATTAGCTAAAAGTTAGAGACCGTTAAGCCTTAAACTTAACTAAAACTACCGCCAAAGCATCAGATAAAGGATCTACGTTAAATGAAATTTCTGGAAATAGTGTAAAATGCAGGACGATGACGGTGAAACTTAGGGGTTTGCAGAACACTCTTCTTGCGGCATTATATTTACATAATCCGTATTTGTTTCAAGTTTTTTCCCTAAATATTGCGAATTTTGACGTTTTAAATCGCGACTTTGACGTTTTGAGGAAAACTCCAAATTCTTTTTTCTTTAGCTGCCCATAACGTCTTTGTCTTCAAACCTACAGACCTAAATTTTGGTACATGGTCCACTCTTTATAATACAAACACGTGTACTTAATTCGGTTGCCCTTACTTTGTCGTTTCCTTAGATATAATTTTTCCGAAAGAAAACACAAAATTTTCCGGGAAAACCTCCGCCGATATTCCTGGCTAAAAAACTTATCCAAGACATTTTAAAAGGGAAGGTACTCAACAAATTTAATTAAAATCCGCTTATTATTTTTTCAGTTATGGGTCTTACATATATATATATATATATATATATATATATATATATATATATATATATATATATATATATATATATATATATATATATATATATTAACTATAAAAGGATTGATAACACGGCATTTCTGTACTATACAAGGAGAAAGGTTTAAGGGCAAAGCCGCAAGGAGACAACCGCAAACACGCGTTTCAGGCTTATTAGCCATCATCAGTGCGGTATTGCCTGTTGTGACTCCGTCTATTTTTGCATCTTCATCCAGAGTGTTCCCATCTTCACCTGGCTATACCGTACTGATGATGGCTAATAAGCCTGAAACACGTGTTTGCGGTTGTCTCCTTGCGGCTTTGCCCTTAAACCTTTCTCCTATATATATATATATATATATATATATATATATATATATATATATATATATATATATATATATATATATATATATATATATATATATATATATATATATATATATATATATATATATATATATATATATATATATATATATATATATATATATATATAAATTGTAACTGACCCTGGATATGGATTCTAGCGGGCCTAGTTCGCGCTCATTTGAAGAAATTTTTTCAAAATTCAACACTCTGGAACTCATTAGTGATTTTTTTTAAAGAATATTCACTAAAAGTACTACTTAATGAAAATATATTGGTTTACTTATGTAAAAATCAAAATATCTTAACTGTTAAAGTTGTATACAAATATTTTTAAAGCACTCTTATTGAAGCACGTTATAGCGACAGGGGTTGAATGTTCCGTTTGAAATACCATCCGCAACGAATCTCTTGCGATGACAGGCTATAGAGAATTTTAGGAATAGGCGCTAGAACGCTAACGTTAGCTAAGTCTGTCCCAGCTATTCATATGGGATAGAATACATTATGTAGGTTAGAATCGCGTTCGGAATTCCATGGCACAAATAGTAAGAAAGTTCTCAAGCGCCCTATTATAGACTGTTGAATGGAATACACTCGTAACAATTTGTAACATTTTGTTTTCATTGCTTTACTAACTCACACCGCAATGGTTTGAAGTTCCGACAAAGTAGAAACTTTTATTTTATACATAGTTGTAGTCGTTGAAGAGAATACGCTAACTTTTAGACTAACCCCACATGATTTGAGCGTTCTGGTTCGTCGTGGAAAAAACACAAAAGTTTGACGTAATTATTTTAATTGTTTACTGTCTCTCACAGCAAGTGGTGACAGTCCTACCACCCAGTTGTCCGTGTCATTTTCGTATGTCAACTCTGTATGGAATTAATTTCTTTTGCCGTACTACAGCGACATGATTCTACTAAATTTTGCTGTATTAACGTAGAACCAGTTGCTCAAAATATACATGCAATGTGTGGTTGAGGTATGTACAGGCTCATAATTGAATTCTGAAAATTCACGCACGTGGGTTTCTCAAAATTTCCAGTTCAGTGAAAATATTGACGTTAATGTGCGACTTCCGGTTATACCGGAAGTAGACGTCAACTTTCTTATTCCAAACTGAATATGGTGTTTTTTTTATAACGGATCTAGATTGCTCGTTAAATTTTATGGTAGGTTTCACTAACATGTTGTGTCATTTTTCTCAACCATTTTCGAGATATTTGAGTGTTTTCAGAAATTTACACACCTGTATATCTCTTATTTTTCAACAGGATAGTTGAAATTTTTAAGTGCAAATTCTACAATGCCGCAAAATATTTTAAATTTACTAAAGCTAGTACAAGTTAGCCATATAACTCTCTTATTTGAAATAGAACACATTATATTTTATAACGTTAGTTCACGTACTTTTTATTGTTCTTTCGATTGGTATCAGCATTCTCTATACCTAAAGGTAAAGGTAAGATGCTTACTGGCAATTAGGCCATTGTTGACCCTTTTTGCTCATCTAAACTAACCCACCCTCCACCTTGAGCTCGATCTCAACGACGATAGTGATTTGAAAAATCATCCGCCGCCGGTGAGGATCGAACCGTCGTCCCCCGACTCCGTATTGGAAAGTCTGAATCGACTTTCCCGCGCGGCCACGGAGGCGATTTTCCCTATACCTAAGACTCACCGATTTGAAGATATTCAAACATTATTTGCAATAAGAAATAATTAATACATTTCTGAACGTCACACCGTCTGGGATTCCCATAATTAAACGTTGAATGAAACGGCTTCTCATCCAGACACACAACGTTTAAAAATAAATATTAGTCCGTTTATCAGGTTTCCTAGGAGATGAAAATTTAAACGCCATCTTCCGACATAAGTAAAATATGCGACGAGTTTTGAATATAACTTTTATTTACGAGGAGTATAATCGAATTATTAACAGAAGATTTCGTATGGTTGCAAAGAGATTTCCACATAAACACAGATCAACTCGTTACATGATCAGAATACTACTAAAAAATTTCTAAGAATGGAGTGTTTCGTCCAGTGTTTCATAAGAGTAAAGCATTATTAGGGAACAAAGAGATTTGTGTTTTATCACTTCACAATAAATGTTCGAAACTTGCACCGTTCACTTTGAGGCATATTTGCGATAAGAAATAGTTATCAGTCAGTTTATCAGGTTCCCTAGGAGATTAAAATTTTAAACGTCATCTTCCGACAGTAAACTTACTTAAAGTACGTTTGTCAATTTTAATAAAAGAGCGTATTTTCCACAATACTGGCACACTTCATTTACTCAAACGATTACTTTTTTTAATTTAATTATTAATTACGGGTAGTTGTTGGTAGAACATGTCGTGTGTTTGCAAAGAGATTTCCAGGTAGACATAGACCAAGTCCTGACATGATCAGGAGACTATTGAAAAATTGTTCTGAGAATGGAACGTTTCGTTCAGAAGGTAATAAAAATAAACCGCTATTGGACAATGAAGAGACACAAATAAATGTTTTGGTATTTTTTACTACTTATCCGCATGCGTCAATCAGAGACTGCAGTAAAAATTTGAATTCTTCAAGAGTAACTATTCACAGAAATCTAAAAACTAACAAATGGACACTATTTTCGTTCACTTTAGTACACCATTTAGAATCTGGCGATTTTTCCCGGCGTGCACAATTCTGCGAATGGTATCTTTTGCAAACTCAACAAGATGAACATTTCTCAAGAAAAGTCTATGGCGCGGTGAGTCAAAATTTTCAAAGACCGCCGCAGCGGTTGCTTAGTGAACATCGTCACCGGATAATACCGCAGGTAGGTGAAAGCCTGATTCTATTACCTGTGGTAGAAATGTTGAACGCTCCGCAATGACACTGGGAACCTTAGAGGGGACCGTTTCTTCCCTGTCTCCGTTGGCGGGCTGCTCGGGGAGTTAGGGGCGGAATTTCCTGGGCTGTGGTAGATTCGTATTGCAGCGACTGCGCTGGTCCAGATTGAATTAGCCAGGCGACGTCTGGCGTCTCGAGCTTTCCGCGGCCTCGTTCGGAGGGGGTGTAAATCCGGGAACAGGGGTGGGCATCTTCGGCACCGAACTATATTTTAGAACGCAGCTAGCTTAGCTTGATGTAGTTAGTGTCCGATGCACCCTGTCAGTTTCATGCCCGCTTGGGAACACCAGCTATTATTCACTATCTTGCCACCACCCTTCACCCCTTAAACATTGCCGCTTTAACTTTCCCGTGCAACCCGCGCGTAACCTTAATTTCAAAGCCAAATAACCACCTCTGCCTCTGGCCGCACATAATTGCTAGGCTTCCTGGTAACAGGACTCCGTGATTTTCTTGTGTATATAATTATGAATAGATTTTTTTTTAATTACTCGATATTTCATTTATTGTCTCCAGAATACCCACCCAAGTAAACTTTAACAATGGCTCTTTAATAAAGACCATAACCAGAAGTCCCGGGGGACTTTGTCTTAACTTAGGAGGACCCTGTTTCCACTAGAATCTACCCTGGGCTTGTGTATCCGTCTACAGTGACTTGGGAGAGGGGGAACATTCCGAGGGAGCACGCCTACTCCCTGAAAGAAACTCTATAGGCGTTGGCGCTCGAACAGGATCCCATCGTAAAGCCGTGTCCCGGGAGTCAGCCGGAAAATTCCCCATATTAGGGAAAACTAGTATTAACCCCGGCCACCCCAAGTGGCCGTCGCAACACACAATAACGATGGATGATATACGTCCTCCTTCTCAAGAATAAACTCCTCTCGAGAAACCTGATATTCGAGCACATTTGTCAAAACCAGATCAAGTAACCTACCGTTTTCATTCAATACAGTATTTATCTGTGTCAATCCCATAACACCAATAAAATCAAGAAGTTTACTTTTTATGCACTCTTGCCGATAATCAACAACTTCCCAAATATAGGAATTAATGATAAAGCATCTAGAACTATCATCGATTTTGGACTCGATTATATGAAAAAGATTCAGATAGTAATTTATATTGGGCTTGGCTAAATAAACAGAAAAAATTTACATATGTACATGATTCTCTACCATTATCCTAACATCTATAATTTCCACAGATGAATGTCAAGTCTATTAACGATATAGTTAGTTTTCACTGCTAAAAGTACACCACCCCCACAGCCATTACGGTCCTGTCTAAACACGTTATATCTGCTATCAAACAGTTCCGAATCAAATATATCCGAGCTCAACCACGTTTCATTTATAGTAATTGCAATCATTAGACAAGACACCTGAATCAAATTCATCACTCTTTGTACGTAAACCCCTCACATTTTGGTGAAAAACATTAATAGTCTTGAGCGTGGAAATATTTTTGTGTGCAAAGTATTTAAAAATCCAATACCACAAATTAATGCAATCTCATTAATAAACTGCCTAAAAAACCCAATCAGAAACGTTACTTTCATAACGACTTCATAAAGGGAAAATTGAAACTGACTCCGGTATGTGTTCTGGGCACTGATGTGAAAAGAAATTCGCGATCTTTGCATTACTGAATGTTTTCTGCGAAAATTCACTAAAAATATCATCCGTGCAGAAATAGGTGTGTGTAATTCAATGAGATTGGGAAGAAATGTTTTGAATAACCTAAAGAAAATGTTGTGCGTGAATTTAAATAAACTACGTTTCGAACATTATGAGTTCTGTGAGCTTTTGTAAACCAACCTGATCTGGCTTAAATGATTATTACAATTTAAGCTCAGTAGAGTTTTGTCAAAATAGTAAATGATGTGTAATCAATGATATAAGTAAGGTTATGTCATCCTCTTTAGATTTATATACCCTAATCCACCCTGTTTTCTAGGTACCGCTTCACAATCCTAAGAGCTTTTACGCAATGCTAAGTAACGGAATACTCATCTGACTATTTAATGAAGATTATCAAACGTTACATGAGACAGAACCTGAATAAAGCTGCTACTGAGATTAAATTGCTTTCACTTATTAACATTGTTCAGAAAATGAATCGGCTGGGCCTCTTCAATGGCAAATCTACATCTCATTACATGGTAATTTACTGAGTTAATCCCACCTCTCTCTTCATCTTGTAGCATAGGCGCCAACTTCGACTATAATTTAAGTTAGAATTTGTCTTTCTCACAGCTCAGATAGCTTTTCTCTAAAATACAATTTTAACTTTTAGGGTCAAAAGTATTTGGTTACTTGATTAAAGGCGTTTATAATTTTTGTTGACGTTCCACAAATATTTGTGTTGTAAGAGTTAATTCGGAAATGAAATGTTTCTTGAAATGTCTAGGGCTTTAGAGTATAATATAAATGTACATGGCAATCCACTCGTTTTGCATTATCATTAACCTTGTCATTGTGTATTATATATTTATCTAAATTATTACTTATGCCAATTTCCTAATATATTTAAAAATGTTTAACTTTTTTATAAGATACCTATTTCATGAGAAGCAAAGCTTATATATATATAGGCTGGCGCATTGAAAACGAAACAGACCGATTTGCGTCCAGAGAATTTTTTTTAAGAAACGCTGAAGCACGTAAATTTTAATATTGAGGCGACATGTTTTGACATAAAAATCAACTTTGTCACATCAACCCCTTAAGGGGCTTATATTTTAAATAGGGAACATGGGTCGAGTGTTACATCATTTGAAAGCTCTTTTTTTTCTGAATTCAGAACACTAATTTTCTTGGAAGTTTTATCAGCTCGTTTAAAAATTATTCACAGTACTACCGAAAATTAATTTCACAATGGTGTATTCTGTAAAAGAAAGAGTTGAAATAATTACTCTTTTTTTCAAACACAATGACTATGCCAACCGTACCGCAAATTTGTTTAATGAACGACATCCGAACAGACATGTTAACAGAAACTACATTTTGGAGTTAGTTGCAAAGTTTCGACAAAGTGGTTCAGTAGCCAACAAAAAACGGGATCCTGAACGTAAATTTCCGGTTATAAATGAGAATACTGAGGTTAAAGTTGTAGGACAAATTGCTGCAGACCCAACTTTGAGCACGAGAAAATTGGCCACTGTTCCAAACATCAAAAGAAGAACCATTCAGCGAATATTGAAGCATCATACATTTCACCCGTATAAAATTGATCTTGTACAACAACAGAATGAAGATGATTTTGATCGGCGGCTGTTTTATTGAACTCTATAATCAATCGTCATAATTGTCGTTATTGGGCAGATAATAATCCAGGAAATTTTCACGAAGTCCACACTCAAACTCCACATAAATTGAATGTCTGGACTGGCATTTTTGGAGACCGTTTAATCGGACCAATTTTTCTTGATGGCAATTTGAGTGGCGAAACGTATTTGGAGTTACTGGAAGATATCGTTTACCCTCTACTAATTGACATTGTTGAAAATGATGATCGTTATCAACAAAATCAATTAGTGTTTCAACAAAATGGAGCTCCTCCGCATTTTTCACAACGCGTTAGGAAGTTTTTGAACAGAGAGTTTCCAGAGCAATGGATTTGGCGTAGAGGTGCTATTGAGTGGCCCCCTAGATCACCGGATTTAACTCATTTAGACTTCTTTTTATGGGACCATTTGAAGAGTAGAATTTACGCAACAGAACAGGAGTCTCTGGAAGAATTACGACGACGCATTGTGGAAGAATGCCGTCTAATAACTTCACAAATGCTCCTGAATGTCAGAGCTCGTTTTGAACAAAATTTGTACTTTTGTATGAAAGCTGGTGGTCAACAATTTGAACACTTACTTAACTGAATAAACATTTTTGAACGTTTGGTTTTGTTTTTTAGTTTTTTTAACGAAAAATTGACTAATTAGTGCATTGCTTATCACAATGAATGAAATACGTTCTTGCAACTCCAACTGTGAATAATTTTAAACGAGTTGATAAAACTTCCAAAAAAATTAGTGTGGTGAATTCAGAAAAGAAAGAGCTTTCAAATGATGTAACACTCGACCCATGTTCCCTATTAAAATATAAGGGTTGTTATCACCACCCGTAAGGGGTTGATGTGACAAAGTTGAGTTTTATGTCAAAACATGTCCCCCTCAATATTAAAATTGACATGTTTCACCGTTTCAAAAAAAAATTCTCTGAACGCAAATCGGTCTGTTTCGTTTTCAATGCGCCACCCTGTATATATATATATATATATATATATATATATATATATATATATATATATATATATATATATATATATATATATATATATATATATATATATCACACCGATAACTCAAAAAATAATGGGCCGATTTTGATCAAATTTGGTACATACCTTCCTTTTGCAAGTGGCTTGGATAAGTTCGTTAGCCGGAAAAATCTGTCAGTTCAAATAGATTAAAAACTGCTTTGATTTAATTAGTCAGTACACTTCCCCCGATCCGTGCCAGATCTGAGCTGACCTTTCTATATCGAATTTCGACCACCGTACAGCCACTATTTACTATTTAATAACCGATCAGATTACGTGACTAGGTATTTAGCGATTTTTTGTGAATTTTCTGAAAAAAAATACGCCATTGAGATCGCCACTTTTGACTTTTGGAAAAAAATTCAAATGAGCGCAAACTAGAACCACTAGGACCCACATCCGAGGTCAGTTTCAATATATATATATATATATATATATATATATATATATATATATATATATATATATATATATATATATATATATATATATATATATATGAAAATCGGTACAGGTTTTCCAGGGAAATTTTATGTTTTCTTTCGTAAAAAAATTATATCTCCGGAAATAACAAAGTAAGAGCAACCAAATTTGGTTTCCATTATAAATAGTGCCGCACGTACAAAAATTCAGGTCCGTTAGTTGAAAGATAAAAAGTTTAGGCATTTAAAGAAAAAAATTGCGATTTCCGTCAAAACGTCAAAGCCGCGATTTGAAACGTCAAAATTCGCAACATTTTGGCAGAGAACCTGAAACAAATACGGATTACGAGAAGAAAATGTCGCAAGAAGAGTGTTCTGCAAACCCTTAAGTTTCCGCTTCAACCGACATTGTCCTCCATTTTACTGAAATGTTTACAGAATATTCATTTCAAATAGACCCTTTCTCTCATGCTTTGGCTGTCGGTTTTGTTAAGTTGATGCTTTGGCTGTAGATTTAGTTAAGTTTTTGGTTTACGGTCTATAATTTTTAACTAATTTTCGTAGAAAAAAAATTCGTTAATGAGAAGTCCGCGACTTTTGAATTTTAAAAAGATGTCTTCAAATAAGCGCAAACTAAGCCCCTTAGAACCCATATCCGGGCTTACTTTGAGTTTTTATCTATTTACATATATGCAGAGTGACGCATTTTTACGGTAAAGCTCAATATAATTGTTATTATACAAGATACGAAAAAAAAATTTATTCGTTAATTACGGGGTGTCTTAGCTACATTTTATAAATATATTTTGACAATCACAGGGTGGTCCATAAGTCGTTGGTGATCACTACAATTGTTTTTTTCGAACACCCTTATATTATTCACGTTTTGCATGTTGTATCGAAATGTTTGTAAGAAAAAAATCAAGACGCAGTAAAAGCGTTTTAGTAGCGAATTTTCATTAAATCCTTCGAATTTCAATTACTCAATTTGCTATTAACCTAAGGTTTGTTGGGTAGGAAACCAGTTTCCTCGGAAACATTTTAAGTTTATTTTCGAAACATGTTTGTACATTTTCGAACAATAAGTAATTTTGATAAAATATGGTACATTGTTTCTACTATATAGGTTATACCGGTAACCAAGTTGATGCCTGCTTGCATTAGAAAGACATAATATTTGCTATTAAAACACTTTTATGAAATTTCACTTCCATAACCTGCGTCCAGACTTTTTTTATTTTGTTTTGTTTTATTATGTTTATACAATGCATATGTTTCTAGTGTGGTCAAGAGAAGTGAGACTGACTGACTGACGAACCGTTCGTTTGTAAATAGAAACTAGAAGGGACAATGTTGTCTTCACTGCGTAACCTAATTTACAAATATATCTCAGTTGTCATTAATACAATCTGGAAAACTAGTGTGCTGAAAGTTCAATCAAACTTATGTTAGGTAGGCGATGCATAATGTAGAAAATATTCATCTTGTAACGATGTAAAATGATTTATATGTAACAATTATTATTTATTTACTTGTACTTAATAATATTATTTTAGCGTCATTCTCTTAATATGTTAAATCTATTTCAGTTCAGCAACAACAAAAAAACCGGCCATCTGATTTCTGAATATATTTCCTCCGAGGTCACTTCTCTTGGTGACTTGAATGTCCATAATAATGAATGGCTAGGATCTTCAAAAACCGATCCATAAGAAATAGCAGCGGAGGCCTTTGCAGTCAGCAATTCTTTAGTAAATATGGTTCAGCAACCTTCTTACTTTCCTTGCATCCCAACACACAGCTCAAATCCCTCGGATCTCCTTCTTACTACAAATCCTGACTGCTATAAGATGTCAGTCACCGCCCCCCTTGGTCGCTCAGACCACGGCATGGTCACTGCTTCCTGCGCAATGCAACCCGAGGTCACACAGTCATCACACCCACGTATCGTTTGGCACTACAACTCCGCGAACTGGGACGAAATGCGAGATTACTTTACCTCATTTCCATGGGCGTCTGTCTGCTTCTCTCATCCTGACCCCTCTGATATCTCACAAAACGTCACCGAAATTATCCAAGCTGGCATGGAATTATTTATTCCACGTACACAGAAAACCTCTTCAGCCACTCAAAAGCCCTGGTTCTCTAAATCCTGTGACAAGGCCAGACTTGAAAAGATCAAAGCTCACAAAACGCTTCCACAGAATCCCAGTCAAGAAAACCGTCAAGCATTTAACAACGCAAGAAACCGCTATGTCCGCATTCTTTCTGAGGCAAAAAACTCGTTTAATAATCACATCAAAAACAAAGTTTTCTTAAGCTCCAGCGGCAGCAAACCCTTTTGGACTGTTGCTAAATTTATTGGGAATAATTTCTGCAAGAGCACGTTCCCGCCTCTTGTCACAGGGGATAAAATTGTTTCTACCGCCCTGGGCACGGCTGAACTTTTTGTCTCGTTGTTTGTCAGAAATTCTACTCTCAACCCACCTCCAAATGTTCAACCATTAACAGTCCCCAATGTCGCACATAAAATGGCGGATATCATTTTCAAAACTAAAAAGGTACGAAAGATGATCTTTCTCTTAATACCAGGAAAGCCTCTAGCCTTGACGAGATCCCAGCAATTGTTTTCAAAAAATGCGCACCAGAACATGCTCCTGTCCTGACTCGTCCGTTTCAGACATCTTACAATAGAGGCATATTCCCTAGTAACTGGAAAACTGCTCGAATATAACCCGTCCCCAAGAAAGGATCCAAAGCGGTTCCTAGCAACTACAGGCCTACTTCCCTCCTTTCAGTCGTCTCTGAAGTGATGGAAAAGTATATAAACACCGAACTACTAAAACTTTTTGAAAAACACAGTCTAATCCACGACAGGCAGTATGGATTCCGTCAGCGCAGATCAGCTGCCGACCTCCTTTCCTTTGTCACCCATTCTTGGAACAAATCTATGGAACTACACGGTGAATCCCAGATTGTCGCTCTAGACATATCCAATGCGTTCGACCAGGTTTGACACGCAGCGCTGCTTACTAAACTTCCGGCCCATGGCCTACCACCAAAACTCTGTACCTGGATAGAAAATATCCTTCAACCGAAGCATTACTGTTATGGTGGGTGGCCATTTCTCTAAACTGGATCCCATTAATGCAGGAGTTCCTCAAGATTCAGCTTTAGCCCCTACTTTGTTTCTTTTCCACATCAATGACCTCCTCTCTAGCACATCCAACCTAGTTCACAGTTACCCAGACAACAGCACCCTCTACTCAAATATACAATATTCTAAGCCTGTCTCTTTAGCCCCATTAGATGAGGATCACAGACTCATGGAGGGTTCTGTCTCCCTGGATCTCCAAAAAATATTAGACTGGGGAAGTAGAAATCTTGTACAATTCAGCCCCACCAAATTACAGTCTTGCTTTCTTTCTCATAAGGGATACACCAGCCCTAGACCCATCACAATGAACAACCAAGTTATTCAAAGTAATGGGTCCTTTTCACTTGTTGGCATTTCTGTGGATAGAAATCTCAATTGGCACCAACATGTTACATCAATTGCAGAAGCGGCTGCTAAGAAATTAGGTTTCCTCTTCCGGACTCGCACATACTTTCACCAGCTAATCTCTATACCTTATATACTTCACAAATAAGGCCAAACCTCGAATACTGCTCCCACATCTGGGGTGCTGCTGCCGCTTCTACACTCGCTATCCTGGACTCCATTCAGAAGAGAGCTATACGTCTCATCGATGACCGTAGCCTCACCCAAAGGCTGCCATCCCTTGCCCACCGACGTGCAGTTGGTCACCTCTCTCTCTCTCTCTCTCTTTTATAGATATCTGCACGGGCACTGCTCAGAGGAGCTTTCTTCCATAGTTGCTCCACCTGCTGCCCCCAACAGATCTACCAGGGAAACAGAGCGAATGCACCCTTCTACTGTCCAGGTCACCAGACATAGAACGTTTTGTTATGCCCGCTCTTTTGTCCCGAGGACTTCCAAGTTGTGGAATTCCTTGGCGGCACCTATTTTCCTTCTCCTCCAAACCTTCAAGTCCAGAATTAACAAGTTGCCTCTTTCCTTCTTGTCAACACCCACGGTACGATAGTATTTAGGCTGTAAGCCCTCGTGGTGTGTTGTTGAAATAAAAAATAAGAAAACATAACCCTATAAAATATTCCATAAGATCTGGGATAACGTTTATGATGTATACTCTAATTCCAAAGCTACAAATATAAATAATTAATTTTAGGTAAACCACCCTATGTGGCAGCTTTTAAAACGTTAAATAAAGTAAAGTGACCGCACCGAGATGGCGACCCCTTCGTACATCTCACAATATTCTAAAAGTAAGGTGAGTTCTCAAGAGCACTTGAGAACTGCTCCTATAATTCAATTTTTACCTTCCATCAGCTTTTTTCGACTCAACACCGTTAGATACAATGCAAATATATCCATTAAAACCCCCGATTGCATAAAAAGTATATAAAATTATACGACCCTAAAAAGTTTTTGAGGATCCGAATATTTTTTCATTCTAATTTGTTTTTCGTGTCTCGTAAAATGAGATCCACAGTAACTATATTAACTTTAAACCAGTGTCGGTAATAATTTTTTTAAGATTTTTATTGTGTTATGCCTGAATTAATAATAAAATACAAAGGACGGTATTTATTCGAGTTTCTTCAACTTACACTTATTTCTATTCGGGATACAAATAAAACGCTGGCTTTCAGAAGGCGGTTTTAATCTTAAACTTGGAGAAAGATTCATTTTGTTACAGTCTACTCCATTCTTCTTAGTAATTGAAATAAACTTTCTAAATTCAGAATGCTAAATTCAACAGTAAATACTAAATATATGACAATAACATGCTTCATAATGCATGCCGAATCAAGTCCCTCAAAAGTTGGGGAACTTGCGAAAATGTTATAATGTATAAAACATAAGCTTCCTCCTGGGGATTTCTCAACCAGTAGGCGTTTTCGCATCTTCTATATATGCTGTCCTGACTATACTTTAAAAAAATATAGGGTGTGATTTGCCTTTGAAAAATAGTGTGGGTAGTTCGTATAACATTTTAAGGTCATTATACTGAGATACAGGGTGTTAAATTTGTTACGCTTAAAGCGATTTTCCTTAATTATCTTTAAAACGACTTAAGTTAAGATTTTCAACATTTGTACACGAGTAAATAATGGACGCAGCAAGTGCGGTATGGTAGCGAATTTTCATAAAATATTTTTAATGGAAAATATGTCTTGTTTTTAAAAGGAGGGCATTTGGTTGGCAACATAACCGATATAGTAGTAGCAATGTACCATATTTCATTTAAATGGCTTTGTTGTTTCAAAAAGTACAAACATTTTCCGAAAATAAAATTAAAAAGTTCCAGTAAAAACTGGTCCGATTGGCCTAGCCAACGAACCTCTCCAATCTTTTTACACGCCTACCAAATTATAATTATTTACAACAGCTTTACGACCGAAATTTAAAAAAAATACTTTTTTTTACAGAAATTGCCTTAAGTAATGTCACACTAAATTATGTTTTTCACAAAAATTCCACAACTTTTTTTACAATAACTTACTAAACATTTATTATTAATTACCAACATATCCCAAAAAACTTACAAAAAATAATTTCTACGGAAACACTAAAAACGTTTCTGCGAAAACTTTTCAAATTCAGCCACTATTTGAGAGTGATATAAACAAAAAGCTCTCTGAATGCGTAATTTCCAAGGGGGTCCGGTATTTATATTGGTAAAGACGTCATATCACAATTTGTGATATGTGTTTGTGATGTGTGCCAAAAATGTGAGAAGTTGCAAAACAATTGAAAGCTGAACGATATCAATTTGTTTTCCTTACAAACATGCATTATAATTCAATCGAAAATACAAAAATTCAATAAGATAGGAGGTTTGTATTAAAAAGGAAAGTGTGCATCACCAACGACTAATGGGCCAGCCTGTGATTGTCAAAATAGCTTTATAAGATGCAGCTCGAGACACCACCGTATAATTAACGTATACCATTTTTTCTCATTTCTCGTATAATAACGGATATATTGAGCTTTACCGTAGAATTGCGTCACCCTGTATATGTATAAACAGACAAATACTGAAACTGACCCCGTATATGGGTTTTAGGTGTTCTAGTTCGCGTATATTTGAAGAAATCTTTTTAAAATTCGTCGCGGTCTGCTCAATTTTTCTGCGAAAATTTGCTAAAATATAGACTGTTAAACCATAAACTCTATAGCTGAAACTACTGCCAAAGCATCTGAAAGAGGGTCTATTTGAAATGGATTTTTCAGAATTATTTTAGTAAAATGAAAGACAATCGTCCCCTGTGGGTCCGGGAACTAACTAAAAGAATAGGCCCAAGGTAAGTCCTGCCTGTCATAAGAGGCGACTAATCGGAGTAGGTAGGTGGTAGTGGACTTTTTCTTTACGTGATAGTAAAGGATTTTTTTCAGGCCCGAGGAGGTACCACCCCATACATCAAGGGGCCGGTGAAGTCCCAATGGACGTTTCCGGTTCTGGTGTATGAGTCGGTTTCGCTTATAATCAAAAATTTCTGGACGCATCAAGTACGTTATGGTAGTGAATTTTCATAAAAATGTTTTTAATAGCAAATATGTGTTTTTTTTTTCAGAAAGCAGGCATCAAATTTGATTACCAATATAACATATATAGTAAAAACAGTGTGCCATGTTTCATCAAAATAACTTTATTGCTTGAAAACGTACAAAAATTTCCGAAAGTAAACCTAAAGTATAACCGAAAAAATCCGTTTCTTGATCAACCTTATGGGCGGTATTTTGGTAGGTTATTTACCTATAGCGATATAAAATGATGTACCAAATTTGGTTGCCCTTACTTTGTTATTTCCGGAGATTTGAATTTTTTTCTAAAGAAAACACAAAATTTTCCGGGAAAACCTCAACCGATTTTTCTGGCTAACGAACTTATCCAAGCCACTTACAAAAGGAA
The DNA here is from genome assembly GCA_964006375.1 of Tillus elongatus. Classification (NCBI taxonomy): domain Eukaryota; kingdom Metazoa; phylum Arthropoda; class Insecta; order Coleoptera; family Cleridae; genus Tillus; species Tillus elongatus. The sequence continues at coordinate 10,164,278 of OZ023263.1, forward strand.
GGTATTCACAAAATTTTGTCAATATCGGCCTATTAGTTTTTGAGTTATCACATATTAATAGCATATAAAGAAAGGCGCAAAATCCGAAGTATTATGTGAACCAGTGGCGCGCCTGGGGGCACTCTAAGGGTTATAATTTAGAAAAAAATATGTTAAAGGTCAAAATTTCTGAAATTTTGCAACGCTTTTAAAAAACACAAAGACTAATACAAAAGTAAGGTATACTGGTAGAAATTCCATGGGATATACAGCTTTCTAGAAAAATTGTTTGTTCACTAAAGACGCACAAATATTGATTTAGACTTTTAATCTAAAAGGTTACGTTACTATGGATACAGCAAAAATTGTCAACACCAGTTTAAATTGTCAAACAATAAATTTCAGATAGTTTTATTAAATAGCAGAGAATAAGGAACATTTTTGCTTAAGTTTGTGGATACAATCGATTAACATAAACTATTGAACAGAAATGGAAGAGAACATTTGTCAAATTAAGAAATTATTAAACACTATAGCAGATGCTCAAATTGTACCCCATTTACTTCTATACACAAAGGTGTGCTTCGCAAAAAATTCTTGCCCTGAACAAAACTCCAATATCTTGTCCAACTAAATTAGATTTGACGCTTCCACAATTCGTGCCCATAGTTCCTGACGAGTTTGTATTGGTGTCGCATAAACTGTACTTTTAAGAAATTCCCAAAAATAAAAATCTAAAATGATTAAGTCGGGTGATCTGACAGGCCAATTTACAGTTGTAATTTGGGTACGACCAATGCAGTGCCTAGCAAACTAGTTACTAAAAAATTGCCGCACGGGTTAAGCACAATATAGTGCATTGTCGTGCATAAACCACATATATCTCTTAACATTCAAAGGCAAATCTTCTACTAGACCAGGCAATGTATTTTCTATAAAAATTAGATGCTGAACCCCATTTGAGGGTAGAGGTAGCACAACGGCTCCTAACAAATGATCACCGACAATTCCAGCCCACACATTGATAGAAAATTGATATTGGGAATGGGCACAATGATTGATTGTGGATTAGCGTCACCCCATTCATGGTTGTTATGTAAATTTAGTACTCCATTTTTTGTTAAACAAGATTCGTCAGTAAATAAGAATATGTCGCAGAAGGTATTATTTTCATTCTGTTTGTTCCTGATCTAATCACAGAAACGTATTCTGGCATTGTCATCTTGTGGCAAAAATTCGTGTACTCGAGTTAAATGGTAGGGCCGTACCTCCTGTTCTTTTAATGCGTTGTGGACTGTACACATTCACTTCAGCAGCAATCCTTCTTACACTTGTATGTGGATTTTCTTCAACCGCGTTTAAAACAGCTTCTTCCATGTCTGCAGTCCTTGAAGATCGTGGACGAGCATGCTCATTGCTATAAGATAGAAAGCTACACTTTTCTCTACACTTTAGGTCAATTGCAGAAAATGTACTGTGGTAAGCAATTTGTCAACCAGGAAACTTTTCAGCATATCGCCTTGCAGACTCTAAAGATATACACTCTTCATACACTAAATGCATGTCAGCCAATTCATTTAAACTATACTGATTATAAGACCTCATGTCGAATAACCGAAGCAAAAAATAAAATTGTTTGACAAGTTATGACAATTTAAACTGCTGTTGACAACTATTGCTGTATCCATAGTAACGTAAACTTTCAGTTTAAAAATCTAAATTAATTTTTGTGTGTCTTTAGTGAACAAACAATTTTAACTGCGTTAGCGCGCGCAGAACCTCTATATTCACCGCAGGTCCCGTAACTTTCTTAGGGGTTATTCACAAGGATCTTTTCTTGGTTATATTGTTCTTGTTTATGCATTGAGGGTGGTTGTGTGCATGCAAAAGGGGAAGGAGAACCCCCGCCACGAAGGAGCGAACCAACATTTTCAATTTATTTTTAAATTGTTATCTCATTTCATTTTTTTAAATATTTTTCCAAAAATGATTTTGAGGTTGCCTTGTTTGTCAGTCTCACATAGTAAGCTCCAATATTTTATTGTTTTTAAAAAGTATGGACACAGCAACCTTAAATAAGTGTTGGAAAGGCTCTGGGTGCAGCAAGTATGTTATGGTAGAACATTTTCGTAAAAATATTTCAAATCCGATAGCTCAATAAATTTTCCATTAAGCTAAAATATTCAATCTTGAACCATAGTAACACCTATGTACACGCACTGTGGGTACTAAATTTAAAAAAAATACCATAATGAGCATCGCGGATAACTACAAATTTCCTTTTTTGTTGATTATTGTTTAGAAAAACTGGATGGGTTGACTAAAACAAAACTATCCAAGCAAGTAATAAGGAAAAATACCTGCCATATTTATGACTTGGCAGGTACATTCCTTTTCTAAATCATAATTTTTTTCTTTTGTAACTTTAATGAAATTTGTAATACAATTTTTTGAACAGGCTGGCAGTACTTACATATTATATCTTAAACCAAATTTTAATTTTCTAACTCCATATAAAATATAAATTTTTTCACATAATCGAAAACTGGGACCACTAAAACCGATCTCCAAGGTTCACTTAAATTTAAAGAATTAGTTTTAATAATATATCTTACTAATAGTGTACAATTCTTATGTAAATTCACTACTATAACGCACTTGTTGCGTCCCGAACTCTTTTTAAAACATTAAAGGAGCATGTTACAGGCGTGTACAGAATATATAGGCAAAACAGATTCTAATTATTCCTTTTTTGGTGTTTTATTAAAATTTGAATTGTAACGTTACCATTGCAGAAAATTGCAGAAAAAAGTAAATTCCGTTTATCATGATACATACATTCCGTGCAATATATGTGGAGATAGGATTCTGAAGTAAACAAAACATAACTATACCCGTTAAACATTTCTTGAAAAACACAGTCTAATCCACGACAGGCAGCATGGATTCTGTCAGCGCAGATCAACTGCTGACCTCCTTTCCTTTATCACCCATTCTTGGAACAAGTCTATGGAACTACACGGTGAATCCCAGATTGTTGCTCTAGACATATCCAAAGCATTCGACCAGGTCTGGCACGCGGCGCTGTTTGATAAACTTCCGGCCTATGGCCTACCACCTAAATACTGTACACGGATAGCAAATTTCCCCTCTAACCGGAGCATTTTTGTTGTCGTGGATGACCGTTCCGCTAAACTGTATCCAATTAATGCAGGGGTTCCTCAAGGTTCAGCTTTAGCCCCTACTTTGTTTCTTATCCACATCAGTGACCTCCCCTCTAGCACATCTAACCCAGTTCACAGTTACGCGGACGACAGAACCCTCCAGCCAAATATACAATATTCTAAGCATGTCTCTTTTGCCCATATAGATGAGGATCGCAGACTCATGAAGGGTTCTGTCTCTGTGGATCTCCAAAAAATATTAGGCTGGGAAAGTAGAAATCTTGTGCAATTCAACTCCACCAAATCTCATTCTCGCTTTTTATCTCATAGGAGATACACCAGCCCTAGACCCATCACAATAAACAACAAAGTTATTCAAAGTAATGAGTCCTTTTCACTTGTTGGCATTTCAGTGGATAGAAATATCAATTGTCAATCAATTGTTATTTCAATAAGACACCACGAGGGCTCACAGCGTAAATACTATCGTACCGTAGGTGTCGATAAGAAGGAAATGGGCAACTTGTTAATTCTGGACTTGTAGGTAGGACTTCTGCAATAATTTGATACAGTTTAGAGGCATGGCCATCCACAACAACAGAAATGCTCCGGTTGGAGAGGAAATTTGCTGTCCACGTACAGAATTTTTGTGGTAGGCCATAAGCCGGAAGTTTAGTAGGCAGCGCTGCTTGCCAGACCTGGTCGAATCCTTTGAATATGTCTAGAGCGACAATCTGTGCTTCACCGTGTAGTTCCATGGACTCGCTCCAAAAATGGGTGACAAATGAAAGGAGGTCAGCAGGTGATCTGCGCTGACGGAATCCATACTTCCTGTCGTGGATTAGACTGTGTTTTTCAAGAAATTTTAGTAATTCGATGTTTATATACTTTTCCATCACTTTAGAGACGACGGAAAGGAGATAAATAGGCCTGTAGTTGCTAGGAAGCGCTTTGCATCCTTTCTTGGGGACGGGTTGTACTCAAGCAGTTTTCTAGTTATTAGGGAATATGCCTCTATTGTAAGATGTCTAAAACAGACGAGTCAGGACAGGAGCAAGTTCTGTTGCGCATTTTTTGAGAATAATTGCTGGGATCTCGTCAAGGCCAGAGGTTTTCCTGGTATTAAGAGTAGACAGCATATTTCTTACCTCTTTAGTTTTGAAAATGCTATCCGTCATTTTATTCGCGACAATGGAGACGGTTAGTGGTTGAACATTTAGAGGTCGGTTAAGAGTAGAATCACCGGCGAGCAACGAGGCAAAAGTTCAGCCGTGCCCAGGGCGGTAGAAACAATATCATCCCCTGAAACAAGAGGTGGGAACGTGCTCTTCCAGAAATTATTCCCAATAGATTTAGCAAGAGTCCAAAAGGGTTTGCTGCCGTTGGAGCTTGAGAGGACTTTGTTTTTGATGTGGTTATTAAACGAGTTTTTGCCTCAGAAATAACGCGGACATAGCGGTTTCTTGCGCTGTTAAATGCTTGACAGTTTTCTTGACTGGGATTGTGTAGAAGCGTTTTGTGAGCTTTGACCTTTTCAAGTCTGGCCTTGTTACAGGATTTAGAGAACCAGGGATTTTGAGTGGCTAAAGATGTTTTCTGTGTACGTCGAATAAATAATTCCCTGCCAGCTTGAATGATTTCGGTGGCGTTTTGTGAGTAAACCAACTGAATGTTGTGAAAAGATTCTGATAGTTTTTTTTTCATATAAGATTTTATTTTCATTGCAATTTTCGAAATTAGGATATTTAACTGCCAATGTCACATAAACAATCATTTTTAGTTATAGGGAAATCTAGTACAGATGTATTAGAATTTATACAAATCGTGCAAAAATGCGAGAATGTATTTGCTTCTTGTCCATATTGTATAATTACAGTGACAAAGTTGTCTCTCTTTTTTCAGCTTTCCGTTACGTTCTAAAATAAAATACCAACATAATCGGCCAAACAGTCTCGGTGATATCAATATTATTCCACAATTCTTGGGCATCTGTATCTTTTACTAGTTCACATTTGGGTCCATTAACTCGAGTGTCACTTGATAGCTTTGTAAAGTTAGTATCGAATAATTTTGCGACTAACGTCTTCCGCTTGTCATGAAATATAACTCAAGGTGTGACATACCTGACAGCTGTAAAATTATCTGAAATATGATGCACTCTCCGATCAAATTAGTTGAAGCGAATAAACGGTTCAACTCATGTGTACATTTGGAGGTTCGAATGACAACGAAAATTTGACCCTAATTGGATCCAGCAATAAGGTTTATAAATAAGGATTTTTGCTGCGGAGTGTACACGCCAGGCGATTTGACGGAATCAGTTAAAAGCTAAAATGAGGGTGATCGAAGGATCATAATGGACTGTATAGGTAAAGTAAAGCAACAGAGAAATATCGGATTACATTAAAATCGAATTTATTACTCCAGTTTCCTTTATTTATGTCTTCTTGACAGGCATGTGGTTTAATATTCGCTAATGCTTTTACAAGTCGACTTTATGCCGCCTTTTATCTTTTATAAATCATTTATTAGGTTTTACGAGATGCTTCATGTATATCTGATACTTCCTTACCGTTCTGTCAAAAGATGTTCCTTTTTCTCTCCTTATATAGGTCTAAATATACATTTTGTGTAATTTATCTGTCAGAATGGCATTTCAGAATTGTGGTATGAAAATCATGATGTATTATATATTTCTTTACATGTTCAACATTTTAAAAAAAACCCTGGTTTTATTCTATTGTTCGCCCACCTTAAATAAGTGTAAGGAAATAAATAAATACTTTTTTATGGAAAACGCCGAAAAATTATTTTTGAAGAAAACGGCTGAATCTCAAAGCGTTCACGCATTTACGAACTGAGCGTGTCCGATGCTTCACAAGTTCAATTAACGCCAGCACGTATCTGAACTGCGAGCAGGTTAACTTTATTATTTCTCTTGTTTCAGGGGATAAAATTGTTTCTACCGCCCTGGACAAGGCTGAACTTTTTGCCTCGTTGTTCGTCGACAATTCTACTCTCAACCTACCTCCAAATATTAAACCGCCAACAATCCCCAATGTCGCGCATAAAATTACGGATATTATTTCCAAATCTAAAAAGGTAGGACCTGACCTGACACGTCTGTTTCAGACATCTTACAATAGAGGCTTATTCCCTAGGAACTGGAAAACTGCTCCAGTACAACCCGTCCCCAAGAAAGGATCCAAAGCCCTTATTAGCAACTACATGCCCATTCTCTCCTTTTAGTTGTCTCTAAAGTGATGGAAAAGTATATAAACACCGAATTAGTAAAATTTCTTGAAAAACACAGTCTAATCCACAACACGCAATATGTATTCCGTCAGCGCAGATCAACTGCCGACCTCCTTTCCTTTGTCACCCATTCTTAGAACAAGTCTATGGAACTACATGGTGAATCCCAGATTGTCGCTCTAGACATATCCAAAGCATTAGACCAGGTCTGGCACGCAGCGCTGCTTAATAAACTTCCGGCCTATGGCCTACCACCAAAACTCTGTACCTGGACAGCAAATTTCTACTGTCGCGGATGGTCATTCCTCTAAACTGTATCCAATTAATGCAGGACTCCCTCAATGTTCAACTTTAGCCCATACTTTGTTTCTTCTTCACATCAATGATCTCCTCTCTAGCACATCCAACCCAGTTCACAGTTACGTGGACGACAGCACCCTCCACTCAAATATACAATATTCTAAGCCTGTTTCTTTAGCCCAATCAGATGAGGATCACTCATGGACGATTCTGTCTCTGCGGATCTCCAAAAAATATTAGACTGGGGAAGTAGAAATCTTGTCCAATTCAACTCCACCAAATCTCAGTCTTGCTTTCTATCTCATAAGAGATACACCAGCCCTAGACCCATCACAATGAGCAACCAAGTTATTCAAAGTAATGAGTCCTTTTCACTTGTTGGCATTTCTGTGAATCGAAATCTCAATTGACATCAACATGTCACATCAATTGCAGAAGCGGCTACTAAGAAATTAGGTTTCCTCTTCCCAGCTCGCAAATGCTTTCACCAGCTAATCTCTATGCTTTATATACTTCACAAATAAGGCCAAACCTCGAATATTACTCCCACATCTGGGGTGCCGCTGTCGCTTCTACACTCGCTATCCTGGACTCCATTTAGTGTGCCGTTGGTGACCTCTCTTATATATATATATATATATATATATATATATATATATATATATATATATATATATATATATATATATATATATATATCTGCACGGGCACTGCTCAGAGGAACTTTCTTCTATAGACCTGTTGTCCCCAGCAGATCTACCAGGGGAACAGAGCGAATGCACCCTTTGACTTTCCAGGTCACAAGACAGAGAACATCTTGTTATGCCCGCTCTTTTGTCCCGAGGACTTTCAAGTTGTGGAATTCCTTGCCGGCACATGTTTTTCCTTCTCCGAACTTCCAAACCTTCAAGTCCAGAATTAACAAATTGCCTCTTTCCTCCTTGTCGACACCCACGGTACGATAGTATTTAGTCTGTAAGTCCTCGTGGTGTGTTGTTGAAATATAAAAAAAAATTTGGAACAATTTTTTAAACGTTTCCGTCATAACCACCCCATGGTTTATTTTTTAGTGAAATAATAAGAATGTGTTGTGGTGATTTGGGTTCTCCAAATGTACTTATGTACCTAACGTCAACACAAGAGAAGGCAAATAGAGCATTGACACTAAGAATAAGTCTTCTTCTTTATTTTACCATTGTCGCTTGGTAAATTTATTAGCGCATATACCCAAGTTCAAATGACGTTTGGTTTTTATTCTTAGTTTTCTTTTTTTTTAAACATGTTTTTATTCCATGTATAAAAAACGCGTTTAAAACAAACAAAAAACTTTTTCAAATATTAAAAAAACTCTGGACGCAGCAAGTGCGTTATGGTAGTGAATTTTCATAAAAATGTTTTTAATTGCAAATATGTGTGTTTCCTTTTTAAGAAAGCAGGCATCAATTTTGGTTACCAGTATAACCTATATAGTAAAAACAATGTGCCATGTTTCATAAAAATAACTTTATTGTGTGTAAATGTACAAAAATTTCCAAAAGTAAACTTAAAGTGTTCCCGGAAAAACTCGTTTCTTGGTCAACCTTATAGGTTAATAGCAAATTGAGCTATTCAAATTTGAAGCATTTAATGAAAATTCGCTACCATAACGCACTTGCTGCGTCCCGAATTTCTTTTCTTACAAACATGCATCGCAGAAAAATTCAAAAATGCAATAACATAAGGCGTGTTTGATTAAAAAAAAAAAAGAAAATTGGTATCACCAACGACTTATGGGCCATCCTGTGAATGTAGAAATATTTTTTTAAGATGTAGCTCAAGAGACCCTATAATTAATATATACAAATTTTCTTCATATCTTGTATAATAACGGATATATTGAGCTTTATTGATTTTTTACGAAAATTCGACAAAAATTATATACCATTAAACGATAAACTCTAAAGCTAAGGCTACTGCCAAGCATCAGAGAAAGGGTCTATTTGAAATGAATTTTCTGGAAACATTTTAGTAAAATGAAGGACAATGACGGTTGAAACTAAGACTTCAGAGTTTGTAAAAGATCCTTCTTGAGACATTTGATTTCCATATCCCGTATTAGATTCAAGTTCTTTGCCTAAATGTTGCCGATTTTGACGTTTTAAATCGCAACTTTGACGTTTTGAGGAAAACCCCAATTTATTTTTCTTTAAATGCCTATAACTTTTTTGTCTTTTGACCTACATAGCTAAATTTTGGTAGGTGGCTTACCTATAAGGATATTAACTAGCGTACCAAATTTGGTTGCCCTTACTTTGTTAATTCCGGAGATATAAATTTTTTTCGAAAGAAAACACAAAATTTTCCGGGAAAACCTGGGCAGATTTTCCTGGCTAACGAACTTATCCAAGCCATTTGCAAAAGGAATTTTTCCACCAAATTTAGTCAAAATCGGCTTATTATTTTTTGAGTTATCGGTGTGATACATATATATATATATAAATATATAATATATATATATATATATATATATATATATATATATATATATATATATATATATATATATATATATATATATATATATATATAAACATATAAAAATTGAAACGGACCCCGGATATGTGTTCTAGGGGGCCTAGTTCGCGGTCATTTGAAGAAATTTTTTCAAAATTCAAAAGTCGGGATCTCCTCATTAGTGAATTTTTTTTAAGAAAATTCACTAAAAAGACAGTTTGTTCTGTATAACATTTTAAAAAACATGTTTTTGCCAACCCTGATTTTGAACAACCTAAAATTGTTTGGTTTCGCATTATTAAGTTTGGGCATGTTATAAGTAATTGATATTTCAAATGGATCGGTTTGGTGTCTTGGGGGAGTATTTTAATTACGACTGCAAATATTTATGTTGCGAATGTCAGATATAATACTTCAATATATATTAAAATTTATAAAACCCCTTTTGTCTCTTTTTGTATAATAAATGGGCCAATACGGTAGGCAAAAAGTATCCATTAAACTGAGACTGGCCGTAGATCCCGCTGTGTTTTAGTTAATTATTCTCCCTTCCCCCAGCAGATTTGCAAATTAAATGACGAATAACCCTAAAAGCAAGTGAGAGTTAATATTGTCAGATCAGATTTAAAAATTTAGCTCCGGGTCAGAGAAATATTTTCTAGCTGGGGGCATAAACAAGTTTTGTCTGACCTATCAGAGCGAGTTTCAGATGAGAAATTATTCCAAAACGCTGCCTAATTCCGGTTTAGTAAAACAACATTAAGCTCCATTAGTGAAGTGAACGTCTACGTACTCGTCTACCCCGAAATGAAGGAAGGCTGTTCTAATTTAATAATGCAACTACATATTATATTGTCCATCGTCTGTGATACCCTGACTTTGGCCCAAATCTCAACAGGATGTGTTAACAAAAAATTCGGGACGCAGCAAGTGCGTTATAGTAATGAATTTTTATAAGAATTGTACCCTATTAGGCCTTTACGAAAAGTAACCGGGTAGATATCTACCGTTTACCGAATGGTGCACAGCTGGTTTTATGATAAATGGATCCGGTGCAGTAATTTTCGAACGTTTTTAAATGCGCGGTAACTAAATGACAAACGCTAAACTGTCAAAGGTTTGTCTTTTTTGTTTGGTGATATTTTGGCTTTGAACTTTGAAGTAGTAATATTAATATATCAGTATAGACATTGAAAAAAGATCTTTAGTTAATGTTGTATCTGAAATATTAGACAGCGATAGGGACGAAGAGTTATTAACAGGAGTTACGACTTATTATACATTAACAAATTCCAAAAAGATGCGCCGCGTCATTGAAAATTATGTATGTTATGTTGCACATTTTTACAATAACTACTATAAACATCCACTAAAAGCCAATACAACACCTTCACATTCTTTCAAGTAACGATTGAGAAATGGACGAATAAAAATAAAAAACCTTTGGGCCCTTAGGGTATTGGTATTAGTATTATTATTTATTTACATCCAGTTTATAGGTTAAACTTTAGCGGTTTAACCGATACTACCCGGTTACTTTTCGTAAATGCATATTATTGTACGTTATATTACTAAAATTAATACTTTATACTTACACAGTCCTTAAAGATCAATTTTAGAAATCCTAGTACGTGCACGTTTGAAGAATTATTTCGAATGGTGTAAGTATATTTAAAAGAAACTTGTATTATAAATTTAATTAAAGTTAAAAAAGCTTTCCAGAAGAAAACCTAATTCATATTTAGAAAAGTTGCAGTTATTTTTCCCTATTAATCGCCAGAATTATTTCGTTTTAGTCAACTTAATCAAACCGCTTTTTTCAATCTCAACAATAATAAAATGTCTGCTGATATTATAATTTCAGACTCAAAGGTGACAAAGTTATTCAGACGTTTAAACAAAAATTAGATCTTGCTCAAAACGTATAAAATCTGTATACACTATTTTTTCTCCAAATGTTAAAATAAAAGAAAAAAAACATACATTAATCGAGCGGGTATCGTTCTCGGTACCTTCTGCGTAGAAGACAAGCACACTACCACTGAGTTGTCTAAAGATACGTTAACTAACGTTTTGTTTACACGATACTTGACGCCGGTTTCATGCCCTGGAATATTTTATATTATATTAAAAGTACACGTAACATATATTTACAAAATAATATAATTTTGACTTAAAACAGATTCACTGACTGTTTCGGTCTTAGGTGACGTCTTATGTTTAAGTTTAAAGGTAAAAGAACAAACTGTTTTAAAATAATTTTGATAGACTGGTTTTATTTCCATTTACACCATATTGTGCTGCAGTTTTACTTTAAAACTGTATTTGGCGCCGTTCATCAGCTAAAAATAGTGTATTTTAAAGATTGATTGAATCCCCCACTTAAAGAACAATCACTTGGCAAATTTTTAATTTCGTATCGTCTGTCATTTGCGATATTTGAGGCCGAGATTTCACGATTGTTGGTTCGGGTAGATGTTTTATGCCTCTTATTTACTTTGTTTGGTTACCGTTGATATATGGTTTATACCTATTGTATAATTAGAGCGGTTCAGGGGAGCCACTAGTTTGGTCAGCAGATGCGCCAACTGCGCCCCACAATAAAAATCTCTGGACGCAGCAAGGGCGTTATGGTAGTGAATTTTCATTAAAATGTTTTTAATAGGAATATATTTTTTTTAAGAAAGCTAGCATCAAATTTGGTTACCAGTATAACCTATATCGGAGAAACAATGTACGATATTTCATCAAAATAACTTTATTGTTTGACAATATACAAAAATCTTCTGAAAATAAACCTAAAATGTGCCCAAAAAACTGGTTTCCTGGCCAACGAACCTTAGGCTGATAGTAAATTAAGCTATCGAAAGAAACATTTTATGAAAAGTCGCTACCATAACGCACTTGCTGAGTCCCTAATTTATTTTCTTACAAACATGCATTATATTTCGATGGAAAATGCAAAAATTGTAATACTATAAGGCGTGTTCGATTAGGAAAAAAATTGCATCAGCAGTGACTTATGGGCCACCTGTGATTGGGAAAATAATTTTAGAAGATGCAGCTCCAGACATAGTATACTTAACATATAAAATTCTTTATCATATCTTGTATAATAATGGATATATTGAGCTTTACCCTAGATATGCGTCACCCTGTATATATGAAAACAGATAAAAACTAAAACTAACCCGGATATGGGTTCTATGGAGCCTACTTCGCACTCATTTAAAGAAATCGTTTCAAAATTCAAAAGTCACTAAATTTGTTTCCAACTCTATGAGTAAAATTCTAATGGCCAAAAATAAATATGATTGTAAGAAGAAGAGCATGTCTACATTTGTATTACAAATGTCAGAAAACAAAATACTTATTTACATGTCACTTTGAAAGTAGATCTGACATTTATCAAAATAATTTGTCAGTTGAATATGACATGTACTGTTGCCGTGGACTATCATTATGCACTATTGTATTACGCCTTATAAGAATCTTGTTGTTTTTTGGAGTACTAAAGCTTATTTTACTGTAAAAACATTTTTACATCCCTTAACCTGAAATGGTTTTCGTTTCATTTGACGTTGTTTCATTATAGCGTCACAGTAGGTTTTAGAATCTAGAAATTATTCTATTTTGTGTGAATTTTTTCGTTGCATACCTAGAACAAATTGTATTTTCCTCCAATTATAAATGATAATTTTAAGTTAATTCCTATATTTTCTGTGCCCAATGTGTTGAACGGATGCGAAACGGGAGAAGGAAATTTCATTTAAAGTTAAAATGACGAAGAGAACTTTATTCCAGACACGAGCGTTGTTTCCATTTTTTAAATATTAATAACATTTATAGGTAAATTAGCAGATTAGCGTATTGTTCGTTTTTTGAAAAAAAAAATCAGAAACATCCTTGGAGGAAACCCTTTATGCCTTAACCATCGGACAAATGCTGTGATCTCAACTCCACAATACAGTTAAGAGACCTAAAGTCAATTTGAGGTTCTGTGCAAGGTAAACATGCTACAATGGAGCTACAAATGCAAACTGTAAAAAAACTCACCTTGCAGAAGTCCATAGAAAGGAGAAACTACTTACAAACATCGTTTCTCCATAAAAAACTTTCACATTGCACAATTGAAAAAAAGCTACATAATAAGCGTAATCTGATTCATTAAAATTAAATAAATAACTGAAAATGCTACCAAAGCATCACATAAAGGGTCTATTTTAAATTAATTTTCTGCAAATAATTTAATAAAATAAAGAACAACGAAGATTGCAGGTGAAACTTAAGGCATTTTAACTTCTTTTCTTTTCTTTATCTAGAACATGTCAATTTTGACTTTTGGAATCGCGACTTTTTTGACGTTTTAAGAATGAAAACTTAAAAGCTTATAACTTTGTTTTATATAAACGTAGAGATTTCAATTTTGGTGCATGGTTTTCTTTTTATGATATAAACCCTCGCACCCAATATGGTTATCCTAACTTAGTTATTTCTGGAGATATAAAAATTTTCCGAAAGAAACCGCAAAATTTTTCGGGAAAAACATGTCCCATTTTCGTGGCTAACAAACTTGTCCAAGCTACTTGCGAAAGGAAGGTACTCACCAAATTTTATCAAAATCGGCGCATTATTTTTTGAGTTAGCGGTGTGACACATAAATATATAAACATATATATATATATATATATATATATATATATATATATATATATATATATATATATATATATATATATATATATATATATATAACATATAAAGTCTAAAACCGACCTCGGATTTGTGTTCCAGGGGTCCCAAATGGCGCTCATTTGAAGAAACTTTTTCAAAATTCAAAAGTCGGGATCTCCTTATTAGTGAATTTTTTTAAAGAAAATTCACTAAAACTAACTCCGTAAACACTCATCATGATTACTAAAACCGCATGTTGAAAAGGACAAGTATCATGTGAAGAAATGCAAACACTTCACCAAAATCAACAAAATTGAGCTTACAGAAGAAGACATCCTAATAAGCTTCCATGTGGAGTCACTCTTTACGAAGGTACCAATAGTAGACACAATAGAATTATTGGGAGAGATGTTTGACCAAATTAAAATTGCTCAAGCATAACCTACTTAGTATGACAAGACAGATTTTTTGAGCAGAAAGATTAAGTAGCTGTGGATAGTTTAATGGGTGCAATAGCAGCAAATTTCTTTATGGAACATTTTAAAGACAGATAATTAGGAATAGCAAACTCATCACCCAAAGTGTAGTTGCAGTATGTGGATGAAACATTCGTTGTTTGGCCGCACGATGAAGACAAATTAAAGCAGTTTTTGGAGGATCAGATCAGCAATATTTTTTAAAGTATCACGTTTATCATAAACAAGGAGGTCGACAAAAAACTACCATTCCTTGACGTACGACACTATATCGAGAGCCCACCCATACTGACCAAAATTTTTAGGCACAAACCAATCATCATCCAAGCCGGAAGCGAACAGTAGTGTAAACACTAGCCAACAGAACGAGAATAATTGCAGAGGATCTGAATTTTATAGCGACTTACAGTCCCTGAAATACACCATAGGAGAAAGTCAATACAGAAATAAAGACATTGAATAAGCCATGCCTCCAAGCCAGGTCAGCAGACAAACAGACACGACTGAATAACATAGAGATGACAGACTAAATGTGAAGGTTTTTCTACCATATATACAAAGAACCACAGAAAATATAGCAAAATTACTGAAGAAAAATAATGTAGGCACCGTCTTTATAACCACGACAAAGATTAACATTATACTTAGATTAGTGAAGACACCAATGTACCATCTTCGCTCGTTAAGAATAGGACACTAGGTAAATGCGGAAAGGTATGCATAGGGCAAACCTCAAGTATCGTAAAAACTTCTGGTCGCAGCAAGTGCGTTATAGCAGTGAATTTTCATTAAAATGTTTTTAATGGCAAACATGTTTTTTTTAAGAAAGCAGGCATCAATCTATATAGTAGAAACAATGTGCCATGCTTCATCAAAATAACTTTATTGTTTGAAAATGTATAAAAATTTCCGAAAGTAAACTTAAATTGTTCCAGAAAAAACTGGTTTCCTGGTCAACCTTATAGGTTAATAGCAAATTGAGCTATTTAAATTTTTAAACATTTAATGAAAATTCGCTACCATAACGCACTTGCTGCGTCCCGAATTTCTTTTCTTACAAAGATGTA
>OZ023263.1:10182185-10185685 GCA_964006375.1 Tillus elongatus
GTCATGTGCAACGACGTCATTGACTGGTACGCATGCGCCATTCGCGGCCAATCGATCAACATAGGCGATTGCATCATCCACAGGTTTAAGAAGTGTTACCAAAGCGATATCTCCTACGTAGCAGTTCAGCTATTGAAGAACCCATCAGCTATGGTTGTCTAATCGTCTGGCACGGCAAAAAGTACAAGTATTCCAAGAGACATCGACCCTGAACGTCTAAAATCATCAGTACCGTATTTATTGTTATAATACACTTTGAAGATTTGCGCCACCCGCTAGTGTGAATTCAAACCACATTCTTGTAAATATTCACTATCATAACCGCACATATAGCAATAATGTACTCTTTCTGAAAAGTTTACTCTAGTGACCTCTTCATGGTAAATTTATCTGTATAACAATTATAGATAATAGCAAGTTAAAAAATGTTTTTTAACGCGGTTTGGTCAAAATTAACATTTTTTTATGAATGTGTTCATGAAAAACAAAACCTATAATGAACTTGATTGTTGTGCCACAAAATGTACGTTTTTCTTGAATAGTTAGAGATTTTATGTCTTCCAAAAAATGTCTGCCGGGATGGCATTCCAAAACATAGATGCTCTAGGAAATAACCAAGATTCGTAACGAACCGTTTGACAAATGGGTAATTGGACACTGAGAACGTCTTTTTGACTAAAACAGGGTTTGCGATTTCAGGTTGGAAGCGCGGAGGTACTAACGAAACAATTTCTAAAGAGCAATATCGATAGTAATATCGATATAAAAAGGAGATATATCCAACATTTCTCCTGTGGGAAGGAGAAAGTTGTCTTTGGGGTAGCTCCCCAGACACCCAGACATGAGAACAACATTCCAACTACGGACCTATCTCTGCTATGTACAGCGTTAAAAGCTGCTGTGATGAAAACAAACTGTTACCAGAAACCAAAACCCAAGCTTCTTTGCTGTTGCTTTTGTAATATTGGAAACATGAATTTAATATATAATATATGACTCACGGTATTTTTAACCTGTTTTTGCTTAAGTAACTGCATTATACATTTTAACAGAGAAAACCGCTCCGAGGTTTAAACTTCACTAAATGGATGCACTCTATTTCACTCTTCGCCTGTATTACCTCACCGCTATAAAATAAATTTGTTTATATAATGTGTCCACTCGTCTAGCAAATGGATATCTAGAGTCATTAGCTAAAAGCATATCATGCAAATAGAATGAGTTGTGCATTTAGTAAAGGCTCCTAACAGATCGATGTTGGAAAATTCAATTTGTTACCCCCTGATGTGACCAGTCAAATTGGTTTTCCTGTCCAAGAAAACCTATCAATCATTAAGAGTGAGCGACAATGGAAAACAGAAAAATGTAAAGCACGGCCCTATTCTTGTCACTTCTTGTATCGTGACAAGGTTTCGCAGAAAATTTCTCCTGCTCAGTAATATAAGCTAAATGTTTGTCATCTTGAAGTTGTCGTTTTCAATTACGACAACGAAAATTTACTTAAAAGTTCAATAGCCTCTTTTTCATTTGACTTTCAGCGAATATTCTACGTCATTTAAACAAGAATAATTAAATGGCATATATATCTAACTATGAGATCTAAAACAATATTTTTTCTAAAAACAACAATTGGATGATAAAAATAACAAAACCACCAAAAATCATTCAAGTTGGTTTTTAGGCAGTATCAGGCTGCGGCAGATTTCCATTCGCAAATTTTTCTGCGACTTTTAGTGAATTTTTATTTTAAAAAATTCACTAATAGAGAGGTATCGATGGTGAGACTTTGCAAAATTTTTTTTTTAATGAGCGCGAACTAGGACCCCTAGAACCTATATCCGGGGTCAGTTTTAATATATATATATATATATATATATATATATATATATATATATATATATATATATATATATATATATATATATATATCCGTCTGATAACTCAAAAAATAATTAACCGATTTCAATGAAACTCGGCAAGTGCTTTTCTTTTATTAATGGCTTGGACAAGTTCGTTAGCCAGGAAAATCGGACAAGGTTTTTCGAAAAAAATTTGAGTTTTCTTTCAAAAAAAAATTTTCTCCGAAAATAACAAAGCCGCTTTATTGAAATTTACTATATATGTTGCCTTCTGAGAGACCTTATTAGGTACCAAAATTCAACTTTTTAAGTTTATAAAAAATTGAGTTATTCAAATTTTAAAATTTCTTTTGAAAAAAAAATTTTTTCTCCGAAAATTATAAAGTTATTTAATAAAAATTCACTACCATAACGCACTTGCAGCGTCCCGAGATTTTTTATATATATCTCTGGGATATTTATCTGAATACTTACTGCAGTCATACCAACATATAAGTACAATTTGGAGAACCCAATTTATCGCAATGCAGTTTTCAGACCTGACGATCGTTTCGGTAACGAAGTTAACGTCATCAGAGGGATGAATAAACTAAGCGAATAAAATATAGAACTACTATGTGGTATATGTTAGTTGTCAAGCAGTTGCGAACAGCGTCCTCTACGAAGACAGACCCCCACTGTTGAGTCTTAAATCCCTGTAATTAAAATTGCATACCTGCTTTTGCAAAACCATGTGCTGTTATCAAATATTCCTTCTAAGAAAAAGACACTGATTACTAAGATAACAGTTTGAACAAGGACTGCACAGAACCGGACATACTGTATTTATCGAAACATTTCTGTTCAAATTTCTAACGCTATATATATATATATATATATATATATATATATATATATATATATATATATATATATATATATATATATATATATATATATATATATATATATATATATATATATATATATATATATATATATATATATATATATATATATATATACTTTCGTAAGCATCTAACTGTCGCGACTGCCTGACATTTTTGATTTTTGATTAACCTGAGATTTTCTTTACCTACATGATGATTATTATCCCAAATAAGCAATGCATTATTTATCAATAGTGCCATATTTCAGTTGCATTAAATGTAAAGAAGTAGCAGTTATATGTTTACAAAAGTATATATATATATATATATATATATATATATATATATATATATATATATATATATAGGGCGTCTCATAACATGTGGGACACACGTCATGGGGTGACTGGGGATCTCAAAATAATTTAAAAGGCTAGACGCAACTAATGCGTTATAGTAGTGAATTTTCATTAAAATGTTTTTCAATAGCAAATATGTCTTTTTTAGATGAAGACATAAGAACAAGCATCACTGTTACCGGTATAACTTATATGGTAAAAACAATGTACCAGATTTCATCAAAATAACTTTATTTCTTGAAAAAGTACAAAAATTTTCCTAAAATTAACTTAAAATGTTCCCCAAAAAACTGCTTCGATTTTTCTAGCCAACGAACCTGTTCGAGCTATTTACAATAATTTATTAAACATTTAATTACCAAAATATCACCAAAATCTTACAAACAATGATTTCTATGGAAACACAAAAAATA
>OZ023263.1:10185885-10220885 GCA_964006375.1 Tillus elongatus
TCTAACAGACCTGCGCAATAATATCAAATGTTCCGTCGCCTAACAACGACATACTAGATCTCATATAAGCCAGGTTTACGATTGACAGTGAAACGCGGTGATATTAAAAATAAATGTTTCAAATTTAAATAGCTCCATTTTCTGTAAACCTAGAAAGCTAAATTTTGGCCCATAGTTAGGTCCTTTCCAAAGCAATATGTACACCAAATTTCATCGAAATATCTTTGTAATTTTCGGAGAAAAAATGTTTTTTCGAAAGAAAACTCAAAATTATCTCGGAAAACCTTGTCCTATTTTTCTGGCTAACGAACTCATCCAAGCTATTAATAAAAAAAAGGAATTTGCCGAGTTTCATTAAAATCGGTTAATTATTTTTTGAGGTATAGGTTGGATATATATATATATATATATATATATATATATATATATATATATATATATATATATATATATATATATATATATATATATATATATATATATCAAATGTTCCGTCGCCTATCAACGACATACTAAATCTCATATAAGCCAGGTTTACGATTGACAGTGAAACGCGGTGATATTAAAAATAAATGTTTTAAATTTGAATAGCTCCATATTCTGTAAACCTAGAAAGCTAAATTTTGGTGCATAGTTAGGTCTTTCCTAAAGCAATATGTACACCAAACTTCATCGAAATATCTTTGTAATTTTCGGAGAAAAATTTTTTTTCGAAACTCGGGAGATCCCGACTTTTGAATTTTGAATTTTTTTTGCAAATGTCGCGCACTAGGACCCCTGGAACCCATATCCAGGGCCAGTTTCAATTTTTGTATGTTTATATATATATATATATATATATATATATATATATATATATATATATATATATATATATATATATATATATATATATATATATATATATATATATATCACCGATAACTAAAAAAATAAAGGGCCGATTTTGATCAAATATGGTGAGTACCTTCCTTTTGCAAGTGGCTTCGATGAGTTCGTTAGATAGGAAACTCGGCCTAGGTTTTCCCGGAATATTTTGCGTTTTCTTCTGGAAATATTAAATCTATGCTAATAAAAGTTGGTACACAAGTTTATGACATTAAAAGTAAACTATATACCGAAATTTAGTATGTTACAGGAAAAAAAGTTATAAAACATATTTGGTGCCAGATCATTTCTATGAAAATTCACTACCATAACGTAGTTGCTGCATCTAGACTTTTGAAAGTTTTTTCAGAAACATGCTTGAAACCACTCCAGTATAAATGAAGAAAAATCTTGTGGCAGCAACCCCCCAAAAGTTACAGGACTACCCCTAATAGTGTTCTTCGCCATCCATCACTCCTCCAGGTCCCCCAGCTTGTTTAGGGCTTAAAGAGATATTTTTCGTGTTACTTATACACAAAACACTCCACCAAGCAGGCCCGCATAACCTGACCCTATCTGACCTGACCTAACACGATCTGACCTGACCTGATCAAAAAATAAAAATGTTCGGGACGCAGCAAGTGCATTATAGTAGTGAATTTTTATAAGAATTGTATACTATTAGTAAGGTATATTATTAAAACTGATTCTTTGAATTTAAATGGAGCTGAGAGACTGGTTTTAGACGTCCCAGTTAGCGATTATTTAAAGAAATTTCTATTTTCTATGGAGCTGGAAAATTATAATTTGATAGAGATATGTAAGTACTGCAAGTCTTTTTAAAACATTTTGTTACAAATTCCATTAAAGTCACAAAAGTTTTTTAGAAAAAATTAATTATTTACAAAGGAAATGTACCTGTAAAATCATAAGTATGGCAGGTATTTTTCCTTTTAATTGCTTGGATGGTTTTGTTTTAATGAACCCAATCGAACTTGTTTTTGTAAACAAAACAATAAAAAAGGTTTTTTAAAGCCAATTGGTAGTTATCCGCGAAGCACATTATGTCATTTTTCTTTAATTTAGTACCCACGCTGCGTTTACATAGATGTTACCATGGTTCAAGATTGAAGATTATAGCTTAATACGAAATTGAGTTATCGGATTCCAAATATTTCTACAAAAATTCTCTACCATAATGTATTTGCTGCACCCATACCTTTTTGAACACTTATTTACTGTTGCTGTATCCACACTCTTTGAAAATGAAGAAATATTGTAGCTATCTATGTAAGACTGACAAACAAGGCAACTTAAATATCATTTTTGGAAAAATATTTTAAACAAATGAAATGGGGTAACAAATTAAAAATAAATTGAAAATCTTGTTTCGCTGCTTTGTCGCAAGCGTTTCCCTTCCCCTTCTGCATACCTACAACCACCCTCAATGCATAAACAAAAACAATGTAAACAAGAAAAGTTTTTTGGGAACAACCCGCAAGAAAGCTACGGGACCTGCGGTGGATATAGGGATTCTGGGCGGGGAAACAGAATTTTAAGGAGGTATAGCTGCAAAATTGGATAAAGGAAGCTTATAGAGTTCCAACTAAACTGTTTCTTCTCACTTTCCGCTCAAATTTCCTTTTTATATTCTTCCCCGCCCAACACCCATATTCACTCCTGGTCCCGTAGCTTTCTTGAGGCTGTTTACAAGAAATATTTCTTGTGGTGTGTGCATCCAGAAGGAGATCTAAGCATGTTTCTGAATTTTTTTTTCTAAGAAGCCCCCGTGTGCTAATGTGCAAATTTACCAAAAATTCAATTTTTATTTACAAAACGAAGATACCTGCCAAATTATAAACGTGGCAGTTATTTTCCTTATTAGTCGCTTGGTTGATCCGCTGGAGCCAACTCAATCGAACCAGTTTCTGCAAACAAAATAACAAAAATGGTTTTCTAAAACAAATTTTTAGTTGCCTGTGAAGCTCATTGTGTTATTTTTTTAATTTAGTACCTGTTTCGTTTTTACAAAAAATTCGCTAAAATGTTGTGTTTTTTTTTCGTGGGGTTATTAAAAAAATCATATATGTTCGCACTTCGTTTATAAGATCGGTTTTAAAGATTGAATAAAAGTAAAGTCCCCTGGGGTAAACCTCTTTTATACATATTGTCTTGTGAAAATTTTCTTGTAAATAATTTGTAAATAGATTCTTATGGCTACTCAGCATTTCATTCAGTTATTCCCGAGAATCCATCCAAACATACTTCATAACACCTATTCTCTAACAAAGGCCATAACTAGAAGTAACCTGTGACTTCGCCTTACAACTTAGGGGAACCCCATCTCCACTATAGTTTACCCTGGGCCTGAGTAGCTGCTGACAGCAACTTAGCAAGGAGCTATAGTACTGAGGTAGCGCATCGACTTCCTAAAAGGAACTCAATCGATGCTGGCGCCTGAGCGTGATCCCGTAAGAAAGCCGTATTGGTAAGGTTACCACAGAAATTCCCCATACTAGGAATGAGTAATATTACCCAGAACTATACCCGTTTCAATATAAACATAGGATGAAAATATCCGATCGTCATGATATATTATCAAAATCTTAACTTAATTATGCTTTGATATTGACAATAAAATCAGCTGTTATGATTGTCGATCGAGCTCTGAAATCACTTGTATATTGAAAATTGTTATTTTTGTGGTCTGACCAGTTTTAATATTTAATGAGAAGTTCTGCATACCATGCTTCAGTAATAAATTCGAGTCTATCATTCGGTGGTTGAAACTTACCGATACGATTTAATTTTAATAACACATCTTTTATCAAAGACTAAGAGTACATCATAAAACAAATATCAAAGTGATGAATTTAAAGTAGATTGGCAGCACTCCTAAGATTATTAGTGTGATTATTCAGAATATTTTAGTGGTGCTCTTTCCTTAGGGCTCGTCCACGTCATTGTCGCCCCGATAGCATCGCAGCCTTTGGCTTATTGTGCATGCCCCTTGTCTTTTCTACTCCACCCATTCCAAAATCACTGTGCCTTGAACTAGTCTGCACATCAATTGGAAGGGTGAAGTTTTATATTGCTCTGTCTCCGGGCTCCACTGACCGTAGATCAGTTGTCTTTTGCGGTCCAGAGCTTTACACTCGCACAAGATGTGCTGAGCTGATTCCTCCCTCTCGCCGCAGAGTCTGCATGCCAGGCCACCTCGAACCGCCCTATTTTATGTAGGGGT
This sequence comes from Tillus elongatus, assembly GCA_964006375.1. Lineage (NCBI taxonomy): Eukaryota > Metazoa > Arthropoda > Insecta > Coleoptera > Cleridae > Tillus > Tillus elongatus. The sequence goes on from OZ023263.1 coordinate 10,189,997, forward strand.
TTCTTGACAGCCATGTGTCCTGTCAAGAGTCCTGTTATGTTCCTGAGCTGTCCCCTGCTAAAATTTAGCACCTCCACAGCTTTCTTTGATCTGGGATCCCCAATTGGTGTTTTTCCACGTCTGAGCCCTGGAAAATCTGCCCAGTATGCCTTATGCTGGTCTCTGACCCAGGAATTGATGTTTCCCCTGGCCGTGCCTTTCGATACGCCCAGGACAGGTTCTGGTTTTATAAATGGTTCGGATGATCCTCTCTTCGCGAGACTGTCAGCTTCTTTATTGCCTTTGACCCCCAAGTGACCCGGCGCCTAGATTAGGGTGACCTGATTCTGCCCAGCCAGGTCGCTCGTCTCGTCTCGGCATTCACTATTCAGCCTGGAATTTACCAGTGGGATACTTAGGGCCTTAAGGGCTGCCTGGCTGTCTGTGGCTATGAGGATCCGATTGATGGTATAGCCCCTCCTCTTGTTCTCTCGCACGCAGTGTAAGATGGCGTACATTTCGGCCTGAAAGACCATTGAATGAGCCTCGAAGGAAATACTGTGATTTACCCTCGGTCCTTCGGAATAAATGCCTGCCCCCGTCCCACGCTCCCCGCCGGATCCATCCGTGAACCAGATAAGCGCGTCCCGTGGTAGGCCCGGCGTCTCCCCCCGCCATGCCTCGCGCTCGGGGATTACTACTGTAAATTTATTTTCCCTACAGATTCGCGGGCTCGCGAAGTCTGACCTCATTTCAAGCATGGGCTTCTTCACGATCTCCTGAATCTTGTAGTGGCCCCCTGAAGCCTGAGTTGGCCTTCAGTCTATCATTGGAGGCTAGTCTGTATAGTCCTATCCTAGCCTCCTCCATGGTAACAAAGTGTGTGTGTGTGTGGGGGGGGGGGGGGGGGAGATCCAGCAACACCTCCGTAGCGGTTGTTGGGGTTGAGGTCATGGCCCTTGTGATGTCGAGACAAGCCATCCTTTGGATCTTGCCCAGTTTTTGTTTAGCACTGGATTGTGTCCCCTTAGGCCACCAAACCAGTGCCGCGTATGTTAGCGATGGTCAGACCAGCTTTGTGTACAGCCAATGAGCCATACTAGGTCTCCAACGTTTTTCTATATATATATATATATATATATATATATATATATATATATATATATATATATATATATATATATATATATATATATATACATATATATATATATATATATATATATATATATATATATATATACATATATATATATATATATATATATATATATATATATATATATATATATATATATATATATATATATAGATATATAATCGCCTAGTGACGGCTAGGGTCATAACTGCCTTGCGCAGTATTTTTTCAACGTGGCCATTCCAGGTTACTTAGAGTCCAATACGACCCCAAGATATTTTAGTGGTAAAATTACGGTAAATTAATTTAATTTCAAATTTTTGAACTACCTACAAATTAAATATAAACAATTTCAAATATAAATATATATTTTTATATCAGCAATATCACAAAAAAAAAGGATTGTTTTTATCAAGCCGTTGTTTGATCAGGTTGCAAAAAATAGTTTAAAAGGATGAAAAATAATAATAACGAAACGACTACAACATTGTGAGATGTACGACAAGGTCGCCATCTTGGTGCGGAACGAGGTAATATGTTGTCACGACAGTTTCAAATAACACAAAATGTTATGAAATAGAGACTGTGTACAACCAACCAACAATTTTGTAAATTGTCAGCCCTGCTCAATTTTTTCCCTAGTATAGGGACAATGTATGTAAGCCTATATGTATTTTCACCATAATTCGAATTTTATATTTTAGAGCTTATTTTTTTTTTTGTTTCTGTAACGTCGGCCTATTTCCGCGACTATGGCCAATCACCGACGCCAGGGAGCAGTTTCACCTCACTATCCTGGAAATTTTGCCGAACCCATGTCTTTCTGTAAGGAGCTTAGGGATCTTTAACGTGCCCAACATCACATGGGCACGGGACCGACGGCTTTACGCGCCCTCCGAAGGGCGGAACGTGCAGACATTCAACTTGCTCAAATACAATGTGAGAACCTCGGTTGATGTTAATGTTACAGTTTGTACTGAAAAAGTGAAAGGAGTAACCTGGGATCGAACCCAGTACCCTTCGGTTCAGAGGCACACGCTCTTACCCCTGAACCAGCGAGGTTTATTTTAGAGCTCGTGAGTACGGTATACTAATTACAGAGCGAACACACCCATAGAGTAATTGGGATATACTAGCTAGCCTCCTAGGACATTGTGTGATGTACGACAGGGTCGCCATCTTGCTGCGGAATCAGGTAGTATGTTGTCACGACAGCTCCAAATAACACACAATGTTATAAACCGTACTGAAGAGCTACAATTAGAGCGCAACCGGTCTATTTATGGTAGGAATACATCTAGCCTTACATAGTGTCCTAAAAATGTAAGGCGACATAAAAGTCGAACGTAACAAGACATTACGTAACAAAATAATCTTGTTGAGTATTTTAAAGAAAAGGAACTTAAAAATTTAATAGGATAATACGTAAGTGTTTGTAAAACTTAACATTTACCGAATACAGATGTAGAGCTTCTACTGTTTTTTTATATGTTAGGGATATAGTGCCAAGAATGATACACACCTTTACATAACGTTTTAATTGCGTAGCATTAAACGTGAAACCTTCATTATCTCGTTAATATATCTTCTTTGAAAAGCAAGAGAATCCTTAATACAACTCAAAACGGGCACGTAATAAAAACTAATCCTAAATTCCTTCGCATTGTGAAAAGGATGGTTGGTAAATGTAATCTAAAACACTTCACGCGAATTCAAGTATTCATACAGCAAAATTAACGTTGTTTCTGGCTCATTATGGAATAACCGATAAAGGGGGAGACATAACGTACCAGCATTAAATATAAGTCTTTAGATTACGCTAGGGGTGGCGTTTCATCATTAATAACCGTTCTTACTCTAATGGAGTGTACACGCGTGTAAAACAAATAATCTTATATCTCACAAATAGTACCATCCCTGACTCTCTTTGTTCAGAGAACAGTAAAGGTTGACAGAACGGCCGTAATAGGCGTAGAAACATAATTGTTAAAAACGCTAAAATAATAAGTGAAACTAGTTTAGTATAATTCTTTACACTAAGGAATGTAAATATTGCAAATAATTAGAGGTCAGAATTGTATCGATTGGCATTTAAAATATCACATTCAGTATGTAAACAGTAAACAAAGTAAATTCGCAACGTACAAGGTATGCAGAAATGCTGAAGTCTGCAAATTGGAAGGTCGCAAGCTATTTAAGAAACTAGAAGTAGTATTGTTGGTAAACATGAAAGAAGTGTCAAAATGAGATAAATTAAATAAGTTCTTACAATGTTAGACTAGTGAATTAAGTTCTTACGATGTAGACAGTTAATTTAGATTGCTTAAAATGTAAAGACGCGACACTTGTGATTTAATTATGTAAACATAAAAACACTGTTCAATTAAGATTCACGATGTAAACAGTCCACGTTTAAATTCATTAAGTTTGTTAATAATGTTATTGTTGAGTGTTTGTGAGTCATTAAATTTATAATTAACCCGCTACCGATGTCTACATACGCCTAGTTCAACGAGTTTATTCCTCAAATTATCCTCCGCTCCCTAAACACTCTTGGCTGCTCTGACCATTGTCTTATCTCCACAACACATCCCCTACAACCAGATAAATTCTCACAAGAACACACTCGACAAATGTGGCAATTGGAATTCGCTATGTTTCACGGGGCAGATGTTTCTTTTCGAAAAAAAAAATAGTGTAAATAGCAAAATTCATTACTGAAATCATCTCATCAAACGTGAAAATCCAAAATTTATATTCATCTAAATATGTCAACTCCAAATCAAAACCTTGGTTTAATAAAGCATGCCTAAAAGCGAAAACTTCAGCGGCAGAACTCACATCGACTTTATATCATCAAGGAAAAAGTGTGCACCAATACGGCCTTGAATCTCTTGTTTTATTTATAGAATTTCTGAGGGCTAAAATAGCACGGAAAACCAGGGTGTTAAAATTTATTAAAACCTATAATTATTTTAATTTTACTGTGAGGTTAAATTTTGGTTACGGACAAATTTTTATTAAAACAATACTATAAACCAAATTTATGCTTTTACTATAAATGAGATCACATTTTCAAAAGTCTGGACGCAGCAAGTGCTTTATGGAAGTGAATTTACATAAAAATGTTTTTATTAGCAAATATGTCTTTTTAATGCAAGCAGGCATCAATTTAGTTACCCGTATAACCTATATAGTAGAAACAATGTAGCATATATAATTAAAATAACTTATTGTTTCAAAAAGTAAAAAAAAAAAATCGGAAATTAAACTTAAAATGTTTCCGAGAACACTGGTTTCCTAGCCAACGAACCTTACCGTGCCTTACCTGCAAATTGAGTTATCGAAATTTGAACCATTTAATGAAAATTCGCTACCAAAACGCACTTGCTGTGTCTAGATATTGTTTTCTTACAAACATGCACCATATATCGATGAAAAATGCAATAATATAAGGGATGTTCGAGAAAAAATTATATATATATATATATATATATATATATATATATATATATATATATATATATATATATATATATATATATATATATATATATATATATATATATATATATATATATATATATATATATATATATATATAGGGTGGCGCATTGAAAACGAACAGACCGATTTTTTTTAAGAAACGCTGAAACAAGTCAATTTTAATATTGAGGGGGACATATTTTGACATAAGACTCAACTTTGTCACATCAACCCCTCAAGGGTAGTGATAATAACCATTATATTTTAAATATGGAACATGGGTCGAGTGTTACATCATTTGAAAGCTCTTTCTTTTCTGAATTCAGCACACTAATTTTTTTGGCAGTTTTATGAACTCGTTTAAAAATTATTCACAGTTGAAGATGCAAAAACGCATTTCACTCATTCCGATAAGAAATGTGCTGATAGTCAATGTTTTGTTGGTTTGTAAACAAAACATTGACTATCAGAACATTTCTTATCGGAATGAGAGAAATGCGGTTTATTATTTCAGTTTATCGGTCGGTTTGCTACTTGATAGTACTACCGAAAATTAATTTCACAATGGTGTATTCTGCAGAAGAAAGAGTTAAAATAATTACTCTTTTTTTTTCAAAAATTATGACTGTGCCAACCGTACCGCAAATTTGTTTAATGAACGACATCCGAACAGACATGTTAACAGAAAATTCATTTTGGAGTTAGTTGCAAAGTTTCGACAAAGTGGTTCAGTAGCCAACAAAAAACGGGGTCCTGAATGTAAATTTGCGGTTAGAAATGGGACTACTGAGATTGAAGTTTCAGGACAAATTGCTGCAGACCCAACTTTGAGCACGAGAAAATTGGCCACTGTTTCAAACATCAAAAAAAGAACTATTCAGCGAATATTGAAGCACCATAAATTTCACCCGTATAAAATTCATCTTGTACAACAACTGAATGAAGATGATCTTGATCGGCGACTGGAGTTTTGTAAAGTTATGACTGCACGAATAGCTGATAACGGGAACTTTCTGTTCAATATCTGTTTTTCAGACGAGTATACGTTTTTTATTAAACTCTACAGTCAATTCCAAATTTCCTCTCCAACAGGAGCATTTCTGTTGATTGGATGGCCATTCCTCTAAACTGTATCCAATTATTGCAGGAGTTCCTCAAGGTTCAGCTTTAGCCCCTACTTTGTATCTTCTCCACATCAATGACCTCCTCTTTAGCACATCCAACCCAGTTCACAGTTACGCGGACGACACCACCCTCCACTCAAATATACAATATTCTAGGCCTGTCTCTTTAGCCCAATTAGATGAGGATCGCAGACTCATGGAGGGTTCTGTGTCCGTGGATCTCCAAAAAATATCAAACTGGGGAAGTAGAAATCTTCTACAATTCAACCCCACCAAATCTCATCTTGCTTTCTTTCTCATAAGAGATACACCAGCCCTAGACCCATCACAATGAACAACCAAGTTATTCAAAGTAATGAGTCCTTTTCTCTTGTTGGCATTTGTGTAGATCGAAATCTTAATTGGCACCAACATGTCACATCAATTGCAGAATCGACTGCTAAGAAATTAGGTTTCCTCATCCGGGCTCGCAAATACTTTTCACCAGCTAATCTCTATACCTTATATACTTCACAAATAAGGCCAAACCTCGAATACTGTTCCCACATCTGGGGTGCAGCTGCCGCTTCTACCCTCGCTATCCTGGACTCAATTCAAAAGAGAGCTGTACGTCTCATCGGGGACCCTACCCTCACCCAAAGGCTGCCATCCCTTGCTCACTGACGTGCTGTTGGTGTCCTCTCTCTCTTTTATAGATATCTGCACGGGCACTGCTCAGAGGAGCTTTCCTCCATAGTTCCCCCACCTGCTGCCCCCAACAGATCTACCAGGGGAACAGAGCGAATGCACCCTTTTACTGTCCAGGTCACCAGACATAGAACATCTTGTTTTGCCCGCTCTTTTGTCCCGAGGACTTCCAAGTTGTGGAATTCCTTGCCCGCACATGTTTTTACTTCTCCTCCGAACCTCCAAATCTTCAAGTCCAGAATTAACAAGTTGCATCTTTCCTCCTTGTCAACACCCACGGTACGATAGTATTTAGGCTGTAAGCCCTCGTGGTGTGTGGTTGAAATTAAAAAAAATTGTCATAATTGTCGTTATTGGGCAGATAATAATCCAAAAAATTTTCACGAAGTCCACACTCAAACTCCACATAAATTGAATGTCTGGACTGGCATTTTTGGAGACCGTTTAATCGAACCAATTTTTCTTATTGGCAATTTGAGTGGCTAAACGTATTTGGAGTTACTAGAAGATATCGTTTACCCTCTACTAGTTGACATTGTTGAAAATGATGATCGCTATTAAGAAAACCAATTAGTGTTTCAACAAGATGGAGCTCCTCCGCATTTTTCACAATGTGCTAGGGAATTTTTAAACAGAGAGTTTCCAGAGCAATGGATTGGGCGTAGAGGTGCTATTGAGTGGCCCCCTAGATCACCGGATTTAACTCCTTTAGACTTATTTCTATTGAGTCATTTAAAGAGTAGAATTTACGCAACAGAGCCAGAGTCTCTGGAAGAATTACGACGACGCATTGTTGAAGAATGCCGTCTAATAACTCCACAAATACTCCCGAATGTCAGAGCTCGTTTTGAACAAAATTTGTACTTTTGTATGGAAGCTGGTGGTCAACAATTTGAACACTTTCTTAACTGAATAAACATTTTTGAACCTTTGGTTTTTTTTTAACGAAAAATTGACTAATTAGTGCATTTCTTATCACAATGGATGAAATACGTTCTTGCAACTTCAACTGTGAATAATTGTTAAACGAGTTGATAAAACTTCAAAAAAATTAGTGTGCTGAATTCAGAAAAGAAATAGCTTACAAACGATGTAACACTCGACCCATTTTTCTTATTTAAAATATAAGGGTTGTTATCACCATCCTTAAGGGGTTGATGTCACAAAGTTGAGTTTTATGTCAAAACATGTCCCGCTCAATATTAAAATTGACGTGTTTCAGCGTTTCTTAAAAAAATTTTATCTCGACGCAAATCGGCCTGTTTCGTTTTCAATGCGCCAGCCTGTATATATATATATATATATATATATATATATATATATATATATATATATATATATATATATATATATATATATATATAAGACTAATAATAATAATTTAAAACCTTTTTATATTATAAATTGTTTTGTTGATTTTGGGTTCTTGCAATTATCGTATGCCTTAATTTATTTAAAGTTCATTGAACCACGAACTGTAATCTGGACTCGTTTCCTAACTTTAATTCATTTTTTTTGTAAAAAGTTTATGAAAGCTTTGTCGTGTCTAAACTCTAAGATATTATAAGTTTTATGAATAAAATGTTATTTATGGTCTTAAAATCTAAATAACCCAGAAAAGCTGCCATCAAAGAACGCGTTCCAGCGTTTTGATGGAAATCTCCAAAGTAGCTCATCTTGTTCTTGCTTGATTTTATATTTTACATGATTCGCACGCAGCATTAGAAAGGACAAAACAGGAGACGTGAAATAATTATTTCCAGGCCTCATGACAGAGCGCACTTTGTAATATGTAGTACAGCTAGCGATAAATCCTCCCTAAACTAAATCAAGTTAAGTGGAAACCCAGGTAAGAAATGCGGCTTCGATTAGGCGAACCATCACTAATTTAATTGATCAAGGGGTAATACTAACACACACATTCATAAACCATCCATTTGTGAAATAGAAAGTTGATACATGTTTCATGCCCCAAATAGATCCTATTAAATATTCTTGGGAGGGAACTATGCTATTAATAAGTTCGAGTATTAGGAGGAAATTAACCGACAAGCAATTTGTTTAGAATTGATTTTGGAAATGGGGATATTATCATCACAATCTAAGAGCCATGTCTCCCTGTCATCGCAACTCTGAGTCTCTGTCGCCAGCAGCTTCTCTTAATTTTATTATAACTTTTAGACCTTATTAGTTGTGCCAGGTTTTCCAGAAATTTTGCTATTGGTTTATCTTTTCCTTACGAATACTTATACTTACCTAGAGCATCTAAGCATTGGAGTTCACTCATTGGAGACATTAAATCCCTATTCGAAAATAAAAAGAGAAAACACTAATCTTGTGGCAGAGCAACCAAGTTACCGATGTCAAAAAACTCTGAACGCAGCAAGTGCGTTATGGTAGTGAATTTTCATTAAAATGTTTTTAATTACAAATTTATCGCTATAATGCGAGCAGGCATCAATTTGGTTACCAGTATAGCCTATATAGTAGGAACAATGTATCATATTTTATCAAAATAATTATTTGAAAATGTACAAACATTTTCCGAAAATAAACTTTAAATGTTTCTGAGAAAACTAGTCTCCTAGCCAATAAACCTTAGGTTAATAGCAAATTGAGTTATTGAAATTTAAAACATTTAATGAAAATTCGCAAACAAAACGCCCTTGCTGCGTTCATACAAAAATTCTCCGAAAATAAAGTTAAATGTTGGTTTCCTAACCAACAAAACTTACGTTAATAGCAAATTGAGTTATTGAAATTTGAAGGATTTAATGAAAATTTGCTACCAAAACGCACTTAGAGCGTCCAGATTTTTTTCTTATAAACATGCATCATATTTCGATAAAAAAATGCTAAAATGCAGTAACGAATTTTTTCTACGAAAATTAGCTAAAAATTATAGACCGTTAAACCATAAACTTCACTAAACCTACAGCGAAAGCATCAACTTAACTAAACCGACAGCCAAAGCATCGGAGAAAGGGTCTACTTGAAATGAATTTTCTGTAAATATATTAGTAAAATGAAGGGCAATGACGGTCGAATCTGGAACTTAAGGGTTCGCAGAACACTCTTCTTGCATCATTTTCTTTTCACAATCCATGTTTGTTTCACGTTCTTTGCGTAAACATTGCACATTTTGACGTTTTAAATTGCGAGTTTGACGTTTTGAAGAAAACTCCAAAATTTGTTTTTTAGCTGCCCCTAATATGATTTTTTTTAGAAAGAACACACAACATTTTCCGGGAAAACCTTGTCTGATTTTCCTGGCAGGAACATATCCAAGCCACTTGCAAAAGAAAGGTACTCACCAAATTTGATGAAAATCGGTCTATTATTTTTTGAGTTATCGGTACGATATATAAACACGGATATCCCCATTAGTTAATTTTTTACGAAAATTCGACAAAAATGATATACCATTAACCAAAGTATCAGAGAAAGGGTCTATTTGAAATGAATTTTCTGGGAATATTTTAATAAAAAGAAGTACAATGACGATTGAAACTAAGACTTCAGGCTTTGTCAAACATTCTTCTTGAGACATTTTCCTTCCATAGCTCATATTATTTTCAGGTTCATTGCCTAAATATTACCAATTTTGACGTTTAAAATCGCGACTTTCACGTTTTGAGGAAAATCCAAATTAGTGTTCTTTAAATGCCTGTAACTTTTTTGTCCTTTAAGTTACAGAGCTAAATTTTGGTAAGTAACTTATCTATAATGATGTAAACGCGCGTATGATATTTGGTTGCCCTTACCTTGTGAATTCCGGAGATATAAAATTTTTTCGAAAGAAAACACAAAATTTTCCCAGAAAACCTCGGCGGATTTTCCTGACTAACGAACTTATCCAAGCCACTCGCGAAAGGAAGGTACTCACCTAATTTTATTAAAATCGGTCTATTATTTTTTTAGTTATAGGTGTGACACATAAATATATAAACATATATATATATATATATATATAATGTCAGTATATATATATATATATATATATATATATATATATATATATATATATATATATATATATATATATATATATATATATATATATATATATATATATAAACATATAAAGTCTGAAACCGACCTCGGATTTGGGTTCCAGAGGTCCTAAATAACGCTCATTTGAAGAAATTTTTTCAAAATTCAAAAGTCGAGATCTCCTCAATAGTGAATTTTTTTAAAGAAAATTCATAGACTTTGCCTGGCACTAATTGTTTCATAAAAAAAAGAAAAAAAACTGTTATATAATTGAGTTACAGAAAAGGTAAAGTGCACAATGTAAAAAAAATCTCGGGACGCAGCAAGTGCGTTATGGTAGTGAATTTTCATAAAACTATTTTTTAATAGCAATAATGTGTGTTTTTTTAAGAAAGCAGGCATCAATTTTGGTTACCAGTATAACCTATATAGTAAAAACAATGTGCCATGTTTCATCAAAATAACTTTATTGTTTGAAAATGTACAAACATTTCCGAAAGTAAACTTAAAGTGTTCCCGAAAAAACTCGTTTTTTGGTCAACCTTATAGGTTAATAGCAAATTGAGTTATTCAAATATTAAGCATTTGATCAAAATTCGCTACCATAACGCACTTACTGCGTCCAGAATTTTTGTTCTTACAAATATGCATTATATTTCGATGGAAAATGCAAAAATGCAATAACATAAGGCGTGTTTGATTAAAAAAAAAAAGAAAATTTGTATCACCAACGACTTATGGGCCATCCTGTGATTGTAGAAATAATTCTTTAAGATGTAGCTCAAGACACCCTATAATTAATATATACATTTTTTTTTCATATCTGGTATAATAACAGATATATTGAGCTTTATTGATTTTTTTTACGAAAATTCTACAAAAATTATATACTATTAACGATAAACTCTATAGCTAAGGCTACTGCCACGCATCAGAGAAAGGGTCTATTTGAAATGAATTTTCTGGAAACATTTTATTAAAATGAAGGACGAGAAGGAAAATCAACCCTGCCATATATCAAGGTTATGTGAGCATAATGAACTTTTCCTTTCCCTTTTAACTTCTTTTAGCTATTGATTATACAAACTGATGTCAGGGCAGGCCAGGAATGTCAGTTGGGAGGATTGTGTGTACACAGCACAGTCAGGGAGGTCTTTTATTTCGTTAAAACGACAAAAAACTCATCAAAGTTTTTACTGTCGCGAGACGCTAGTCTAATTATGAGAAAGCAATGTTTAATCTATTAATCACATATTATACATACATTTTATCTTTCTGCTCTCCTTGTTTATATGCACTTTAACTATACCAAATCTCACAATGCTTCGTGCGCGCAATGTGCTTAACAAGGGGTAGGTACACAGTTTTTCTTCATGTATTATAACCTTATACTTGAAACCACAGCTAAAGCATCAGAAAAAGGGTCTATTTGAAATTCATTTTCTGCAAATATTTAAGTAAAATGAAGGATAATGGTGGCTGAAACTAAACCTTAAGGCTTTATAGAACACACTTCTTACAAAATTTCTGCTACATCGCCCGTAATGTTAGTTTCAAGTTATTTATTTAGAAGATGTCAATTTTGACGTTTTGAATTGCGACTTTTTGACGTTTTAGATGAAAAACTTAAAAGCTTATGACTTTTTAAATTTTAACGTAGAGATTAAAATTTTGGTGCATGGTTTTCTTTTTATGATATAAATCCTTGTATCCAATATGGTTGCCCTAACTTTGTTATTTCCGGAGATATAAAAATTTTCCGAAAGAAAACACAAAATTTTTCGAGAAAAACTAGTCCGATTTTCCTGGATAACGAACTTATCCAAGCCACTTGCGAAAGGAAGGTACTCACCAAGTTTTATCAAAATCGGTCCATTATTTTTTTTTCATATAAAGTCTGAAACCGACCTCGGATTTGGGTTCCAGGGGTCCTAAGTAGCGCTCATTTGAAGACATTTAAAAAAAATTCAAAAGTCGCGATCTCCTCATTAGTGAATTTTTGTAAAGAAAAATTCATTAAAAACACGCTAACCAAACTTTCAACGTAACTATATAAAAATCTATGTTATCCATCTAGTAAATAACGTTTATTTTCACTAAACACAAAGCTGGAATGGCGAAATAATTTATCATTAGTCGAAATATAAGGTTAATCGAACGGTGGCCGTATGCATCGACAGAAGAAGGATGTGGTAGTGTATAATCATCTACCACCAAATACAGGTTAGAGCCACAGTCGTAACAAAGCGCAACAAAAAGTTTCTTTCATTGGTCATCACGCAACTTTCCAAATAACATTTTAGAATTACTGCTAACAAAACAACCCTTTGTGTATTAACTTGATAGAAATTTAATTATATACAATTTGTGTACAAAACTCTATATAGCACTAAATCACATAGAATTTTATTTCCTTTTAATTTCACAGAATGCGCGTGTTTTTGTTTCATGAGTGTTGATTTCGTGTCACAATAGTCATAACATTTATTACAAATACACGTGTAACTATCGCTAGCAAGATAATGTATAGCCTGTAAAAAATACAGCGCAAATCAATAGAAAGCTAATTACGAGTATTAAAGCTAAGGTTTTTGTTTATTTAACAGCAAATTCTAACACAATTTAAGGCACCAATACGTAGGCGGATCCTCACGTTCATCCCTTGACTTACTACATATACTTTATAGTTATGTAAATGTACCTATTAACCCTACTGAGGAACATAACAGGACTGTTAACGGGACACATGGCTGTCAAGAAACACCTGCATACAATGGGTCGGTTCGAGGGAGACGTTTTTTTTTGTTCCCTCAGAGCTAGTCCGCAGCCTTGCCGCCCCGATAACACCGCAACCCTTGGTTGATTGTGCATACCCTTAGTCTTACTCCACCCATTCCAAAATCACTGTGCCTTGAACTAGCGATTGGTAGGGAGAAGTTTTATATTGCTCTGTCTCCGGTCTAGGCTGACCGTAGATCAGTTGTCTTTTGCGGTCCAGAGCTTTACACTCGCCCAAGATGTGCTGGGCTGATTCCTCCCCCTCGCCGCAGAGTCTGCATGCGAGGTCCCCTTCGAACCGCCCCATTTTATGCAGGTGTTTCTTGACGGCCATGTGTCCCGTCAAGAGACCTGTTGTGTTTCTGAGCTGTCCTCTGCTAAGATTTAGCAGCTCCACAGCTCTCTTTGGACTGGGTCCGTCAATTATTGACTTCCCATGTCTTAGCCCTGGACAGTCCGCCCAGTACACCTTGTGTTGGTTTCTGACCCAGGACTTAATGGCTCCCCTGGCAGTGCTCTTTGACAGGCCCAGAGCCGGTTCTTGTCCCATAAATGGTTCTGCTGACCCTGTCTTCGCGAGACTGTCAGCTTCTTCATTGTCTTTGACCCCCGAGTGACCCGGCACTCAGATGAGGGTCACCTTATTCTGCCCAGCCAGGTCGCTCGTCTCGTCTCGGCACTCACTCACCAGCCAGGAATTTACCCGTGGGCTACTTAGTACCTTAAGGGCTGCCTGGCTGTCTGTGGCTATGAGGATCTGCTTGTTGGTGTAGCGCCTCCTCTTGTTCTCTCGCACACAGTGCAGGATGGCGTACATCTCGGCCTGAAACACCGTTGCATGGGCTCCGAGGGAAATGCTATGACTTACCCTTGGTCCTTCCGAGTAAACACCTGCCCCCGTCCCACGCTCCCCGCCGGATCCGTCCGTGAACCAGACGAGCGCGTCCCGTGGTATGCCCGGCGTCTCCTCCCGCCATGCCTCGCCGTCCGGGATTTCCACTGTAAAGTTGTTTTCCCTGCACATTCGCGGGCTCGCGAAGTCTGACCTAATTTCAAGCATGGACTCCTTCACAATCTTCTGAATTTTGCAGTGGCCCCTGAAGCCTGGGTTGATCTTCAGTCTACCATTGCAGACTAGTCTGTATAGTCCTAGCCTGGCCTCCCCCATAATAACTAAGTGTAGGGGGGGGGGGAGATCCAGCAACACCTCCATGGCGGTTGTTGGGGTTGAAGACATGGCCCTTGTGATGCATAGGTAAGCCATCCTTTGGATCTTGCCTAGTTTTTGTTTGGCACTGGATTGAGTCACCTTAAGCCACCAGACCAGTGCCGCATATGTTAACGATGGTCTGACCACCCTTGTGTACAGCCAGTGGGCCATACTAGGTCTTAGTCCCCACGTTTTTCCATATAGCCGCCTAGTGACGGCTAAGGTCATGACTGCCTTACGCAGTATTTTTCCAATGTGACCATTCCAGGTTAGCTTAGAGTCCAATACGACCCCAAGATATTTTACCTCCATGGCCATTGGAACGCTTCCACCGTATAGAGTGAGAGTTCTGTGGCTGTAGCACTTCCTCCTCCTCGTAAACGGTACGACGGTTGCTTTCTCGGGGCTCACCCCGAGTACTTGATCAACCATCCACCCTTTTACCACTTTCAGTGCAGTCTGCATGCGCTCCCACACTGCCTGTGTGACCTTTCCTCGGACTACGATGACAATGTCGTCCGCATAGCCCTGTACCTCATCCCCCCTCCCGAGAACCTCCCCAGCAGGCCGTCCACGACTAGGCACCAGAGCAAGGGAGACAGAACACTCCCCTGCGGACACCACGTCGCGACCCCGCCAGCAGAGTCCCTCCCGCAAGTGAGGGAACACCGTCCTGTCCCTGAGCATGGAACCGATCCACCTGCAGCTGGTCTCCTCTATTCCACGCTCCCGGGCAGCTGCCAGAACCGATCCGAACGAGGTGTTGCTAAAGGCCCCCTCTATGTCTAGGAAGGCCCCCAGCGCCACCTCCTTGTTCTCCAGCGTATTCTCCAGTTTCAGCACCAGTTGGTGCAGTAGTGTTTCTGTTGAGAATCCTGCTCTGTATGCATATTGTCCGCAGTGTAGAGGATATACTTCCAGTACACCGCCCCTAATGTGCCGGTCGAGCAGGTTTTCCACTGTTTTCAGCAAGAAGGACATGAGACTTATTGGCCTCAGGGACTTTGGACGCCCAGGGTTAGGAATGAATACAACCCTGACCAGTCTCCATGCCCTCGGAATGTACCCCAGAGCCAGGCTGGCCCCCATAATGAGGGTAAGCACCGGCGCCAGTATATCTATCCCCTGCTGGAAGATGATGGGCATTATTCCATCAAATCCCGGCGATTTGTATGGCTTAAAGCTGTTGATGGCCCATTTGATTTTGCTCCAGGTAACCAACTCTTTAGCGACTGTCCAGTTTACTCTAGATGCCCGCCTATAAGGCGCCTCTATTTTTAAGTGTTCCCAGTCCGGAGGAAGTGTTACAGCCGGGGAAGTGCGCCTGGAGTAAAATTTCCATAGTCCCCCCCCCCCCGAGCTTGTAAAGCTTCCCGTGGGTATTTTAAGGGAGCCTATGTTAGTCTGAGGGCCCTTAGACAGGATCTTGTGTAGTCGAGCACTCTCGGACGTGTTTTCCACTTCCTCGCAGTGTCTCCTCCACGACTCCTTCTTGGCGTCCCTCAGTATTTTGTTATAGGTCGTTCGGACCTGTCTATATTCATCCCATGCTCCCGAAATTTTGGCCGCGTTAAACAGCTTACGAACCTGCGTCTTCCTTTGCCTGAGGTCCTTGTTCGACCACGGGACGTTCCTGGTGGACACCCTCATTTTCAGGGGGCAGCTGGCGTTATAGGCCGAGGTGATTGCGTCTCGCAATAGGACTGTCGAGGGGGACGTGGCATGCAGACTCTGCAGCGAGGGGATGGAATCAGCCTAGCACATCTTGTGCGAGTGTAAAAAGCTGGACCGCAAAAGACATTTGATCTATGGACAGCCTAGACTGGAGACAGAGCAATATAAAACTTCACCCTACCAATCACTGTGCAGACTAGTTCAAGGCACAGTGATTTTGGAATGGGTGGAGTAGAAAAGGCAAAGGGCATGCACAATAAGCCAAATGCTGCGGTGCTATAGGGGCGGCAAAGACGCGGACGAGCCCTAAGGGAAAAACTTACAAATAATATGTGAAAAAATTACTCACCAGTAAATACGTCAGGTCTATTAGGCCTAGTGCCATTTTCTTCAGAATGTCTTCAGTTCGTTTTCATTGATTTATATTGATGTTAGGAGACACATCATATTCAATTTTCTTATGGACTTGATTAAGAAAAACAAACACACAATACGTCATCTTTCAACATGCTTCGAAAATGTCTAGGGATATTTTTAAATAATACAAAAAAGGGAACAAATTGATTTTGGAATCGACCAAATTGCACTCACGGTGTATGTATTTAATCAGTCACTCAATATAAAACCATCTGTTGTTAAAAAAAAAGTCTAAATGATATCAAAATTAATAAACCTGATATATGACAAAAGTCAATTTTCATATGTACCATTGAATTTAGTTTCGAATTCTTGAGTTGTGGTTTAGCAGCTGCATTTAAAATATTGTGTTTTACTATGGAACGGCGACATTTGGCTTTAGACGAAATGAATCGAGCGGTAGGCCTACTTTAAGCGGACATGCGACTGAATGTTGTAGCTGAGCGGATGGGTGTTTTCCAAAGTGTGATAAGTCGTTTATGGAGGCGTTTTAGAGAAACCGGCAATCCAGCCCAGCAACATCCAGGACGAGGACGCTCTACGACGGCAGGTCAGGATAGATTTTTATGTTTAAATACGGCACCTGAATTGGTTACAACTCTGCAAAGGGCGAATAATCTAACCATTAGCCGAGACACTGTAAGAAATTGTCTTCACGAAGCAAACGTCTCTAGTAGACGTCCACTCAGAGGTTGATCTATTTCCACGGGCAACCGCGCTGCAAGATTGGATGGGTACAAAATTATCTTAATTGGATTGCAGATAACTGGGCTACAGTTTTATTCACAGACGAATCTAGGTTTGATTTACACCCGGACTCCCGTCAAATAAGGGTGTGGAGACGATCTGGAAATGTGGAACGCTTAAGACATATTCAGGAAGTGTACACATACAGAGGTGGTACAATAATGTCATGTGGAGGAATAATTATTGGCGGCAGAACCGAACTTGTTTTTCCAAATCGTTTCCTAACAGCTCAGCTCTATCTGGATAGCATTCCTCAACCCATCGTGCCTCCATTTGCTGGGCTGTTGGTCAAAACTTCCGCCTAATGTATGATAATGCCCGTCCACATGCCGCAGGTACGGTAACCAACTGGTTGGATAACGCGGGAATTAAAGTTTTACCATGACCAGCACAATCCCCAGGCCCGAATCCGATAGAGCATGTATGAGATATGCTTCAACGAAGAATTACTCCACATAGGGCAACACTCACAATGTGTTTACATTCCCAGGAGCTTCTGAAGGCCTGGTGGGCACGTTTACCACAAGGAGACCTTGGCAATCTCATTTTGTCTATGAGCAATAGATGCAAAGCTGTAATTACTTAACATGACGGTCATACTTTGTATTATACTTTTTCTCACATGCTCGAAGGTTTTTGAAAAATTCTTCAAATTATTTTCAGTATATATATATATATATATATATATATATATATATATATATATATATATATATATATATATATACATTTGTGCGCGCTTGTGTATGTGGCACATCGATAACTGTAAAAAGGATACATAATATTCGTAAAAAGATGCGTAGATAATTTCTACGAAAATTATCATAACGCACTCGCTGCACCACTACATTTTTATAATGACAAACGTAAACTAGACTTTTTTGAAGCTTTAGAAGTCAAAAAGCACACACACGACAACAACTACCTTGTTTTAAACGAGCAAACTGATTTAATGAATTCCCCTTTCTTGGATATTCTTCTTTCTAATTAAATATGTCAAAGAAAACAAATTTAACTATTATTTCAAAAAAGTTGTAATAAAATAATGAGTTGATGTATGTCGATATTTTCGCTGTATAGAGACTACTTTTATACTGTTATTGTTTAGTTATTTTATTGTTGTAACTGTTATCATAGTTATTATAGGCTAGTTCTAGTTTTTATGTTAAATATTGACATACATCACATAGACATTTTGAAAACCTCATTTGTCATCTGTGTTTCATTTTATTTTCAATTTGATAAAATTTTTTGATCAAAACATCATATCATAACATAGCAACAGATATTTATTTGTAGTTGTCATGATTTCGTACTAATTAAATTTTAATCTGTCTGAAAATGCTGTCAAGCAGCGAAACTATAGTCACAGAAGCATTGAAGAACATCCTAGAACTTCCAGAATTCGAAGGGCCACTTGCTCTAGTTAGCTCACGCGCTGGCTACGTCCTTCACCTACAAAAACCAACAGTGAAGCCAGAGAAGTAGTCTCCAAGTCTGTATGTAGTATGGACAAGTTTCACCAAGTAAGGGCAACAACAATCAATAAATGTTATTCATTAATTCTTTAATTAACACACAGGATATTTATTTTAATCTATACTGCCACCCCAACAGTTGGGATAAATTGTGTTATAAAGTGAAAGGGGAACCCTGAGAATCTAACCCCGTACTCTTCGGTTCAGAGGCACACGTTCTTACCCCTTGACCACCAATACTCTTTGTTATTTTTAGACTATGCGATTCTAACGGAAAATGTAGCAATTATTTCCACAAATTCTTTTCAAAAATAAAGAATCGTGCTTATACACAGTATTAGTCAAAACTATACAAAAAAAATAAAATAAAGTCCAGTTTGCCTTTAAAAACTTTTGTGGCTCCTCCGCATCTTCTACCTTATATACATTCCATTACATCTTTGCATTTAATATATTTTTTGCTAAGGTATTTTTGCACTTAGCTAGTGCTACATTAGCATAACTATTTATACCTGGTCCCGGTTATGTGTAGCTGAATCTAAATAAACTTCTGTAGCAATTTTTGGTGATATTATAACCTGTCTGGTATCTTCCTGTATTTCCTTGTCCTTTTCACATATTATATCATCTTCTTTAGGGTAATTCAAACATTGTATTTGCGAAATAATGACGCACTTGTTAAAAAATTAAGTGACGCATGAGAGTTTTTGTAGCCATTTGAAAGAAACCTCGATCACGAAAAAAAAAAAAAAACGATTAAAATATTAAAAGAACGAAAGAATACATTTACTGATTTTGCTATTTTCAGTTCCAATTAAGTCTCGATTAACCGTGGAATATTTACCCTCTGTCTGGATCTAGCAATGTTAAATGAGCTTCGTTAATGCGATAGATTTCGATTTTGTGTCAAATTTACAAGGGGTTTTGCGCTGACACTGGCACAATTAGCTACATCAACCGACACAAAGCATGCATTACCTTCACTCCTCTCTCGGTATGCTGCTAGGACAAGAACCTTAATGTCTGAGGACGACAACTCACCGTCCTTATAATACCTCCAGACCGTAGCTGCTGGAAAATAGTCATTGTTATTTAAAATCAATAACAAAGTGTCTGCTTCTATTTCATTTATTTCTATTCATTATCTTCTAAAATCAATATTACCATGCAAACAGTGGTTGGTTTTATTTATGGTAATATGGCTTTGAACGTAAAAGCTAGTTATATGTTCTACACTGGGTATTTGTGCGTTATACTTACATTATTGTTAGTATCAATAGCTTTCTAAAGTTTTTAAGATCGTCGTTATTTTTTTCTTCTTTAATTCAGTATTAAAAAAGTCTGGACACAGCAAGTGCGTTATGGTAGTGAATTTTCATAAAAAGGTTTTTAATAACAAATGTATTTTCTTTTAAGAAAGGAGGCATGATTTTTTATTTATTTCAACAACACACCACGAGCGCTTACAGCCCAAATACTGTCGTACCGTGGGTGTCGACAAGAAGAAAGAGGCAACTTGTTAATTTTGGACTTGAAGGTTTGGAGGTTAGGAGGAGAAGGAAAAACATGCGCCGGCAACGAGTTCCACAACTTGGAAGTCCTCGGGACAAAAGAGCAGGCATAAAATGATGTGATATGTCTGGTGACCTAGACAGTAAAAGGGTGCATTAGCTCTGTTCCCCTGGTAGATCTGTTGGGGGCAGCATGTGGAGGAATTATGGAATAAAGCTCCTCTGAGCAGTGCCCGTGCAGATATCTATAAAAGAGATAGGTCACCAACGGCACGTCGGTGGATAAGGGATGACAGCCTTTGTGTGAACATAAGGTCACCGATGAGACATGTAGCTCTCGTCTGAATGGATTCCAGGATAGCGAGTGTAGAAGCGGCAGCGGAACCCCAGATGTGGGAGAAGTATTCGAGGTTTGCCCTTATTTGTGAAGTATATAAGGTATAGAGATTAGCTGGTGAAAAGTATTTGCGAGTCCGGAAGAGTAAACCTAATTTCTTAGCAGCCGCTTCTGCAATTAATATGACATGTTGGTGCCAATTGAGATTTCTATCCACAGAAATGCTAACAAGTGAAAAGGACTCATTACTTTGAATAACTTGGTTGTTCATTGTGATGGGTCTAGGGCTGGTGTATCTCTCATGAGATAGAAAGCGAGACTGAGATTTGGTGGAGTTTAATTGTACAAGATTTCTACTTTCCCAGTCTAATATTTTTTGAAGATCCACAGAGACCGAACCCTCCATGAGCCTGCGATCCTCATCTAAGTGGGCTAAAGAGACAGGCTTGGAATATTGTATACTTGAGTGGAGGGTGCGGTCGTCCGCTTAACTGTGAACTGGGTTGAATGTGCTAGAGAGGAGGTCATTGATGTGGGGGAGAAACGAAGTAGGGGCTAAAGCTGAAACTTGAGGGGCTCCGACATTAATTGGATACAGTTTAGATGAATGGCCATCCACGACAACAGAGATGCTCCGGTTGGAGAGGAAATTTGCTGTCCAGGTACAGAGTTTTGGTGGTAGGCCGTAGGCCGGAAGTTTATTAAGCAGCGCTGCGTGCCAGACCTGGTCGAATGCGTTGGATATGTCTGGAGCGACAATCTGGGATTCACAGTGTAGTTCCATAGACTTGTTCCAAGAAAGGGTGACAAAGGAAAGGAGGTCGGCAGTTGATCTGCGCTCACGAAATCCATACTGCCTGTCGTGGATTAGACTGTGTTTTCAAGAAATTTTAGTAATTTGGTGTTTACATACTTTTCCAACACTTTAGAGACGACTGAAAGGAGAGAAATAAGCCTGTAGTTGCTAGGAAGCGCTTTGGATCCTTTCTTGCAAAATCTGGTGCCAATTTTTGGAGAACAATTGCTGGGATATCGTCAAGGCCAGAAGCTTGCCTGGTATTAAGAGAAGAGAGCATCTTTCGTACCTTTTTAGTTTTGAAAATGTTATCCGTCATTTTATGTGCGACATTGGGGACTGTTGGTGGTTGAACATTTGGAGGTGGGTTGGGAGTGGAATTGCTGGCGAACAACGAGGCAAAAAGTTCAGCCTTGCCCAGGTCGGTAGAAACAATTTCATCCCCTGATACAAGAGGTGGGAACGTGCTCTTGCAGAAATTATTCCCAATAGATTTAGCAAGAGTCCAGAAGGCTTTGCTGCTGTTGGTGCTTAAGAGGACTTTGTTTTTGATGTGGTTATTAAACGAGTGTTTTTCCTCAGAAAGAATGCGGACATAGGGGTTTCTTGCGTGGTTAAATGCTTGACGGTTGTCTTGACTGGGATTGTGTAGAAGCGTTTTGTGAGCTTTGACCTTTTCAAGTCTGGCCTTGTCAAAAGATTTATTGAATCAGGGCTTTTGAGTGGCTGAAGAGGTTTTTTGTGTACGTGGAATAAGTAATTCCATGCCAGCTTGAATAATTTCGGTGACGTTTTGTGAGATATCAGAGGGGACAGGATAAGAAAATTTGATGTAAATTTCGAGTTTCCCTCTGGGACATGGTGGTCAATTTCAGTATTCCTCTACCTCCTTGTGATCGTGGTAGGTGAAACCGTTTTACAGAACTTTTGGGATGATGCGCCCCGTACTTCGTGAGCAAAGTCCTAGTGCGTCTATTCAGAACTTTGAGCTTGGTTTTTCCCCATTTGATAGTATCAAATGTGGATACAGCCACCGTATGTGTTGATGGCTCTTGTTTTATTAATGGCTGATAGACTAGTATTTAGAATTTGTTTCATCCTTTCTTGCATCAAATCCTTTGTTCTGCTTTAAGTGAATTTTCTTAAAAAAATTCACTAATGAGAAGATCCCGACTTCTGAATTTTGAAAAAATTTCTTCAAATGAGCGCAATTAAGCCCCCTAGAACACATATCCGGGTCTGTTCCTATATATATATATATATATATATATATATATATATATATATATATATATATATATATATATATATATATATATATATATATATATATATCACACCAAAAGCTCAAAAAATAAAGGTCCGATTTTGATTAATAGTGAATTTCTTTACAAGTGGCTTGGACAAATTCGTTAGGCAGGAAAATCGGCCTAGGTTTTTCCCGAAAATTTTGTGTTTTCTTTCGAAAAAAAATTATATATCCGGACATTAAAAGTAAGGGCAACTAAACTTGGTACATAGGTTTACATCATTATAATTACCTACCAAAATTTAGCACTGTAACTCAACAGACAAAAAGTTAGAGGAATTTAGAGAAAAATAAATTTTGATTATCCTCAAAACGTCAAAGTCGCGATTTAAAACGTCAAAATTGGCAACATTTAGGCAAAGAACTTGGAATTAATACGGGCTATGAAAAGAAAATGTCTCAAGAAGAATGTTTTGCAAACCCTGAAGTCTTAGCTTCAACCATCATTGTCCTTCAGTTTATTAAAATATTTCCAGAAAATTTATTTCAAATTGACCCTTTTTCTGATTCTTTGGCAGTAGTCTTAGTTATTGAATTGATCGTTTAATGGTATATAATTTTTGTCGAATTTTCGTAAAAAATCAATAAAACTTAATATACCGGTTATTATACAAGATACGAAAAACATTGTATACAGTAATTATAGGGTGTCTTGAGCTACATCTTAAAAAACTATTTCTAGAATCACTGGGTGGCCCATAAGTCGTTGGTGATTCAAATTTTCTTTTTTTAATCGAACACGCCTTGTGTTATTGCATTTTTGCATTTTCCATAGAAATATAATGCACGTTTGTAAGAAAAGAAATTTTTGACGTAGCAAGTGTGTTATGGTAGGGAGTTTTTATTAAATTCTCAAATTTGAATAGCCCAATTTGCTATTAACCTATAAGGTTGACCAAGAAATCAGTTTTTTCGGGAACACTTTAAGTTTTCTTTCGGAAAGTTTTGTACATTTTCAAACAATAATGTTATTTTGATGAAACATGGCACATTGTTTCTACTATACAGGTTATACTGGTAACCAAATTTGATGCCTGCTTTCTTGAAAAAAAAACACACATTTTTGCTATTAAAAAACATTTTTATGAAAATTCACTACCATAACGCACTTGCTGCGTCCAGACTTTTTACAATTTTATCCTGTAGTACACATGTTTGCTCACATCACAGGTATTTGTACAAGTCATTTTCGTCCATTGCTATTATTTCTCCTTCTTCGCTGCCAACTTGCTATGTTGTTTCCTCAACCCATTTTCCCCTCTTCATTGCGTTTATCCAACACTTATCTATTATTATAAAATTTTAAAAATCGTCGCCACAATAAAGTTAAAAATGGTGAAGCCAGCTCTGAAACTGTAAATTGATATAAAATATTAAGAAGTAAAGTGAGGAAACAAACATCATATGAATTTCAGTTATATCATGAAACATTTGAAAATAGTTCGAATACTGATCCTAACAGTTTTTGGGACTTTGTGAGGTCCAAGCGAGCAAAGTCTGGTGTGCCTTCTGAGGTTTCTTATGAGGGCCGTGCTGTCAGTGGTGCACAGGAGGTGGCGGATGTTTTTGCACGTCATTTCAGCTATGTGTTTCAAAAGTCCAGGGTTGCTAATTCTGATGATTTTCGTGAACGGAGGTTTTGAATTCCCATTAATTACAGAAGAGCATGTTATGGCAGGGATAAAAAAACTAAAACCAAAGAAGACTACAGGTAGTGACAATATACCATCGTATATTTACAAAGGGTGTTTACATTTGCTGTGTGTTCCGTTGGTTAGAATTTTTATTCTTAGTATAAAAAACAAAATTTTTCCTGTTAGATTAAAAGATGCAATTATAGTTGCTGTTTTTAAGTCAGGAAATATCAACTTGGTGGAAAATTATCGACCAATTAGTGTACTCAAGTCGCTTGCAAAAATGTTTGGGAATATACTTCGGGACAACATTTTGGGGGCTTTTTTGATAAAATTTGCTGAGCAACAGCATGGTTTCTTGCCGGACATGTCAACTGTTACTAACCTGTGTATCCTGACAGAGGCTGCGGCCTGTTCTGTGGATGGAGGTGAACATATTTACAGACTGTGCTAAGGCCTTTGATAAGGTCGATCATGGCTTACTTGTTATGAAGCTGGGGAACTTTGGCTTCTCTTTGAATGCCTCTAAACTGATTAAGTCTTATCTTACCTTAAGAGCTCAACAAGTTAAGATTGGTAACAGTTTATCAGGCAAATTTGTGGTTACTTCGGGAGTGCCCCAGGGAAGTAACCTCGGAGCTCTACTGTTTGCCATCTTTATAGATGACTTGCCAAACTGTGTGAGTTTGTTTGCAGATGATTTCAAGATCTTTAAACATATATCAGGACCTAATGACTGTGACAGTCTTCAAATTGACCTAAATTCTATTGTGCAATGGTTTATTGACAATAATATGTTTATAAATATCAGCAAGTGTCAGGTAATGACTTTTACGTGTAAGAGAAAGTATATTGAATATGAGTATTCAATCAGCAATTCTGTTTTAGTAAGAAAAAAGAATGTCGAGATCTTGGAGTTATTCCGCAGACGAATCTGTAGTTTCCCCGGCACTATGAAAATATTGTAAATAAAGCTTATAAGCTAGCTACTAGGTTGTGTAATTAGAAATACCAAATATTTTAAGAGTATGGAGCCAGTGATAAGGTTGTATAATGCTTGGGTAAGACCTCAGTTAGAGTATGCCTCTATTATCTGGGCACCTCAAACTAAGTCCATGAAGACATGATTGAAAGAGTGCAAAAAATATTTTTGAGATATTTGTACTTGAGAAAATTCAGTGTCTACCCGTTCAGGGTCAGCTATTGCAGAATGTTGGTAGAGTTTGGCATGGTAAGGTTAAGTGTGAGACGAAAACTGAGTAGTGTAGTATTCATTTTCAATATTGTTAACAACATAAAATATAAAAGAATTTCCTTAATTAATAAAATTGGCTTTCTGGTTTCAAAAATTAACTTAAGAATAAGAAACCAACAACAGCTTTTTTGTTCGCCCTTATATAACTGTTCACCTATAAATAGAATGTTACATGAGTGTAATGGGATGGTACAAAAATGTGATATAGACTTAATGAACACTAGTGTGAAAAGTATTAAATGTGAGATACTGAGTGACAATTTCGATGTCTCGGACACTGTCTAGTGGGATCATTTTTGTTGATGCTCTCTCTTTTTAGTTTTCTTTCTTCCATTTATTTATGTGTAGGTGTAGCCAGTAACTCTTACCTGTAATTACTATCACTAGTGTTTGTAGGAGTATAAATAAATAAATAAATAAATTATTATTATTACTATTATTACTATTATTACTATTATTATTATTATTATTATTATTATTATTATTATTATTATTATTATTATTATTATTATTATTATTATTATTATTATTATTATTATTATTATTATTATT
This sequence comes from Tillus elongatus, assembly GCA_964006375.1. Taxonomy (NCBI): domain Eukaryota; kingdom Metazoa; phylum Arthropoda; class Insecta; order Coleoptera; family Cleridae; genus Tillus; species Tillus elongatus. The sequence goes on from OZ023263.1 coordinate 10,216,102, forward strand.
ATTATTATTATTATTATTATTATTATTATTGTTATTATGATTATTATGTCTTGATATTTTCTTATTTGTAACTTAAGTGCTCATGAACTTATATATTTGGTTGAATTTAAATTAGAATCAGAATTCTTTCATCCTCTGATGACGCTGACGTGGTCAGCGAAACGATCGTAATGTCTTTGAAATATGTGTTGTGGTGATTTGAGTTTTCCAAGTGTACTTAAATTAGAAATAATAATACTTTACAGCCTGTCTATCAGCAAATTCATACGGTCCACATGGTGCTTATGCCATAAAATGAAATCTATCCTCTTTCTATAAAACATTACGTACAGCATATACGCGGGCAACGAGCTTACAAAAACTGGACAGTAAAACATTCTGTACTAACAGAGTACCTATTAACCTAAAAAACTTTTCCAATTTTAAAACGTATTCATGCGACCACAATCTGGAAATATTCGGACTTCATTCAATATTCAATATTCCAATTTGCAAAGAACGAAACATTCACCGAGATTTTCATCACAACGACTTCAAGAGAGTTTTCTCCTTTATACATGAAAACTTTTTCATTTACGCCAGTTCTGAAGAGAAGTTTAGAGTTCTTTGTGGTTTTTATGCAATTTAATCTAGAAATCTGGTATTTATGTTTATTTGGTTTGTAATTGAGGTAGTTTTGCAGTTTTTATGTTTGGTTTTTATGGCAATATGTCTGGTTCTTTTTATTGAGTTTGCAGCCTCTCGTTTAAATAAAAAGTCTTGATGCACATGCTACGTTATGCCAGTGAATGTTTAATTAAAATTTTCAAATTAAGAAATATTTCGTATTTCAAATGTTTTGAATTATTTTATTTGGAATTAAAAACAACATATTTTATGTAAGGCTAGATGTATTCTCATCATCATTAGAACCACAGACCGGTTTCGCTCTAATTAGAGCTTATCAGTACTGTAAATATAAATATAAAGTAAAACGGCTATGGTAGCCAGCCTTCTAGAACATTGTGAGGTGTACGACAGGGTCGCCATCTCGGTGCAGAACCAGGCAGTATGTGGTCACGACAGCCCCAAATAATACAAAATGTTATAAAATAGATACTGTGTAACCAACTAACAATTTTCTAAATTGTCAGCACTGGCCCACTACGTTATAGGTGTGTTCTCGCTGTCATTAATATACTGGACTGACTAGCTCTAATTAGAGCGAAACCGGTCTGCGGTTCTAATAATGGCGAGATACATCTAGCCTAACATACATTTTCCCTATATTAGGGAAGAAATATGCCAAGGCTGACAATTTACAAAATTAGTAGTTGGTTGAACACAGTCTCTATTTTATAACATTTTGTGTTATTTGGAGCTGTCGTGACAATATACTACCTAGTTCGTACCGAGATGGAGAACCTGTCGTACAATTCACAATGTTCTAAGTGGCTGGCTACCATGGCCGTATTATTTTATAGTAGTGTTCTCGCTGCAATTAGTATACCGTACTGTGTTCCGATTTTAACTTTTTCTGTTGGATATAAATCCCGACAGTATAGAGGTCAAAAGTAACATCCACTCACTCATATCGTAGCTTATAGTTTATCCTAACCACATCAAAAACAAAGTCCTCTTAAGCTCCAGCGGCAGCAAACCCTTCTGAACTCTTGATAAATCTATTGGGAATAATTTCTGCAAGAGCACGTTCCCACCTCTTGTCTCAGGGGTGAAATTGTTTCTACCGCCCTGGGCAGGGCTGAACTGTTTGCCTCGTTGTTCGCCGGCAATTCCACTCTTAACCCACCTCCAAATGTTCAACCACCAACAGTCCCCAATGTCACGCATAAAATGACTGAAATCATTTCCAAAACTAAAAAGGTACGAAAGATGCTCTCAGTATGGATTCCGTCAGCGCAGATCAACTGCCGACCTCCTTTCCTTTGTCACCCATGCTTAGAACAAGTCTATGGAACTACACGGTGAATCCCAGATTGTCGCTCTAGACATATCCAAAGCATTCGACCAGGTCTGGCACCCAGCGATGCTTAGTAAACTACCGGCCTATGGCCTACCACCAACACTCTGTACGTGGACAGCAAATTTCCTCTCCAACCGGAGCATTTATGTTGTCGTGGATGGACTTTCCTCTAAACTGTATCCAATTAATGCAGGAGTTCCTCAAGGTTCAGCTTTAGCCCCTACTTTGTTTCTTCTCCACATCAATGACCTCCTCTCTAGCACATCGAACCCAGTTCACAGTTACGCGGACGACAGCACCCTCCACTCGAATATACAATATTCTAAGCCTGTCTCTTTAGCCCAATTAGATGAGGATCGCAGACTCATGTATGGTTCTATCTCCGTGGATCTCCAAAAAATATTAGACTGGGGAAGTAGAAATCTTGTACAATTCAACCGCACCAAATCACAGTCTTGCTTTCTTTCTCATAAGAGATACACCAGCCCTAGACCCATCACAATAAACAACCAAGTTATTTAAAGTAATGAGTCCTTTTCAGTTGTTGGCATCTCTGTGGATCGAAATCTCAATTGGCACCAACATGTCACATCAATTGTAGGAGCGGCTGCTAAGAAATTAGGTTTCCTCTTCCGGGCTCGCAAACACTTTTCACCAGCTAATCTCTATACTTTATGTACTTCACAAATAAGACCAAACCTCGAATACTGCACCCACATCTGGGGCGCTACTGCCGCTTCTACACTCGCTCTCCTGGACTCCATTCAGAATAGAGCGTCTCATCGGTGACCCTACCCTCACCCAAAGGCTGCCATCCCTTGCCCACCGACGTGCCGTTGGTGACCTCTCTCTCTCTTTTATAGATATCTGCACGGGCACTGCTCAGATGAGCTTTCTTCCATAGTTCCTCTACCTGCTGCCCCCAACAGATCTACCAGGAGAACAGAGCGAATGCACCATTTTACTGACCAGGTCATCAGACATCTTGTTATGCCCGCTATTTTGTCCCGAGGACTTCCAAGTTGTGGAATTCCTTGCCGGCACATGTTTTTCTTTCTCCCCCGAACCTCCAAACCTGCAAGTCCAGAATTAACAAGTTTCCTCTTTCCTGCTTGTCGACACCCACGGTACGATAATATTTAGGCTGTAAGCCCTCGTGGTGTGTTGTTGAAATAAAAAAAAATCTCACAGATTTATTAATTAGCAAAGGCGAGACACAAAAAAAGTCTCAGGTCAGCTGATAAAGATATATAATGAATACTTACTGTACGTTTGGTTCGTCTTATCCAGGTTCGCGTAGTAGTCGCTTGACTCAAGACGCTGGAGCTACTCACATTGAAAACTTCGAAATCTAGATAACTACCAAGTTACAAAGTTGATAGGCTTATAAAAGCTCGTAAACGAATTGGGTATCCAATTAAAAAGCAGAAGTGAAACACAAATATCAGATTTTATTATCATAAAAGGTTCGGGACGCAGCAAGGGCTTTATGGTGGTGAATTTTCATAAAGTGTTTTTAATAGGAAATAATTATTTTTTTAAGAAAGGTTGCGTCAAATTTGGTTACCGGTATAACCTATATAGGAGAAACAATGTACCATGTTTTATCAAAATAACTTTATTGTTTGACAATATCCAAATTCTTTCGAAAATAAATTTAAAATGTGCTCAAAAAACTGGTTTCCTGGCCAACGAACCTTAGGTTAATAGTAAATTAAGCTATCGAAAGAAACATTTCATGAAAAATCGCTACCATAACGCGCTTGCTAAGTCCCGAATTTATTTTATTACAAACATGCATTATCTTTCGATGGAAAATGCAACAATTGCAATAATATAAGAAATGTTCGATTAGGAAAAAAAAATGCATCACTAGTGACTTATGGGCCACCTGTGATTGTAAAAATAATTTTATAAGATGCAGCTTCAGGCATCGTATAATTAAAATATAACATTTTTTCTCATATATTGTATAATAATGGGTATATTGAGCCTAGAAATGCGTCACCCTGTATATATGAAAACAGATAAAAACTAAAACTAACCTGGATATGGGTTCTGTGGGGCCTAGTTCGCGCTCATTTGAAGAAATCGTTTTAAAATTCAAAAGTCACTGAAATTATATCCAGCTCTATGAGCAAAATTGTGATGGCCAAAAGTAAATATGAATGTAAAAAGAAGAGCATGCCTATATTTGTGTTACAAATGTCAGAAAACCAAATACTTATTTACATGTCACTTTGAAAGTAGATCTGACATTTATCAAAATAATTTGTCAGTTGAATATGACATGTACTGTTGCCGTGGACTATTATGTACTATTGTATTACGCCTTATAAGAATCTTGTTTTTTTTTTTTGGAGTACGAGAGCTTATTTTACTGTTTAAACATTTTTCGATGCCTTAACTTGAAATGGTTTCCATCTCATTTAACGTTGTTTCATTATAGAGTCACAGTAGGTTTTAGAATCTAGAAAATATTCTATTTTGTGTAAATTTTTCCTGGCATACCTAGAACAAGTTTTATTTTCCTTCAATTATAAATGACAATTTTAAGTAAATTCCTATATTTTCTGTGCCCAATGTGTTCAACGGATGCGAAACATGAGAAGGAAATTCATTTAAAGTTAAAATGACGAAGTGAACTTTATTCGAGGCACGCGCGTTGTTTCCACTTTTTTCACTATTAATAACATTTATAGGTAAATTAGCAGATTAGCGTATTGTTCGTTAAAAAAAACATTTCGGAAACATGCTAAGAGGAACCCCTTTATGCATTAACCATCAAACAAATGCCGTGATCGCAACTGCACAATACAGT
>OZ023263.1:10225885-10270067 GCA_964006375.1 Tillus elongatus
ACAAATACAAATACAAATACAAATACAAATACAAATACAAATACAAATACAAATACAAATACAAATACAAATACAAATACAAATACAAATACAAATACAAATACAAATCCAAATACAAATACAAATACAAATACAAATACAAATCCAATAAAACAGGATTGATAACACGGCATTTATGTACTATACAAGGAGAAAGGTTTAAGGGCAAAGCCGCAAGGAAACAACCGCAAACACGTGTTTCAGGCTAATTAGCCATCATCAGTACGGTATAGCCAGGTGAAGATGGTAACACTCTGGATGAAAAAGGAAAAATATACGGAGTCCCAACAGGCAACCAGTACACAATTGCAGCAACATTTGGAAGACCCACAATCCGAGGGAAACAACCAAAAAAGCTACGGAGGCAAAGAAATCACCTGCGTGAACATCCGGAGCCCAGGAAGTTATATTAACTAAAACAGGATTGATAACACGGCATTTATGGTACTATATAAGGAGAAAGGTTTAAGGGCAAAGCCGCAAGGAGACAACCGCAAACACGTGTTTCAGGCTAATTAGCCATCATCAGTACGGTATAGCCAGGTGAAGATGGTAACACTCTGGATGAAGATGGAAAAATATACGGAGTCCCAACAGGCAACCAGTACACAATTGCAGCAACATTTGGAAGACCCACAATCCGAGGGAAACAACCAAAAAAGCTACGGAGGCAAAGAAATCACCTGCGTGAACATCCGGAGCCCAGGAAGTTATATTAACTAAAACAGGATTGATAACACGACATTTATGGTACTATATAAGGAGAAAGGTTTAAGGGCAAAGCCGCAATGAGACAACCGCAAACACGTGTTTCAGGCTAATTAGCCATCATCAGTACGGTATAGCCAGGTGAAGATGGTAACACTCTGGATGCCTGTTGGGACTCCGTATATGTTTCCATCTTCATCCAGAGTGTTACCATCTTCACCTGGATATACCGTACTGATGATGGCTAATTAGCCTGAAACACGTGTTTGCGGTTGTCTCCTTGCGGCTTTGCCCTTAAACCTTTCTCCCTATATATATATAGTGTATGATTGAGAACACATAATATTAAAATTCTTTGCAGAAATAAGGTGAAAAAAGCTAAAGCAAAATATCATCTACAACTTAAAATAATATGCTTGATTTTAATTAGGATTTCAAATTTAATTATATCAGTATTATTTAAGTATTTCCTATAATGATTTTTTGTAGTGGTCTTCTGGCCAGATGCCTTTATTGATAATTATTGAAAGCTGCTCCTTTGTTAAAAAATAACTCTTGTTCTTGGTTGAGGGCTGATATTAGTCATTTGTTTAATTCTGATTATCAACTGAGGCAAATATTATAGAAATTCTCAAGAGTAGTGGCAGCGCCTGGATCAGCGTTACTTATTGTTCAAGAAATTATACAAAGTACTTAAGAAAAAAATGAATTTAATTGTAAATAAGTCATTGTCACTAATACTATTAAAAATTGTTTAAGGAAGTTGCCATTATATTCAAACTACTTAGTTGTCCAAAACGCGTAGGGAATTACTAACATTTTATTGTCTAGAAAAGAAACACTTTCATTGAGAATTTAATTATGTCCATCACAGATTGTTTGACCTTCAGAACTGTAAAAAAATTAACATCAACCAAGTTGTGGCATTTTGTTTGAGCAATTTACATGTCTGCACGTTCTTCCCTTTAAAGTTGGCGTTAAGCCATCCAACTGATTTTGGTCACGCTAAAAATCTCTTTTACTGAATTTTTATAATATATATATATATATATATATATATATATATATATATATATATATATATATATATATATATATATATATATATATATATATATATATATATATATATATGTATGTATGTATCCAACCGATAACTCAAAAAATAATTAACCGATTTTGATGAAACTCGGTTAGTTTCTTTCTTTTATTATTAGCTTGGATTAGTTTGTTAGCCAAGAAAATCTGACAAGGTTTTCCGGAAAAATTTTGAGTTTTCTTACGAAAAAATTTTTTTTCTCCGAAAATTACAAAGATATTTCGATTAAATTTGGTGTACTATGCACCAAAATTTAGCTTTTTAGGTTTACAGAACAGCTATTCAAATTTGAAACATTTATTTTTAATATCACCGCGTTTCACTGTCAATCGTAAACCTGGCTTATATGAGATCTAGTATGTCGTTGCTAGGCGACGGAACATTTGATATTATTGCGCAGGTCTGTTAGACGCTGTAACTGACGTTTGGTATGAGATTGTTTTATATGTTTATCTGTTTGAGTCGACAAATTATTTGTTATTTATATACAAGTGCAAATTATACCTTTATTAATGTTAGTGGGTGGACTAAGCAGTGTTTGTTATGTTTTATCAAAACATATAAAGGATCGAAGTTTAACAAAAGCCTGGACGCAGCAAGTGCGTTATGGTAGTGAATTTTCATAGAAATGATCTGGCACAAAATATTTTATTATAACTTTTTTTTATTGTAACATAGAAATCTAAATTTTGGTGTATAGTTTACTTTTTATATCATAAACCTACCTACCAAATTTGGTTATCATAGATTCTTTATTTTTTAAGATAAAATTTTTTTTCAAATGAAAACTCAAAATTTTTCCGGAAAGCCTCGTCCGATTTTTCTGATTAACGAACTTATCAAAGCCATTTACAAAAGGAAGGTACATGCCAAATTATATCAAAATCTACCCATTATTCTTTGAGATAAATTTTTTTTTCGAATGACAACTCAAAATTTTTCCAGAAAACCTCGTCCGATTTTCCTGACTAACAAATCTGTTAAAGCCATTTACAAAAGGAATGTACATGCCCAATTTTATTAAAATCGGCTTATTACTTTTTGAGATAAGAATTTTTTTCGAATGAAAACTCAAAATTTTCCCGGAAAACCTCATCTGATTTTCTTGACTAAAGAACTTGTCAAAGCCATTTACAAAAGGAAGGTACATGCCAAATTATATCAAAATCTACCCATTATTCTTTGAGATAAAATTTTTTTTCGAATGAAAACTCAAAATTTTTCCAGAAAACCTCGTCCGATTTTTTTGACTAACAAACCTGTTAAATCCATTTAGAAAAGGAATGTACATGCCAAATTTTATTAAAATCGGCTTATTACTTTTTGAGATAAGAATTTTTTTCGAATGAAAACTCAAAATTTTCCCGGAAAAACTCATCTGATTTTCTTGACTAAAGAACTTCTCAAAGCCATTTACAAAAGAAAGGTACATGCCAAATTTTATTAAAATGGGCCTATTACTTTTTGAGATAAGAATTTTTTTCGAATGTAAACTCAAAATTTTCCCGGAAAACCTCATCCGATTTTCCTGACTAACGAACTTATCCAAGCCATTTACAAAGAAAAGGTACATGCCAAATTTTATCAAAATCGGCCTATTATTTTTTGAGTTATCGGTGTGATACATATATATATATATATATATATATATATATATATATATATATATATATATATATATATATATATATATATATATATATATATATATATATATATATATATAAATATATATATATAAACATATAAAAATTGAAACTGACCCCGGATTTGGGTTCGAGGGGTCTTAGATCGCGCTCATTTGCAAAAATTTTTTCAAAATTCAAAAGTCGGGATCTCCCCATTAGTGAATTTTTTCTACGAAAATTCACTAAAAGGAGCTGATATGCAACAGGTTAGTTATTTTCTCTGATGCTTTGGCGGTAGTTTTAGTTAAGTTTATGGTTTAACGGTCTATAATTTTTAGCTAAGTTTCGTACAAAAAATTCGTCTATGAGGAGACCGCGACTTTAGAATTTTAAAAAGATTTCTTCAAATGAGCGCAAACTAGGCCCCCTGGAATCCATATCCGGGTTTACGTTCAGTTTTGATCTGCTTACATATATACAGGGTGACGCGTTTCTACGGTAAAGCCCAATATAATTATTAATATACAAGAGACGAGAAAAAATTGTATAAGTTAATTATAAGGTATCTCGAGCTGCATCTTATAAAAGTATTTTGACAATCCCCGGCTGGCCCATAAGTTGTTGGTGATCCCTACAATTTTTTTTCGAACAGCCTTATTTTGTTGCATTTTTTATCGAAATATGTTTGTAAGAAAAAAAAAACCAAGACGTAGTAAGTGCGTTTTGGTAGCAAATTTTCATTAAATGCTTCAAATTTCAATAACTCAATTTGCTATTAACCTAAGGTTTGTTGGCTAGGAAACCAACGTTTAAAGTTTATTGTCGGAAAATTTTTGTACATTTTCAAACAATAAGTTATTTTGATAAAATATGGCACATTGTTTCTACTATATAGGTTATACCGGTAACCAAATTGATTACTGCTTGAATTAAAAAGACATATTTGAAATTCAAAGCATTTTTATAAAAATTCACTGCCATAACGCACTTGCTGCGTCCAGAGTTTTTTTTCAGACAGTATATATTCCATATGATAAGATGAAACAGCTACCTGGCGTCAGTGACGGGCCATAGTTGTAAAAATATCTAACATTAAAGAAATAAACACAAATGTGAAAAACAAAACGGAGGTAATGGTTTTTCCGTTAAAATTTCCAATATAATTTTATTTTAAATTTATACCTATACAGCGTGGTCCATACCAACTAATGTATGTTGATGATATCGCTGTTTTAAGATAAATGATGGCATGGCCAAACTCGAACTTTAAGATTATAACAAGTCAAGTCATCACGTCAACTGTGTTATTAAAGACCTTCTTCAAGATGACCACCCACTATTTATCCAAACTTTATGGAGTTGCTTTAACGTTGTATATGGTAATACTATTGTTCAAAAACTGGTGACATACATATTACTATAATATTAGGTTTACATTTTCTCTCTATGAAATATTTAAGGGTACTTTAATATTATCTGAAATTAGCAATGTACAATGGAATTATTTCTGTTATAATTGGTTTGAACACTTGCAGGACACAGTTGGTTTGCAGGTGCTTGGACCTGTTCAACATAATATGAATTTACTACCATCGATTTTAAAAGTGGCAGACAATTTCCGGAGTTTAATATTCTTTTTATAGCAGGAACTCCATTATCTAAATTAACTCTCTTTGTTAGGCTTACAATTTTAAAATGCAACTCATTTGATGACTAGTTATGGATGTAACACTGAATTGAGTATGTTTAGCGCAGCTTATTAGTGGAATATAACAAAAACACTTGGCAAAACTTAACAGGAGATGGTGTTAAGTTAGGATACAGTATTTCGGTTTCAGGATGATTCTCGATAAGCTTTAGATGAAAAACTGGTGCACTTGGATTCACTTTATCTATTATTAGAAAAACATTCCATCTTTTCTAATGAACTTTGTTTCAAGCATATCTTTTATTCTTACACTATTTGATTTTATTACCTTTTCTAGTTTAAGCAACATTTATTTGTTAGGATAATACATTCTAAGTGCTAAATGAAAATTATATCTCTGATTTATAGTTTCTATAGATGGATTTAGTGGGATAGTTTTAGTTTATTAATTGTTTTTGCCATTACTTGGTGAAACCGTTCCATTCTAAATAGAGATGTAGGCTTCGTTATTGGATTCCAAAATGTCTGTTTCTCCTCCGAAGTTGGTTCTGCTTTGTACGACACCTGTATTTAGGATAGTTGCAGGTCGACGTACGTTGTATTGGTACTTATGAGACCCTCAATATATTTTGGGTTGCTTAACAAAAACTAGAGCTTTTAGGTAGGATAGCTGAATTATCTGGATCGAAAACCTTTGTTGTAGATTATCTTCATAATCATTTTGAATTGCTCAACAAAATATCTTTTAGGATGTATAGTTGAATTATTTGGATACAAAATATTTGTTGTAGATCATTTTTCTCACCATTTTGGATTGCTTAACAAAAATAAAAGCATGGTAATAACAAAGAACTAGAATATTAGAGCTAATCTTGTTATCGACGATACACGGATTGAAAAAATATCGACCTATAAATACTTGGCTGCATGGATCACATACAATACCGATCAAACGAAGAAGATCAAAAGCCGGACTGAAATGACAAGAACAGTATTCAACAAAAGTCTGGACGCAGCAGGTGCGTTATGGTAGCAAATTTTCGTTAAAATGTTTTTAATGGCAAATATGTCTTGTTTTTAAAAGAAAGACATTTGGTTGGCAGTATAACCTATATAGTACTAACAATGTACCATATTACATTAAAATAACTTTATTGCTTAAAAAAGTACAAAAATTTTCCGAAAATAAACTTAAAAAGTTACAGAAAGAACTGGTCCGATTTTCCTGGGCAGCGAACCTCTTTAATCTATTTACACACCTGCCAAGATATAATTATTCTCAAACAGGTTTAGGACCAAAGTAAAAAAACCTTTTTTTGAAAATTTAAAAATATTTCTTTTACAAAAATCATCATTTTTTTTTACAAAAGTTGCCTGTTTCACTAAATTATACTTTTCAAAAAATTCGACAACTTTTTTTACAATAACTTACTAAACATTCATTATTAATGACCAACATATAACCAAATTCTTACAAAAATAATTTCTACAGAAACACTAAAAACATTTCTGCGAAAACTTTCAAAATTCAGCCGCTATTTAAGAGTGCCTGTATATGGCAGCTCGATTTTTTCGACGAGTAATACAAACAAAAAGCTATCTGAATGCGTCATTGCCATGAGGCTCCGCTATCTATTGGTAAAAACGCCGTTACACAATTTGTGATGTGTTTGAAATATGTGCCAAAAACGTGAAAAGTTGCAAAACAATTGAAATAACTCCAAGATGATGAACGATATAATTTTTTTTTCTTACAAACATGCATTATAATTTGATGGAAAACACAAAAATGCAGTAACATAAGGGTGTATTCTATTAAAAACAGAAAGTGTGTATCAACGACTTATAGGCCGCCCTGTGATTGTCAGAATTGGTTTATAAGGTGCAGCTTGAGATACCCTGTAATTAGCGTGTATATACTTTTTTCTGGTATTTTGTATAATAACGGATAAATTGAGGTTTATCGTAGAAATGCGTCACCCTATATATGTATAAACAGACAAAAACTGAAACTGACCCCGTATATGGGTTTTAGGGGTTTTAGTTCGCGCTCATTTGAAGAAACCTTTTGAAAATTCATAAGTCGCGGTTCTCTCACTAACGAATTTTTTCTACGAAAATTTGCTAAAATATAGACTATTAAACCATAAACTCTATAGCGGAAACTACTGCCGAAGCATCAGAAAAAGGGTCTATTTGAAATGGATTTTCCGATAACATTTTAGTAAAATGAAAGACAATGATGTTTGAAGTTGAAGCCTAGGCTTTGTAAAACACACTAAGTACGATATATCTTTCACATAAACCGTATTTGTTTCAAATTCGTTGCCTCAAAATTGAAAATTTTAACGTTTCAAATAGCGACTTTGACGTTTTAAGAAGAAAAATGATAAAATTTCCAAAATATTTTTCTGCTACTTCTTAACTTTTTTGCGCCAAGAAAACTTAACGGTTGTAGGTAATATTCAATTGGTTTTGTTAGGCACACAAATTATTTTGTTCTTGTGCTTTCCTCTGATCACCAGTGACATCCAAATTTTTGTTATTGAAATGCCTAAAACTTTTTTCCTTTAAACTTAGAGATATGAATGTCGGCATGTAGGGTAATTTTAACAGTAGAAACTTATGTGCGAAATTTTGTTGTCAGCGCTCTGTTATTTTCGGAGGTACAAAAATTTTCCGAAAGAAAACCCAAAATTTTTCCGGAAAAATTGGTCCGAATTTCCTGGCTAACGAAATTATATATGTGTGTGTGAGACATACTTGGTTCTCGAGTTGAACTGCGTCCAGAATTTATGAAAACTCGACGTTTCGGCTCCTGTTTTGGAGCCATTTCAAGACGTAAAGGAAATATGTAAGGACACTCTAAGGCCTCAATTTGCCTACTGCTTAGAGAGGTGGACAAAGGTGGGTTGGGTTGTTGTAGCTTGATTACGGGGCCTCAATCTGCCCACTACTCAAATCTCGCCGGAGATCGTCTGTGAGGTCTCAGTGTGTTCAACCCTAGGCCTCAGAGAGATCTAACAGTTCGTTGCAAGTCTTGTCTTATATATGTCGTTCCGTCTACCTGCTTCGTTATCAGTGAAAGTAGTAGGGTCACTGTCAATTAAGTGGGGGCTTTGGTCACGGTACTTAGAGGATGAGGAGGATTGAGAGGGCCACCGGCATTTGTTGAGACAGATAATGGGGAAATAAAATTGTCTGTGGATTTTTTTGTGTGTGTTTGTAATGAACATATAATAGGTTTTCAAGTAGTCGAAAGGCGAAGACCATCATCTCTCTTATTAAGCAATCGGGACGTTTTTCAATCCCGATTGCTTCGCGGATAATTTTCGTTTTGAAGTTGTAAACCGGTGCTATTGTTTTGGCATAATCGAAGTCTATTTTGTGTGTTGTATGAATATAATGCATGGCCAGCGCCGATGAGGGGTCGGATTTTGTTACTGCGAAGGTGTGCTCATATATTCTATTGTGGATGCGTCTATTTGTTTGGCAATAAAATTGTCTGTGGAATTTATTTTCTTTTTCTGTGTTTGTTATGAAGATATAATAGGTTTCCAAGTAGTCGGAAGGCGAAGACCATCATCTCTCTCTCTCTCCGTGGGATTCGTTTGGAATCGTGTCCTTGGTAGTTTTTATCAGATTTGACAGTGTTTGCTCTGTTGTGAATACGGTTTTGATATTATGGGTTCTAAAAATTCGACTGATTTTGTCGGTGACACCTTTAATATATGGTAAAAACGCTGTGTGTTGTTGTGTGGACTGTGTTTGTTCTTGTTGTAGTGTAGTGGTTTGTTGTTGTGCGTTTCTAAAGTTCGCAACTAAATAACGTGGTCGAACGTTAGTAACACGATCCCTTAGACTAACGGACAACAACAACAAACAGACAGATTTAAACTTTTTAAGACAGACATTGCTAGAAAACGGATACGACAACAATTACATACTACGAAACATTAGAAACGCACAACTACAAACGACTACACCACAACAAGAACAGAGTCCACACAAAAACACATATAGTTTTTACCATATATTACAGGTGTCACCGACAAAATCAGCCGAATTGTTAGAACCCGTAATATCAAAACCGTATTCACAACAGAGCAAAAACTGTAAAATCTGATAAAAATTCCCAAGGATACGATTCCAAACGAATCCCACGGAGAGAGAGAGAGATGATGGTCTTCGCCTTCCGACTAATTGGAAACCTATTATATCTTCATAACAAACACAGAAAAAGAAAATAAATTCCACAGACAATTTTATTACCCCATTATCTGTCTCAACAATTGCCGGTGACCCTCTCAATCCTCCTCATCTTCTAAGTACCGTGACCAAAGCCCCTTACTTAATTGACCGTGACCCTACTACTTTTACTGATAACGAAGCAGGTAGATGGAATGGCATATATAAGACAAGACTTGCAACGAACTACCAGATCTCTCTGAGGCCTATGGTCGAACACACTGATACCTCACAGACGATCTCCGGCGAGATTTGGGTGTAGGCAGATTGAGGCCCCGTAATCGAGCTACAACAACCCAACCCACCTTTGTCCACCGCTCTAAGGAGTAGGCAGAGATTGAGGCCTTACAGTGTCCTTACATATTTCCTTAACCTCTTGAAAATGGTTCCAAAACAGGAGCCGAAACGTCGAGTTTTCATAAATTCTGTACGCGGTTCAACCCGAGAACCAAGTATGTCTCACAGTAAAGACCACGGAAATCTTTCTGAACACAATAAAAAAAGGTCTGTCAGAAAACATTGTTTTTTGGTGGGCAATTGTGCTGGTTGGGGAACAATGTTCTCAAAACAATAAATACAGTAAACGTCAAAGTTAACATCTAAAGTAAAACAAGCTAAAGAGCTACAGTAATATTACCTGTTTTAATTTATAAAAGCCTGGACGCTATGTGAAGACTGGAACCTGTGATCAGCACTGATAAGGACACTTGGAGAAGAAATACGCTCTAATGATGTCAATGTTAGGTCTTTGAAAAGATATGTTGTGGTGATTAGGGTTCTCCAAGTGTACTTAGCCTAGTTCGCGCTCATTTGCAAATTTTTTTTCAAAATTCAAAAGTCTGGATTTCCCTATTAGTGAATTGTTTCTACGAAAATTCACTAACAAATAGTAAGACAATAACAATACAACCTTGTAACAACTAACTTATACATTTTACACATTGACGTCCGGATATATGTCATGTGTTTCTGCTCACTGACTACTGCCATTAGCACAGAACAACTTCAACAACACACACCACCGTTTATTAACGACACGAAAGTATGTCTACATTCTATAACAAGTGTGTGGCATTTTTGTAACATACTTTAATATTTTTATTTTAACCTTTTAATATTTCATTGACGTGTCTATCTGGAACTTCTATCAGCACAAGGCAAACAGATGTATCTATCTATCTATAAGTGATGTTACTTTATGAACATCAGTAAGTATTTGCTTCTTTGTGAAAGAGCTAATAATTTAAAACAAATGGTAACAATCCCAATCCAGGCATTAACGATTACTTACACAAATGCTTGAGTACCATCTTCACATAACGATGGCGTATAAATGCCTGTTTAGCGTGATCGAGCAGAATAAAAGAGAACCATTATGTAATTCATTCTTTATATTCGGTAGGGAAGTGCAACAACTAGCTTCCGACCAGTCGAGCATCATTGTAGCAACCGGCGTCTATGAAAAGCTCAAATTGCTTGTGGCATCGCTCTGCTCCGCACATTACTCCTTCACTCGTTCACCAGGAGCGTTGCTAAGTTACCCCAGGGGTTTACTTGTCATACTTAGGGGTGCAGATTGCACGTATGAGAGATGAGGCGAGTAACTGGCCACAGGCAACAAGATCAGGCTATTATAGAAGATATATTTTATCTCCATTTCTTTGAATCGTACATTTTAATCTCAGGTTTTCTTAAGCTAGGGCGAGAAAAATAGATTTGAAATCAATCTATAAAATAAACAAAATTACGTAACATTGTATCATAAAAGATTAATTGTAAACAATGTGGCAAAAACAGCATCGTTTGTGTGCCATAACAGACAAATGGTTTGTAAGTAAACTTGTAGAACCCAAATCACTTCTTACAAACACGCATCATATTTCGATGAAAAATGCAAAATTTCAATAATATAAGGGTGTTCAAAAAAAAACTGTAATTTAATAATTTCTGCAAGAGCACGTTTCCACCTCTTGTTTCAGGGGATGAAATTGTTTCTACCGCCCTGGACAAGGCTGAACTTTTTGCCTCGTTGTTCGCCGGCAATGCTACTCTCAACCCACCTCCAAATGTTCAACCACCAACAGTCCCCAATGTCGTGCATAAAATGACGGATATCATTTTCAAAACTAAAAAGGTACGAAAAATGCTCTCTTTTCTTAATACCAGGAAAGCCTCCGGCCTTGACGAGATCACAGTAATTGTTCTAAAAAAATGAGCACCAGAACTTGCTCCTGTCCTGACTCGTCTGCTTCAGACATCTTACAATAGAGACATATTGTCTAGTAACTGGAAAACTGGTCGAGTATAACCCGTCCACAAGAAAGGATCCAAAGCGCTTCCCAGCAACTACAGGCATATTTCTCTCCTTTCAGTCGCCTTTAAAGTGATGGAAAAGTATATAAACACAGAATTACTAAAATTTCTTGAAAAAACACAGTCTAATCCACGACAAGCAGTATTTATTCCGTCAGCGCAGATCAATTGCCGACCTCCTTACCTTTGTCACCCATTCTTGGAGCAAGTCTATGAAACTACACGGTGAAGCCCAGATTGTCGCTCTAGACATATTCAAAGTATTCGACCAGGTCTGGCACGCAGCGCTGCTTAATAAACTTCCGGCCTATCGCCTACTACCAAAACTCTGTGCCTGGACAGCAAATTTCCTCTCCAACCGGAGCATTTATTTTTAGTAGATGGCCATTCCCCTAAACTGTATCCAATTAATACAGGAATCCCTCAAGGTTCAGCTTTAAACCCTACTTTGTTTCTTCTCCACATCAATGACCTCCTCTCTAGCACATCCAACCCAGTTTACAGTTACGCGGATGACGGCACTCTCAAATATACAATATTCTAAGCCTGTCTCTTTAGCCCAATTAGATGAGGATCGCAGACTCATGGAGGGTTGTGTCTCTGTGGATCTCCAAAAAATATTAGACTGGGGAAGTAGAAGTCTTGTACAATTCAACTCCACCAAATCCCAGTCTTGCCTTCTATCTCATAAGAGATATACCAGCCGTAGACCCATCACAATGAACAACCAAGTTATTCAAAGTAGTGAGTCCTTTTCACTTGTTGGCATTTCTGTGGAGCGAAATCTCAATTGGCACCAACATGTCTCATCAATTGCAGAAGCGGCTGCTAAGAAATTAGGTTTCCTCTTCCGGGCTCGCAAATACTTTTCACCAGCCAATCTCTATACCTTATATACTTCATAAATAAGTCCAAACCTCGAATTCTGCTCCCACATATGGGGTGCCGCTGCCGCTTCTACACTCACTATTCTGGACTTTATTCAGGAGAGAGCTATACGTCTCATCGGTGATCCTACCCCCACCCAAAGACCGCTATCCCTTGTCCACCGACGTGCCGTTGGTGACCTCTCTCTCTTTTATAGATATCTGCACGGGCACTGCTCAGAGGAGCTTTCTTCCATAGTTCCTCCACCTGCTGCCCCCAACAGATCTACCAAGGAAACAGAGCGAATGCACTCTTTTACTGTCCATGTCACCAGACATAGAACACTTTGTTATCCGCTCTTTTGTGCCCAGGACTTTCAACTTGTGGAATTCCAAGTTGTGGAATTCCTTGCCGGCACATGTTTTTCCTTCTCCTCCGAACCTCCAAACCTTCAAGTCCAGAATTAACAAGTTGCCTCTTTCCTCCTTGTCGACACCCACGGTACGATAGTATTTAAGCTGTGAGCCCTCGTGGTGTGTTGTTGAAAAAAAAAGAAATGCGTCACGCTGTATACAGGGTGGAGCGCGAAGACGTTAGGGCATTCATAAATGGAGAAATGGCCGGATTTAAAATCTGAAAATTTACACGTCAAGTTCTAGATAATGACAAAAACATATAAAATATTGGCGGCGTCATGACACTTCCGGTTGTACCGGAAGTCGCCATTAATTTGCTTATTTGAAATAGAGTATGTAATTTTTTTACCATTCTTGGATTCTGCATCAAATTTTGAGTGATCTATTACTATTATACTATACCCTTAGAAGCGACCGTTCCAGATATATCTTGATTTTTCTGAATTCTTTTGTGGAAAATCATGTATGCACTGTAACAGCCATATCTTCGCTAGTGTTTAAGCTAGAGGGCTGAAACTTGTCTTATGGCTGGCAGTTAGTTTTAAGTAAAAAAGTTATAAAAAAATTATACTGAGTGTTAAAAACTAAGCGATCAATCTAACAAATTTCAATCATAAATAATTTCAATAGTTTAAATGGAACACCATGTATTTTATAGCATTATTTAATTCATCTTTTTATTGACTTTTGATCTGTATTAGCATTATTTATACCTAAAATTGATAGTTTTCAAGATATGCACTCCTTTGTTCAATCGGTAATGCAAAGTGAATTTCTTAAGTGAGATAGAAACAAGCAGGTCAAAAAATCAACAAGTTTACAGGTAATCTGTCAAATTATGTGACAAGTTAATCAATAAAATTATTTTAAAGCAAAAAACTTCAATCAAAAAAATAAAACAAGTAATAACCTTTAAAATATCAAAAATAACAATTAAATAATTTAATTATGTATCGCTAGTTTTAAGAAACCGAAAACTAAGAACGAAAATTGACAGAGAAAGGTACAAAATATTTTCAAAAGTGCTGGCATTCACTTCTAAGCATTTATTAACCCTTTTTAATACTTCCTTATTTGTAGCTTTCTCGATTACATCAGGCTTCAAGGAATTAAAGGCCAACAGCCCTCTAGCTTGCATATCTTCCTTAGTGGTTGCTGGATGTGCAAATACTTTATATTTAATGTACCTCTGTATGCTAAAACCAAGCGGGGTCAAATCAGGCGAGCGAGGAGGCCATATATGAGGACCATTGTTAGTAATCCACCTATCATCAAATGGTTGATACAAGATCCTCTCAGCCTGATTAAAATTGTGTGGTGGCGCGCCATATTGTTGGTAGCAACAATATTCTTCGTTTATTGTGTCTAATGCGGGCAAAATCACTTCTCGTGGAATATCACAACAGCCACCCCAGTTAAATTTTCGTCGTAAAATTTTAACCCAAAAATTCTATTGTTTTAATAGCACAAAACACTTTGAACGCCCATTCATCTTGAAAGTGAACCTCACTTGTAACTCGCGGATTCTCGTCAGACCAGCAATGGCTGTTATGAAAATTAAATAATGTATTTTTTGAAAACTTTGATTCATCACACCAGATTATTTTCTTTGAAAAGTTATTGTCCTCTTGCGTCTTCAAAAGAAACCATTCACAAAATTGTACTCCGCTGATGAGATCGGTTGGTTTAAAGTTTGGGATTAAATGATATGAAAAAGGTTTCCACTTATGTTTTTTTAAAACTCGGTAAACACTCCTGGTGGAAAAATTTAACTCTTTTCCACAGTCTCTTAAAGAAGCATTCAGATGGGCCGCAAAGAAAGCTAAAACGTTTATCTGGATTTATTAATCATCAGTGACAGGCTTCAGTTTTTGAATTGTCGGTCTAAATGACCCAAATTGAGCACAGTTCTTCAATACTCTTTTTAGGATATCACGAGTTGGTCTTGGTCTATCTGGATATATTTCCGCAAACACACGACACGTTCTGTCAACTACCCGTCGACACTCCCCATAAATCAACACTAAATTTGAAAAATCGTTATTTGTGTAGCCCAAATAAGACATGATTTTGCAAATACTTCTCTAAACTTGTTAATAATATGAATAAGTTTAAACTAGTTAAGAAAATAATACAATAATTTTGACAAGTAAGTCATTTACTTGTGAGTTTTGTTTAGGCTTGCTTTCGTCATGGCCTGCTTTTTAAGAAGGCGACCACAATTAATGAAATTGAAACAAATAGCGAATATCTTGAAAACCATCAACTTTAGGTATAGGAAATGCTAATACAGATCAAAACGCAATAAAAAAATGCATTAAATAATGCTATAAAATACAGGCTGTTTCATTTAGACTATATATATATATATATATATAAATATATATATATATATATATATATATATATATATATATATATATAATTTAGAATTGAAATTTTTTAGATTTCTCGCTTAGTTTAAATTTTTTAAACTTTTTTGCTCAAAACAAATTGTCAGCCACAAGACATTACCAGAAACAAGTTTCACCCTCTAGCTTAGATATTAGTGAAGATATGGCTGTTACAGTTCATATATGATTTTCGAAAAAACTTCAGAAAAATCAAGATATCTCTGAAACGGTCTCATTTAAGGATATGATATATATTAATAGGTCACTCAACATTTGATGCAGAATCTAAAAATGAGAAAAAAATTACATGTTCTATTTAAAATAAGCAAATTCATGGCGCCTTCCGGTATAACAGGAAGTGTCATGGCGTCGCCAATATTTTAGGTGCTTTTCCCACGGTCTAAAACTTTCACGTGTAAATTTTCAGATTTTAAATACGGCTATTTCTCCTCTTAAGGTTGCCCTAAGTTCTTTGTGCTCCAGTCTGTATATGTAAACAGATAAAAACTGAAACTAAATCCTGATATGGATTCTAAATGGCCTAGTTTGCGCTCATTTAAATAAATCTGTGTTTGTTTCAGGTTCTTTGCCCAAATGTTGCCAATTTTGACGTTTCAAATTGCGACTTTGAGAAAAACCCCATTTTTTAAATGCCAATAACATTGTTGTCTTTAAACTTACAGACATAGGTTTGAGTTCACGGTTTACCCTTTATATTACAAACATGTGTACCAAATTTGGTTGCCGTTACTTTGTTATTTGCGAAGATATAAATTTATTCCGAAAGAAAACACAAAATTTTCTGTGAAAACCTGAGCCGATTTTCCTGACTAACAAACTTATTCAAGCCACTTGCTAAAGAAAGGTTCATTGATCAATATACCACTTTTGTTTTAATGCATTTTAAACTTTTCGTTGTGTTGTCACTATTTTTTGTTATACTACTTATAGTTCTCCATATATTTGTGCTGCCATGTTTGTTAGGCTTAACTATTTTTTTCTGATAATTTATCTTTGCATTTAAATAACGTCAATAAGTTTGTTTATATATATATATATATATATATATATATATATATATATATATATATATATATATATATATATATATATATATATATATATATATATATATATATATATAAATTGGAAACTGACCCTGGATATGGGTTCTAAGGGGTCTAGTTCGCGTTTATTTGAAGAATTTTTTTTATATTCAAAAGTCGCGATCTCCTCATTAGTGAATTTTTTTTAAGGAAATTCACTTAAACGCCAAAAAAATGAGATTTTTTTTCTTTTTTTGCACTCGTCTCAATGCTGCGTCACAAAATTCTGTCAGAAAACCCCAGATTCGGATTCACGATCTCGAAAAACGTAGAAAATGGGAGAAATCAAAACTACCCTACAATTTTTCTGGTAAAAACACAATTTAACTGGACTACTAGTTGGATCGCAATGTTTGACCAATTAATTTTTCAAAAGATATCCAAAGGTAACAAATCCATCAAAGTACTTAAACATTCACAAGCAGACGCTTTTATCTGCCACATTTAACGTCTAATCCTGTTAACAAAGCAAAGACTGGCGCTCATATATTTAACGTTATTCCGGTCGCTACAAAAGTTCTGTAAGACTAATTACATGGGTCGCAGGCGCATCAGCACGTGTTAATGGTTTTTGCTTTGCATCGGGCCCTAACTATGCAACTCCCCAAGCCGAGTGAAGGATAAGTATACCAGCATTGTTAGTTTGCAACAGAGGAAACAGCAAGAAATGCACCAGCACCGTTAATCACTAGAATTTACAATTGCACAGGGGTAAGATGGATAATTACACCGTTAATAAAGGATGCATCTGCTTTATCTCACAAGCCATTATAATAAATGCATTGTGGTTCAGGTACGTATTTATATTTATTTAGATAAGATGTTACAAATACAGTATATTAATCTTACTTATAGTTGCTAGATGTTGTTTTCATGAGACTAAACATAGGCGACTTTTTACTTGCACCTATTTTCAGTTTACCAACGTTCTTGTGGCTGCAAATAATTTTATCCGATTCCTTATATTATTATGAGACAAAACAATTAGGTAGAGCACTGTAGCCGTGAAATTTGTTTGGGAAACATGAGTGCCTGCACATTCCACCTTTTGAATGGGGCGCAGCATTATCGCACACCACTTTTTCCTCCCCCAGGGCTCGTCCGCGTCTTTGCCCTCCCGATAGCACCGCAGCCTTTGGCTTATTGTACATGCCCTTTCTTTTTTCTACTTCACCCATTCCAAAATCACTGTGCCTTGAACTAGTCTGCACAGCGATTGGTAGAGTGAAGTTTTATATTGCTCTGTCTCCGGTCTAGACTGACCGTAGATCAGTTGTCTCTTGCGGTCCAGAGCTTTACACTCGCACAAGATGTGCTGGGCTGATTCCTCCCCTCGCCGAAGAGTC
Source organism: Tillus elongatus (assembly GCA_964006375.1). Lineage (NCBI taxonomy): Eukaryota > Metazoa > Arthropoda > Insecta > Coleoptera > Cleridae > Tillus > Tillus elongatus. The sequence continues at coordinate 10,243,697 of OZ023263.1, forward strand.
TGCATGCCAGGTCCCCCTCGAACCATTTTATGCAGGTGTAGCTAGACGGCCATGAGTCAAGTTATGTTTCTGAGCTCTCCACTGCTAAGATTTAGCAGCTCCACAGCTCTCTTTGGACTGGGTTCCTCAATTACTGACTTCCCATGTCTGAGCCCTGGACAGTCTGCCCAGTACACCTTGTCTTCGTTTCTGACCCGGGACTTAATGGCTCCCCTGGTAGTGCTCTTTGACACGCCCAGAACTGGTTATTGTCCGATAAATAGTTCTGCTGACCCTCTCGACTGTCTTCATTGCCTTTGATCCCCGAGTGACCCGGCACCCAGATGTGGGTAACCTCATTCTGTCCAGCCAAGTCGCTCGTATCGTCTCGGCATTCACTTTCCAGCCAGGATTTAACCCGTGGGCTACTTAAGACCTTAAGGGCTGCCTGGCTGTCTGTGGCTATGAGGATTCGCTTGTTGGTGTAGCCCTCCTCTTGTTCTCTCGCACACAGTGCAAGATGGCGTACATTTCGGCTTGAAAGACCGATGCGTGAACTCGGATGGAAATACTATGAGTTACCCTCGATCCTTCCCAATTAACACCTGCCCTCCTCCCACGCTCCCCTCCCCCGAATCGGTCCGTGAACCAGACGAGCGCGTCCCGTGGTATGCCCGGCGTCTCCTCCCGCCATGCCTCGCCGTCCGGGATTTCCACTGTAAAGTTGTTTTCCCTGCACATTCGCGGGCTCGCGAAGTCTGACCTAATTTCAAGCATGGACTCCTTCACAATCTTCTGAATTTTGCAGTGGCCCCTGCAGTCTGGGTTGATCTCCAGTCTGTCATTGCAGGCTAGTGTGTATAGTCCTAGCCTGGCCTCCCCCATGAGAACTAAGTGTAGGGGGGTTGGGGGGGTGGTCGGGTGGGTGTAGATATCCAGCAACACCTCCATGGCGGCTGTTGGGGTTGAAGTCATGGTCTCTGTGATACCCAGGCAAGCCATCCTTAGGATCTTGCCTAGTTTCTGTTTGGCACTGGCTTGTGTCACCTTAGACCACCAGACAAGTGCCGCGTATGTTTACGATGGTCTGACCACCCTTGTTTACAGTCAGTGGGCCATACTAGGTCTTAGTCCTCACGTTTTTTCATAAAGCCGCCTAGTGACGGATAGGGTCATAACTGCCTTACGCAGTATATTTTCAACGTGACCATTCCAGGTTAGCTTAGAGTCAAATACGACCCCAAGATATTGTACCTCCCTGGCCATTGGGATGTTTCTACCGTATAGAGTGAGAGTTCTGTGGCTCTCCCACTTCCTCTTCCTCGTAAACGGTATGACGGTTGCTTTCTCGGGGCTCAACCCGCACACCATGCGATATTATGCACTTAAAGATTCCTACCCTACTCACAAAAGTGGTAGGTTTGGCAGAATTTTTAGGTTAGTGATGCGAAACTGGTCCACAACGTCGGTGTTTGGTCATGGACATGGAAACAGGTTAACAAACTTCGATTAGCCCTTGACGAAACTATTGAAAGTCTAAGAACAATTAACTATTTCAATTTTCGTAAACTATCGCCCCCAACTCTAACGTTTTTCCACAACGACGCTCTAACATTACACTTTCTAAACATAATATCTGGACCTGACCTGACTTATCACACCCCTTTTACAAGAACTTGCGTTTCATTATCTTATACGGTGGCGATTTTTTGTCTACTATTGGTCGTACCAGCGCAATTTTTATTAGTACTATTAAAAAGTGCTTTTTGTAAAATGTAAAAGGTTGTTGACTGCTTTAAAAGATATCATTTTTGTAAAGACTGTATGCATATACAAATTTACTAGATACATGTTAATTTATATAAAAGTCTAGACGCAGCAAGTGCGTTATGGTAGTGATATTTCATAAAAATATTTTTAAAGCAAATATGTGTGTTTTTTTAAGAAAGCAGACATCAAATTTGGTTACCAGTATAACCTATATACTAGAAATAGTGTCACATGTTTCATCAAAATAACTTTATTGTTTGAAAATGTACAAACATTTCCGAAAGTAAACTTAGTGTTCCCTAAAAAACCGGTTTCTTGGTCAACATTTTTATTTATTTATTTTAGTATTATTTTTTATTTCAACAACACACCACGAGGGTTCACAGGCTAAATACTATCGTACCGTGGGTGTTGACAAGGAGGAAATAAGCAACTTGTTAATTCTGGACTTAAGTTTGGAGATTCGGAGGAGAAGGAAAAACATGTTCCGGCAAGGAATTCCACAACTTGGAAGTCCTCGGGACAAAAGAACGGGCATAACAAGATGTTGTATGTCTAGTGACCTGGACAGTAAAAAGGTGCATTCGCTCTGTTCCCCTGGTAGATCTGCTGGGGGCAGCAAGTGGAGAAACTATGGAAGAAAACTCCCCTGAGCAGTGCCCGTGCAATTGATGTGACATGTTGGTGCCAATTGAGATTTCGCTCCACAGAAATGCCAAAAAGTGAAAAGGACTCATTACTTTGAATAACTTGGTTGTTCATTGTGATGGGTCTAGGGCTGGTGTATCTGTTATGAGATAGAAAGCAAGGCTGAGATTTGGCGGGGTTGAATTGTACAAGATTTCTACTTCCCCAGTATAATATTTTTTGGATATCCACAGAGACAGAACCGTCTATGAGTCTGCTATCCTAATCTAATTGGGCTAAAGAAACAGGCTTAGAATATTATATATTTGTGTGGAGGGTGCTGTCGTCCGCGTAACTGTGAACTTGGTTGGATGTGCTAGAGAGGAGGTCATTGATGTGGAGAAGAAACAAAGTAGGGGCTAAAGCTGAAACTTAAGGGGCTCCTGCATGAATTGGATACAGTTTAGAGGAATTACCATCCACGACAACAGAAATGCTCCGGTTGGAGAGGAAATTTGCTGTCCAGGTACAGAGTTTTGGTGGTAGGCCATAGGCCGGAAGTTTATCAAGTAGCGCTGTGTGCCAGACCTGGTCGAATGCTTTGGATATGTCTAGAGCGGGATTCACCATGTAGTTCCATAGACTGGCTCCAAGAATGGGTGACAAACGAAAGGAGGTCGGCAGTTGATCTGCGCTGACGGAATCCATACTGCCTGTCGCGGACTAGACTGTGTTTTTCAAGAAATTTTAGTAATTTGGTGTTTATATACCTTTCCACCACTTTAGAGACGATTGAAAGCAGAGAAATAGGCATGTTGTTGCTAGGAAGTGCTTTGGATCCTTTCTTGGGGATGGGTTGTACTCGAGAAGTTTTCCAGTTACTAGGGAATATGCCTCTATTGTAAGATGTCTGAAACAGACGAGTCAGGACAGCAGCAAGTTCTGGTGTTCATTTTTTGAGAACAATTGCTGGGATTTCGTCAATGCCGGAGGCTTTCCTGCTATTAAGAGAAGAGAGCATCCTTCGTACCTTTTTGGTTTTGAAAATGATATGCGTCTTTTTATGCGCGACATTGGGGACTGTTAGTGGTTGAACATTTGGAGGTGGGTTGAGAGTAAAATTGCCGGCAAACAAGGAGGAAAAAAGTTCAGCCTTGCCTAGGGCGGTAGAAACAATTTTGTCACCTGAAACAAGAGGTAGGAGTGTGCTCTTGCAGACATTATTCCCAATAGATTTAGCAAGAGTCCAGAAACGTTTGCTGCTATTGGAGCTTGATAGGACTTTGTTTTTGATGTGGTTATTAAACGAGTCTTTTGCCTCAGAAATAATGCGGACATAGCGGTTTCTTGCGTCGTTAAATGCTTGACGGTTTTCTTGACCGGGATTGTGTAGAAGCGTTTTGTGAGCTTTAACCTCTTCAAATCTGGCCTTGTCACAGGATTTAGAGAACCAGGGCTTTTGAATGGCTGAAGCAGTTTTCTGTGTACGCGGAATAAATAATTCCATGCCAGCTTGGATGATTTCAGTGACAGTTTGTGAGATATCAGAGGGGTCAGGATGAGAGAAGCAGACAGACATCCATGCAACTGAGGAAAAGTAATACCGCATTTCGTCTCAGTTCGCGGAGTTGTAGTGCCAAACGATATGTGGGTGTGATGACTGTGTGACCTCGGGTTACATTGCGCAAGAAGCAGTGACCATGCCGTGGTCTGAGTGACCAAGGGTGGCGGTGACTGATATCTTATAGCAGTCAGGTTTTGCAGTAAGAAGGAGATCCAAGGGATTTGAGCTGTGTGTTGGCATGCGAGGAAAGTAAGTAGGTTGCTGAACCATATTGGTTAAAGGATTGCGGACTACGAAGGCCTCCGCTGCTCTCCCTCCTGGATCGGTTTTTGAAGCTCCAATCCATTCCTTATTATGTACATTGAAGTCACCAAAAATAGTGACCTCGAAGGAAGGATATTCAGAATATATCTATAAATATCACCTCAAGGCCAGAACATACAAAAAAATAAAGCATGTTCGATTAAAAAAAAGAGAGAAAATTTTTATCACCAACGATTTATGGGCCACCTGTGATTGTAGATTTTTTAAAGATGTAGCTGAAGACACCCTACAATTAACGTATACAGTGGTTTCTCGTATCTTGTAGAATAATATTGAGCTTTTCCGTAGAAATGCGTCACGCGGTATATATATATATATATATATATATATATATATATATATATATATATATATATATATATATATATATATATATATATATATATATATATATATATATATATAAACAGATAAAAACTGAAAATAACTCCGGATATGGGTCCTAGGGGACTTAGTTCGCGCTCAATTGAAAAAATCTGTTTAAGATTCAAAAGTCGGGGTCTGCTCAATATCGAATTGCTTGTACGAAAATTTACTAAAACATGTTTTTATTAGTGGGCCGTACTAATAATGTACAATTCTTATGAAAATTGATTACTATAACGCACTTGCTGCGTCCCGAATTTTATTTCCTTATGTAACTAATAATATGTATAAGAATATATGTTAGTTGTGCACGAGATGGCGATTCTGAAATACATCTTGTAATAATAACCAATAATTTCTTAACATATTCGAAGTGGTGTGTATTTTTTAATGATTTAGATCAAACATGTTTCGAAAAGCCAATTTTGTCAGTAAAATCAGTGTTAGGCTTATTGTGCTGCTTAAAACACCACAAATGTTGTTTTTGCATAAAAATTTACTTAACACACACACGCATATATCCATCGGATGATCTCTTGGACTACCTCTTGCATCTGTAGGTAACAGTCGGTGTGCAACAACCACCCATACTTAGTTTAAAAATTGTAGAACGAACGAGTTCAAATTTCACCTGCCTGGCAGATGTTCTTTTATAGAAATACTGCCACTGAAACTATATTAACATTTAATGACAAGAACACAACTGTATTTGTGTGTATGCATGTGTTTTATATAATTGAAAGAAAAATAAACATCTGCTCTTTCTTTTACAAATTATTTACGAATTAATTACAGTTGAAAAGTCTAGACGTAGCAAGTGCAATATATATATATATATATATATATATATATATATATATATATATATATATATATATATAGGGTGGTGCACTCAACTTTGTCACATCAACCCCTTAAGGGTTGTGATAACAACCCTTATATTTTAAATAGGGAACATGGGCCGAGTGTTACATCATTTGAAAGCTATTTCTTTTATAAATTCATCACACAAATTTTTTTGGAAGTTTTATCAACTCGTTTAAAAATTATTCACAGTTGAAGATGCAAAAACGCATTTCACTCGTTCCGATTAGAAATGTGCTGACAGTCAATGTTTTGTTGGTTTGTAAACAAAAAATTTACTATCAGAACATTTCTTATCGGAATGAGAGAAATGCGGTTTATTATTTGAGTTTATCGGTCTGTTTGATACTTGATAGTACTACGGAAAACTAATTTCACAATGGTGTATTCTGTAGAAGAAAGAGTTGAAATAATTACCCAACTTTGAGCACGAGAAAATTGGCCACTGTTTCAAACATCAAAAGAGGAACTACTCAGCCAATATTGAAGCATCATAAATTTCACCCGTATAAAATTCATCTTGTACAACAACTGAATGAAGATGATTTTGATCAGCGACTGGAGTTTTGTGAAGTTATGATTGCACGAATAGCTGATAACGGGAACTTTCTGTTCAATATCTGTTTTTCAGACGAGCGTACGTTTTTATTAACCTCTACAGTCAATCGTCATAATTGTCGTTATTGGGTAGATAATAGTCTAAGAAATGTTTACGAAGTCCACACTTAAACTCCACAGAAATTGAATGTCTGGACTGGCATATTTGGAGACCGTTTAATCGGACCAATTTTTCTTGATGGCAATTTGAGTGGCGAAAGTATTTGGAGTTCCTAGAAGATATCGTTTACCCTTGACTAATTGACATTGTTGAAAATGATGATCGCTATCAAGAAAATCAATTAGTGCTTCAACAAGATGGAGCTCCTCCGCATTTTTCACAACGTATCAGGGAGTTTTTGAACAGAGAGTTTCCAGGACAATATATTGGGCGTAGAGGTGCTATTGAGTGGCCCCCTAGATCACGGGATTTAAGTCCTTTAGACTTATTTCTATGGTGCCTTTTAAAGAGTAGAATTTACGCAACAGAACCGGGGGCTCTGGAAGAATTACGACGACGCATTGTTAAAGAATGCCGTCTAATCACTTCATAAATGCTCCAGAATGTCAGAGCTCGTTTTGAACAAAATTTGTGCTTTTGTATGGAAGCTGGTGGTCAGCAATTTGAACACTTACTTAACTGAATAAACATTTTTGAACGTTTGGTTTTGTTATTTAGTTTTTGTAACGAAAAATTGACTATTTAGTGCATTACTTATCACAATGAATGAAATACGTTCTCGCAACTCCAACTGTGAATAATTTTTAAACGAGTTGATAAAAATTAGTGTGGTGAATTCAGAAAAGAAAGAGCTTTCAAATGGTGTAATACTCGAGCCATGTTCCCTATTTAAAATATAAGGGTTGTTATCACCACCCTAAAGGGGTTGATGTGAAAAAAGTATTGACGTGTTTCAGCGTTTTTTTAAAAAAATTCTCTTGAGGCAAATCGGTCTGTTTCGTTTTCAATGCGCCACCCTGTATATATATATATATATATATATATATATATATATATATATATATATATATATATATATATATATATATATATATATATATATATATAGCAAGAGATCCAGACTGCTTTCGTCTTTATTATAAACTTTTCAATATGCTACACCTACACTCCAACAAGTCGGCCTAAGGGAAAACACTGACATAAAATGTAGTAGGGAATAGCGAAAGCGCTATCTCTGGTTTTGTAATGGTTTTAGGCTTCCATAGTAGCTTTCACGTAGTATAGCAAAAAGGAGGCAGTGGGAAGAAAATTAGCGAGCGAAAAACACTACTCCCCCGGCTAATACCACGATAGGAATTACATTACATCACTCGCTAGCTACCATCACCTATATCCGGCTACAAGTCCCAACCAAAGTTGGAATCTCTGTGTTACATAACAGAAACAAATGTAACATGATGCCAGAATTACTTACTAGTTTACATTTTCAACATGAAAGCTGGGTTTATCTTAATTTTCAGTTTTAAATGTTAAAGAGTCTGATTAAAGTTTACAATTAGCACTGATTTATCTACTGTTAATTACTTGGCTTACATTATAAAGACAATTGTATCACCAGTTTTAAATTAATTAAATAATAACTGTAGAGTGCAAATTTGTCACGGGGAATAAATTTAAACATCTAGCCAAAACTCTCCAACCATTAGTAGAAAATACTACAGCCTATGTCAAAAACTCCACCCATTTCATTGACCTTCTTCAAAACAACACCATTTCTCAAAACGACATCCTAGTTAGCTTTGATATAGTTTCCTTATTCAGCAATATACCTCTATCTGAAACCCTTGACCATCTCAGCAATAAACACAAAATTTCCCACGATACCTTAGCTCTTGTAGAACACTGCACATCTAACACTTATTTCCTTTTTCAAAACAATTTTTACAAACAAGTTCGAGGTGCTCCAATGGGTTCACCCCTCTCTCCTGCATTGGCCAACATTTTCATGGAAAACTTCGAGACACAAGCCCTCAATTCATCCCAACTTAAACCAACCTGTTGGTTAAGATACGTTGACGACATTTTCGCTGTCTGGCCACACGGCAAAGAATCTCTAGACGAATTCCTTTCTTACCTAAATAACATCAACCCCCAAATCCAGTTCATCATGGAAATAGAAAATAATTTTTCTTTGCTTTTCTTAGATGTACGCATCACTAAAAACCCAGTCAGAGGAGTTTCTTACACTGTCTACCGAAAACCAATCCACACTAATCGTTATCTTAACGCCAATCTCACCATCACCCATCGCAACTAAATTCCGTGGTTCGAACACTATTAACACGATCCCTTAAACTAACGGACAACAACAACAACGAACAGACAGAATTAAACTTTTTAAGACAGACATTGCTAGAAAACGGATACGACAACAATCACATACTACGAAACATTAGAAACGCACAACAACAAACCACTACACCACAACAAGAACAAACAGAGTCCACACAACAACACACAGCGTTTTTACCATACATTAAAGGTGTCACCGACAAAATCAGCAGAATTTTCAGAACCCATAGTATCAATACCATATTCACAACAAAAACTGGCAAATCTGATAAAAATTCCCAAGGATACGATTCCAAACGAATCTCACGGAGTTTACGAAATTCCTTGTTCCGACTGTTCCAGAACTTATGTAGGACAAACAAATAGACGCATCCTCTATAGAATATATGAACACGTCTTCGCAGTTAGAAAATCCGACCCCTCATCGGCGCTGGCCATGCATCATATTCATACAGGGCACAAAATAGACTTCGATAATGCCAAAACAATAGCACCGGTTTACAACTTTAAAACGAGAATTATCCGCGAAGTAATCGAGATTGAAAAACGTCCCGATTGTTTAAATAAGAGAGATGATGGTCTTCGTCTTCCGACTACTTGGAAACCTATTATATCTTCTTTACAAACACACAAAAAGAAAACAAATTCCACAGAAAATTTTATTACCTCATTATCTGCCTCAACAAATGCCGGTGACCCTCTTAGTCCTCTTCATCCACTAAGTACCGCGACCAAAGCCCCCCACTTAGTTGACGGTGACCCCCACTACTTTAACTGATCACGAAGCAGGTAGATGGAACGACATATATAAGACAAGACTTGCAACGAACTGCCAGATCTCTCTGAGGCCTAGGGTTGAACACACTGACACCTCACAGACGATCTCCGGTGAGATTTGGGGAGTAGGCAGATTGAGGCCCCGTAATCGAGCTACCACAATCCAACCCACCTTTGTCCACCGCTCTAAGGACTAGGCAGATTGAGGCCTTAGAGTGTCCTTACATATTTCCTTTACCCACCTTTGTCCACCACTCTAAGGAGTAGGCAGATTGAGGCCTTAGAGTGTCCTTACATATTTCCTTTACTCACCTTCGTCCGCCACTCTAAGGAGTAGGCAGATTGAGGCCTTAGAGTGTCCTTACATATTTACTTTACCCACCTTTGTCCACTACTCCAAGAAGTAAGCAGATCGAGGCCTTAGAGTGTCTTTACATATTTCCTTTACCTCCTGAAAATGGCTCCAAAACAGGAGCCAAAACGTCGAGTTTTCATAAATTCTGGACGCGGTTCAACCCGAGAACCAAGTATGTGTCATATATATATATATATATATATATATATATATATATATATATATATATATATATATATATATATATATATATATATATATATATATATATATATATATATATATATATGTGTGTGTGTGTGTGTGTGTGTTCTATTTGCACTGCTAAGGGTTTATTATACCTAGGGTCTATTTTTTTAGATATTTAACTTTTTTGAAAAATATGGGGTGTTCAAAGAATACAAATATATACTAATATACTTTATGTATCAAATTGATTTTTTAACGTATATTTGGAGTCTTCTAAGCTGTAAGTTTAAATACTACTGATTAAAAATATTGTACCGGGTTTCTACGGAAAATAGATTATTTACCAGTGGCTTTAAATATCAAAAAGTTCTTTACAAAAACCACGTTTTTATTTAGTTCTCGCTCAACAGACCGAAGCATTATCGGTGGCACACCTTGTATAAGTAACTTTTTAGATCAATAAAATTTAAAATATATTTGTTAGTTTTTACAGAGTCTAATGTTAAAATCATGTACCTAGTTTGAGAGGAAAACTTCTTCAAAACGATCCAGTCCACGTCATCTTATTTCAGGTGGTAGTTAATAAATTTTTCATACATCTTGAATTTCAGAAAGTTTCTGGTGTCAAATGAAAGTTCTTTAGAGCATTGAAACTAAAACTGTAGAGACAAGTTTGCAAACTTGTGACGTATAACTTCCGTTGAATTCTATAAAATGTTAAAAAGAATATCACATCTGCCGTATCAACTAGATCTGCAGATCTTCCCCAGAAATAAACTGCCGAATAATTCACACAGTAATCAATAATATGAAACAGTTCTGTACTAGGCCAGGAAAAATCATCCAGCGTCAACTAAGACAAAGTACCTGTACGTAGCTAAATTTAGGTGCAGTTATACTGAGTGATATGTTAAACAAGTTAATTGACAATACAGCACATAATTATAACTTATGACATATTATGTGACCAAGATCAATATAAACAAAGAGCATCAGTCGATTGTGAAATTCGCCGTCTTATTTATTAAAACACACAAAATAATCACTTCAACCTGATAAAGGAATAAGTACACTTGGAAAACCCAAATCACCACAACACATAAAAAAACGTTCGTGAACCAGCAAGTGCGTTATAATAGTGAATATTCATAAGAATTGTACACTATAAGTAAGATATATTATTACAACTAATTCTTTAAATTTAAATGGACCTTGGAGATCGGTTTTAGAGTCCACGTTAGCGATTATTTGAAGAAAATTATATTTTATATAGACCTAAAAAATTTAAAATTGGTCTTAGATATAATATGTAATTACTGTAAGTGTCTTTAAAAAAATCGAGTGTTACATCATTTGAAAGCTCTTTCTTTTTTGAATTCAGCACACAATTTTTTTTGAAGTTTTATCAACCCTTTTAAAAATTATTCGCAGTTGAAGATGCAAAAACGCATTCTCCTCATTCCGATATGAAATGTGCTTATAGTCAATGTTTTGTTGGTTTGTAAACAAAAAATTGACTATCAGAACATTTGTTATCGGAATGAGAGAAATGCTGTTTATTATTTCAGTTTATCGGTCGGTTTGATTCTTGATAGTACTACCGAAAATTAATTAAACAATGGCGTATTCTGTAGAAGAAAGAGTTGAAATAATTACCCTTTTTTCAAAAACGATGACTGTGCCAACCGTACCGCAAATTTGTTTAATGAACGACATCCGAACAGACATGTTAACAGAAAATACATTTTGGAGTTAGTTGCCAAGTTTCGACAAAGTGGTTCAGTAGCCAACTAAAACCGGGATGCTGAAGTGAATTTGTGGTTAGAAACGAGACTACTGAGATTGAAGTTTTAAGACAAATTGCTGTAGACCCAACTTTGAGCACGAGAAAATTGGCCACTGTTTCAAACATCAAAAGAAGAACTATTCAGAGAATATTGAAACATCATAAATTTTACCCGTATAAAATTCACCTTGTACAACAACTGAATGAAAATGATTTTGATCAGCGGCTGAAGTTTTGTGAAGTTATGACTGCACGAATAGCTGATAACGGGAACTTTCTGTTCAATATCTGTTTTTAAGACGAGTGTACGTTTTTATTAAACTCCACAGTCAATCGTCATAATTGTCGTTATTGGGCAGATAATAATCCAAGAAACTTTCACGAAGTCCACACTCAAACTCCACAGAAGTTGAATGTCTGGACAGGAATTTTTGGAGACCGTTTAATAGAACCAATTTTACTTGATGGCAATTTGAGTGGCGAAACGTATTTGGAGTTTACCCTCTACTAATTGACATTGTTGAAAATGATTATCGCTATCAAGAGAATCAATTAGCGTTTCAACAAGATGGAGCTCTTCCGCATTTTTCACAACGTGTTAGGGACTTTTTGAACAGAGAGTTTCCAGTACAATGGATTGGGCGTAGAGGTGATATTGAGTGGCCCCCTAGATCACCGGATTTAACTCGTTTAGACTCCTTTCTATGGGGCCGTTTATAGAGTAGAATTTACGCAACAGAACCGGAGTCTCTGGAAGAATTACGACGACGTATTGTTGAAGAATGTCGTCTAATAACTCCACAAATGCTCCAGAATGCCAGAGCTTGTTTTGAACAAAATTTGTACTTTTGTATGGAAGCTGGTGGTCGAACTCGAACATTTACTAACTGAATAAACATTTTGTAAAGTTTGGTTTTGTTTTTTAGTTTTTTTTAACAAAAAATTGACTAATTAATGCATTTCTTATCACAATGAATGAAATACGTTCTTGCAACTCCAACTGTGAATAATTTTTAAACTAGTTCATAAAACTTCCAAAAAAATTAGTGGGCTGAATTCAGAAAAGAAAGAGGTTTCAAATGATGTAACACTCGATCCATGTTTCTTATTTAAAATATAAGGGTTCTTATCACCACCCTTAAGGGGTTGATGTGACAAAGTTGAGTTTTATGTCAAAACATGCCCCCTCAACATTAAAATTGACGTGTTTAAGCGTTTCTTAAAAAAAAAATTCTCTGGGTGCAAATCGGTCTGTTTAGTTTTCAATGCGCCGCCCTGTATATGATTGCACTCAAGCCTGAATTAAAAATTATAGCTCAATGGAAAATTCAGTAAATTTATATTTGTATAGAAAATTCGCTACCATAATGCACTTGCTGCGTTTTGAAGTTTTTCTGAACCCATTTAAAACACAATAAATTAGATGAAGACATTATATGTCAGTGACAAGCCCCTATGTTATAAAATTATGCGTTCGTCGCTTATCAGCATCCAACTTTCCAATCCGCAATATGCAAAAGTGAAAAAATAATACAATAAAGACGTGTGTTGGCATTCGGAACGTGTGTGCAGATGGACATTAAAAGTCAAACAAAACAAAACAAAAAAACAGGTAAACTCTCCGAGAATTAAGCGCAACAATCAAGAAACACCTGGCAATATGGCGCTTGCGCGCACAACCACCAACTCATATAAAACAATTTGTTGTATCCTTTAGGTTCAGTTCATATTCGATCGAGATGGCCATGAGTATGCGGTGGTGTGTGTTGATAGCGTTCTTCGCGTACAACGTGTGCTTTGCATGTGGTGAATCTAGTGAGCTTTCGGAACAGCTGCGCGTGCTCGGCAAACAAGTGACCACACTGCTGGATAAGCGGCGAGAGGACCTAAAATCCATCGAGGATAACTTGAGGAGGACTCTCTTCAACAGTCCTGAGCTTAGAGATGTTCAAGATGAAATGCAGAAACTCAGGTACTTACTTAGCGCACTCTGTGTTGATTGTTGGCGGAATGAAGGGACTGGGTATTGTAGATCTAGAAACCAATTTCACTTTATTATTGAAAGTTTGATTATGTTTTGAATTATTAGCGGTAATTGGAGAATCGAGATATAGAATGACGTAGTCTCGTTGGTGAAAACGTGGAGACAATAAATGCTTGAAGAAGTCTGGAAGCAGCAAGTACGTTATGATAGTGAATTGTCATAAAAAAGCTTTTAATCCCAAATATATGTTTTGTTTAATGAACTACATTACATTTGCTAGACAGTATAACATCTATAGTAGGCACTGTATGCCATATATAATTTAAATAATTTTATTGTTAAAAAACATAAAAAATTTTGGAAATAAATTAAACTGTCCCGACAAAACTAGTCTGATTTTGTAGGCCAATGGACCAATCCGTGCGATTTACACAAAAAACTGTAGTTGCCAATATATAATTATTTACAAAATGTTTTTTGACAAAAGTTCCAAAATTTTATATAAGTGAATTTTCATTAAAAAAAAATTCAATAATGAGGAGATCCCGACTTTTGAATTTTGAAAAAATTTCTTTAAATGAGCGCTAATTAGGCCCCCCAGAACACATATCCGGGGTCAGTTTCAATTTATATATATATATATATATATATATATATATATATATATATATGTATGTATATATATATATATATATATATATATATATATATATATATATATATATATATATGTATGTATATATGTATCACACCGATAACTCAAAAAATAATAAGCCGATTTTGATTAAATTTGGTGACTACCTTCCTTTTGCAAATGGCTTGAATAAGTTTGTTAGCCAAGAAAATCGGCTCAGGTTTTCCCGAAAAATATTGAGCTTTCTTTCAAAAACAATTTATATCTCCCGAATTGACAAAGTAAGGGCAACCAAATTCGGTACGCGGGTTTACATCATTATAGGTAAATTAACTACCAAAACTTAGCTCCGTAGGTTAAAGGAAAAAAAAGTTAAAGGCATTTAAAGAAAAATAAATTTGGGTTTTCCTCAAAACGTCAAAGTCGCGATTTAAAACGTCAAAATTGGTAATATTTAGGCAATGAACTCCAAACTAATACGTGCTATGGAAGGAAAATATCTCAAGAACGTTTTACAAAGGCTGAAGTCTTAGCTGCAATCGTCATTGTCCGTCATTTTACTAAAATATTCCCAGAAAATTCATTTCAAATAGACCCTTTCTCTGATACTTTGGCAGTAGTGTTGGCTATAGAGTTTATCGGTTAATGGTATATCATTTTTGTCGAATTTTCGTAAAAAATCCTTAAAGCTCAATATATCCGTTATTATGCAAGATATGAAAAAAAATTCTATACATTAATTATAGGGTGTCTTGAGCTACATCTTTAAAAATATTTCTACAATTACAGGCTGGCCCATAAGTCGTTGGTGATACAAATTTTCTTATTTTTTAATCGAAAACGCCTTATGTTATTGCATTTTTGCATATTACATGGAAATATAATACATCTTTGTAAGAACAGAAATTCGGGAGCAGAAAGTGCGTTATGGTAGCAAATTTTCATTAAATGCTTCAAATTTGAATAGCTCAATTTGCTATTACCCTATAAGGTTGACCAAGAAACTAGTTTTTTCGGGAACACTTTAAGTGTGCTTGCGGAAAATTTTGTACATTTTCAAACAATCAAGTTATTTTGATGGAACGTGCCACATTGTTTCTACTATATAGGTTATACTGGTAACCAAATTTGATGCCTGCTTTCTTTAAAAAAACATATTTGCTCTTAAACATGTTAATGAAAATTCAGTACCATAACGCACTTGCTGCGCCCAGAGTTTTTTATTTATTTTTAATCAAACACGTCTTATGTTATTGCATTTTCCATCGAAATATAATGCATGTTTGTAAGAAAAGAAATTCTGGACGCAGCAAGTGCGTTATGGTAGCGAATTTTGATCAAATGCTTAATATTTTAATAGCTCAATTTGCCATTAACCTATAAGGTTGACCAAGAAACGTGTTTTTTCGGGAACACGTTAAGCTTACTTTCGGAAATTTTTGTACATTTTCAAACAATAAAGTTATTTTGATGAAACATGGCATATTATTTTTACTATATAGGTTATACTGGTAACCAAATTTGATGCCAGCTTTCTTACAAAAACATATTTGCTATTAAAAACTTTTTTTATGAAAATTCACTACCATAACGCATTTGCTGCGTCCAGACTTTTATTCTTTTTTATTCCTTATTAAAGATAACTCAAAGAAATTGCAGATGAGGGTAGCAGGTGACAAATTATTACATGAACATTCGCAAAAAAAAACCATTTAAGGAAATTGGTCGTATTTTTACAAAAATAGGCTTAAGTAATTTTATTAAAGGGAATAATTAAAAGGCTTAACTACCAGACAATCCTTTTAATTCTCAACCCTACGCTTTCGTTTCGGCTCCTTTTATTGGGCCATTTTCAGGGTGTTTTTTCGACCTGAAATGTAAACAGTTGGTTGTCAGAAACTGCGTTTCTCGTAGGTGTAACATGCGAGCAACTACAACAGAAAGTACCAGGTCTAACAACAGCCAGTGTCAAAACATCAAAAGCAAGCCCTAACGGCCATGCAAAAATTAAACTGATAAGTGTATCAGGAGTTATAAAATATTTATACGAAATATACATTTAAAACAGTATCAGAGTCCCACAAAAGAACACTACTCTGATGGAGTTAAATTAACATGTTAAAAAGTCAAATTAACCCAATATAAAAAAAGTCTCGACGCAGCAACTGCGTTATGGAAGTGAATTTTCAAAAAAACGATTTTAATAGCAAAGATGTCTTTCTAATGCCAGCAGGAATCAATTTGCTTACCCGTTTAACCTATATAGTAGAAACAATCTACCATATTTTATAAAAAACAGTTATTGTTTGAAAATGTACAAAAAGTTTCCGAAAATAAACTTAAAATGTTTCCGAGAAAACTGGTTTCCCAAACAATAAACCTCAGGTTCATAGCAAATTGAGTTATTGAAATTTTAAGGATTTAAAAAAAATTCGCTACCAAAACGCACTTACTGCGTGTCGATTTTTTTCATACAAACATGCATCATATTTCGATAAAAATGCAAAAATGCAATAATTGAAGGGTGTTTGAGGAAAAAAAACAAGTGTAGGGATCACCAACGACTTATGGAGCACTTGTGATCGTCAAATTATTCTTATAAGATGCAGCTTAAGACCCCTATAATTAACGTATACAATTTTTTCTCGTATTTTGTATACTAACAATTATATTGAGCTTTACCGTAGAAATGCGTCACCCTGTATATATATATATATATATATATATATATATATATATATATATATATATATATCATCAGATAAAAACTGAAAGTAACCCCGAATATTGATTCTAGGGGGCCTAGTTTGCGCTCATTTGAAGAAATCTCTTTAAATTTCAAAATTCTCGGTCTCCTTATTAACGAATTTTTTCTACGAAAATTAGCTTAAAATTATAGACTGTTAAACCATAAACTTAACTAAACCTACAGCCGAAGCATCAACTGAACTAAACCCCAATTTTTTTTCTTTAAATGCCTATGACTTTTTTGTCTTTTAACTTACGTAGCTAAATTTTGGTAAGTGATTTACCTATAATGATTTTGATTAAATTTGGTGTGTGTGCCTTCCTTTTGAAGGTGGCTTGGATAAGTTCGTTAGCCAACAAAATCGGCCCAGGTTTTCCGGAAAATGTTGTCTTTTCTTTCGAAAAAAATTTATATCTCCGGAAATAACAAAGTACGGGCAACCAAATATCGTACACAAGTTTATATCATTATAGGTAAATCACTTACCAAAACTTAACTATGTAAGTAAAAGACAAAAACGTTATAGGCATTTAAAGAAAAATAAATTGGGGTTCTCCTCAAAACGTCAAAGTCGCGATTTTAAACGTCAAAATTGGCAACATTTAGGCGAAGAACCTGAAACTAATACGGGCTATTGAAAGAAAATGTCTCAAGAAGAATGTTTTGCACACCCTGAAGTCTTAGTTTCAACCGTCATTGTCCTTCATTTTACTAAAATATTTTCAGAATATTCATTTCAAATCTTCTCTGATGCTTTGGCAGTAGTCTTAGCTAGAGGGTTTATCGTTTAATAGTATATAATATTTGTCGAATTTTCGTCAAAAAATCAATAAAGTTCAATATATACGTTATTATATAAGATACGAAAAAACATTGTATACACTAATTATAGGGTGTCTTGAGCCACATCTTAAAAAAATTATTTCTACAATCACAGGCTGGCCCATAGGTCGTTGGCGATAGAAATTTTCTTTTTTTTTTTAGTCAAACACGCCTTATGTTATTGCATTTTTGCATTTTCCATCGAAATATAATGCATGTTTGTAAGCAAAGAAATTCGGGACGCCGCAAGTGCGTTATGGTAGCGAATTTTTATTAAATGCTTCAAATTTGAGTAGCTCAATTTGCTAGTAACCTATAAGGTTGGCCAAGAAACCAGTTTTTTCGGGAACATCTTAAGTTTACTTTCGGAGATGTTTGGACATTTTCAAACAATAAAGTTATTTTGATGAAACATGACACATTGTTTCTACTGCATAGGTTATACTGGTAACCAAATTTGATGCTTTCTTTAAAAAAACACACATATTTGCTATTAAAAATTTGCTATTAAAAATATATTTTTATGAAAATTCACTACCATTATTGCTGCGTCCAGACTTGTCTACGTTTTAGTGAATTTTCTTAAAAAAAATTCACTAATGAGGAGATCCCGACTTTCGAATTTTGAAAAAATTTCTTCAAATGAGCGCTAATTAGGACCCCTGGAACCCAAATCCGAGGTCGGTTTCAGACTTTATATGTTTATATATATATATATATATATATATATATATATATATATATATATATATATATATATATATATATATATATATATATATATATATATATATATATATATATATATATATATATATATATATATATATTTATTTATATATTTATGTGTCACACCTATAACTAAAAAATAATGGACCGATTTTGATAAAACTTAGTGAGTACCTTCCTTTCACAAGTGGCTTGGATAAGTTTGTTAGCCAGGAAAATCCGCCGAGGTTTTCCCAAAAAATTTTGTGTTTTCTTTCGAAAAAAATCGAAAAAAATTTATTTCTCCGGAATTAACAAAGTAAGGGCAACCAAATTTCACACGCGGGTTTATATCATTATAGGTAAAATACCTACGAAAATTTAGCTCTGTAGGTTAAAGGACAAGAAGTTACAGGCATTTAAAGAACAATAAATTTGTGTTTTCCTCAAAACGTCAAAATCGCGATTTTAAACGTCAAAATTGGTGAGTACCTTCCTTTCGGAAGTGGCTTAAATAAGTTCGTTAGCCAGGAAAATTCGCCGAGGTTTTCCCGGAAAATTTTATGTTTTCTTTCGAAAAAAAAATATATCTCCAAAATTAACAAAGTAAGGGCAACCAAATTTCATACGCGGGTTTATATCATTATAGTCAAGTTACCTACCAAAATTTAGCTTTGTAGGTTAAAGGACAAAAAAGTTACAGGCATTCAAAGAAAAATACATTTGGCTTTTCCTCAAAACGTCAGAATCGCGATTTTAAACGTCAAAATTGGTAATATTTAGGCAATGAACCTGACACTAATATGAGCTATGGAAGGAAAATGTCTGAAGAATAATGTTTTACAAAGCCTGAAGTCTTAGTTTCAATCGTCATTGTCCTTCATTTTACTTATATATTCCCAGAAAATTCATTTCAAATAGACCCTTTCTCTGATGTTTTGGCTGTCGGTTTAGTTAAGTTGATGCTTTCGCTGTAGGTTTAGTGAAGTTTATGGTTTAACGGTCTATAATTTTTAGCTAATTTTCGTAGAACAAATTCGTTACTGCATTTTAGCATATTTTATCGAAATATGATGCATGTTTGTAAGAAAAAATCTGGACACAGTAAGTGCGTTTTGGTAGCAAATTTTCATTAAATCCTCCAAATTTCAATAACTCATTTGCTATTAACGTAAGTTTTGTTGGTTAGGAAACCAACATTTAACTGTATTTTCGGAATTTTTTTTTTATGAACGCAGCAAGGGCGTTTTGGTTGCGAATTTTCATTAAATGTTTCAAATTTCAATAACTCAATTTGCTATTAACCTAAGGTTCATTGGCTAGGAGACCAGTTTTCTCAGAGACATTTAAAGTTTATTTTCCGAAAAGTTTGGTACATTTTCAAATAATTATTTTGATAAAATATAATACACTGTTCCTACTATATAGGTTATACCGGTAACCAAATTGATGCCTGCTCGCATTAGAGCGATATATTTGTAATTAAAAACATTTTTATGAAAATTCACTTCCATAACGCACTTGCTGCGTCCAGAGTTTTTGTTAGTTGTAAAAGTTATTGCGAATGTTTAACATACTTGTTTTTCTGCATCTATTCCTGAGTTATAATTAAGATTTTTGTACCACAGAGTGCATAAAATTACAATCTTTTAATCACATTTTCTTTAGATTTGGCAACTCTAAACAGAGACTCAAACAAAATTTCGTAAAATTTAAACAGGTAATCAGCATCCGGCAAATTCCTCAATGCAATAACATATTTGGTCTATTGATTCAGTTCAATGGATCGCCTTTATTAAAACTGTATTCATCGCTTCTCAATTCACAATCTTTATCTTAATCATTTCCTTAAAGAACTTATTCGATCAAAGAAATCCGATTAAGGGAGAAGTGAAATTTTATTAGCCGATAAATAGAGCCATGGCGTTTGGATCTGCAGAATTTAATTAGGGTTTGATTCTTACTGGAATTATGTTTTGTGACAGTTTTCTGACATTAATTGCGAAAGGAAAAATGTTTAGATCTTGTAAGGAAACTCCCTAAGGGCTCATAACTTGGAAAATACTTTCTAGAGACTGTTTCTCTTATTATGACATTTTAACTTATTTCTCTTGTAGCCAAGGCCTCTTGTTTTAGCTTCTACCGAGAAAATTTAAAACTTGCATCTCAAAGTTTACTGGTGTTCTAAAATGTCCTCTCTTGTCTTTTAGTTTTAACTAAGAGATGTATTATTTTAAAAAATACCCATATAGAATGGCTTCATCAAAACTTCAGTTTTAGGGACAATGCTTTTACTATTCGCATGAATACTGTCATTATGAGATGCCCAAATAATAGTTATATATATATATATATATATATATATATATATATATATATATATATATATATATATATATATATATACAGGTGTCTCACGTCGAGTAATGTATTAGATTATTTCCTAAAATATACATTGTTGAGTGCAGAAAATTTGTGTACGGGGGTTTCCTAAGAAGCTCTATTTATTGAAAATAATTTCCAAAATGGAGGACTTCCGGTTACACCGTAAATAGATATAAACATCGTTATTTCAAATAGAACACCATATATATTATTACATTTTTAGAATACTCATCTAATTATAGGTTAAAAGTTATTAAGGTATGCTCTCCCTATCTTCAACTGTTTTCGAGTTATGTCAATTTATTTGAGAATTCTGTTGAAGGGGAGACTGACTTAGTGAAGGTGATTTCGTGTCGTAGTGGGATGCTGAAAATTATTTAATTTGTCAGACACGTTCCAAGGCCATTAAGCTTGGCAATGATTGTGAGGAAAAATTGTTTCATATACAGGGTGTTTTGTAGGATGTATTAGAATTTGGTGTGCTTTAAACTAGAATAACTCATTTATTTCAAATAGAACAACCTGTATATTATCTTTCCGTTGAATATAGCAGATAATTATCTTTCAAACTGTATTAGCATTCCCTATACCTAGACCTGATTATTGTAGAGATATTTGCGGTTTACCAAAAAAAAAGACAAATTTAGGAGTATGTCTAAAATCTGTATGAATTCTAAGAGTGCTATGTGATGTTTGACATTTTCACGTTTATTGTCAGTTTTATATTTCTGTCATTCACAACGTGAGTTATTTTGTCTTTGTTGTCTGAATTAATGGGAATTCTACGTTATAATGGATAATGCCAGCTATTCAAACGAACAATTGCTGAATTTATATTATTTTCATGGAGAGTGCAACAGAGTGGTCAGCAGAACATGTCGGCTGTTTAATGATAGGTATCCCGAGTCCTAACCAATGACTGCGTTGAAATTCAGACGTTATGAAACCAATTTCTTGAGAACGAGAAGTTGTAGGATTAAACAAACATCAAGATCAATTCCAGTTACAGAAGACAAAGACACACAAATTTCTGTGTTGTCTTATTTCGAATCTCATCCAAAGGCGTCAATACGTTCAGCTGAACATGACATGAACATATCACTTCCCTCCATACAGAGAATATTGTCCAAGCATAAGATGCATAATTATAAATTTATAAGTGTACAAGCTCTGGAACCGAACACCCAGCCCACTGAATTGAGTTTTGTCACACTCTCCTTGAAAGACACCGCAACGATCCTTTATTTCTGAAAAGCATAATTTGGACCGACGAAACAAAGATGTCCCATGAACGAATATTTAACAGATATAATGTTCACTACTGGGTTCAAGCCGACCTCATGTCAAAATAGAACGCTGTTATCAGAGAAAATCCAGCTTCAACTTGTTTGCTCTTCTGATGGATGATAAAATATCTTACTGCATTTACGATAATAATCTGACAGTTGTGCAATACCTAGAGATTTTGCGAAACACTGTCTCTGATTTCTTGGACAATTTGCCACTTACTGCGTATGTGAATTGTTGGTATCAACTAGATGGGGCTCATGTGCATTATTCAGCAGAGGTGATGAGCTTTTTAAATGATGAATTCGGAAAGAGGTGGATGGGACGCGGCGGAACATACAATTGGCCCCCACGATCGCCCGACCTCACTCCTCTGTATTTTTACCTATGGGGTAAATTGAAATAAGATGTTTATGCGACTCCAGTCAACACTAGGGAAGAACTTGAAGATAGAGTCTGTAATTGTTTGGATAATATTGATCCCCCAGAAATACGCGACTTTGACGTTTTGAGGAAAACCCCAATTTATTTTTTTAAGTGCCTATAACTTTTTTGTCTTTTAACTTACAGAGCTAAATTTTGGAACGTAATTTACCTATAATGATATAAACTCGCGCACCAAAATAGGGTGCCCTTACTTTGTTGTTTCCGGAGCTAGAAATTATATTATTAGATTTTCCTGGCTAACGAAATTATCCAAGCCACTTGCAAAAGGAAGGTATTCACCAAATTTAATCAAAACGGCCCATTCTTTTTTGAGTTAACGGTGTGACACACACACACACATACATACATTCATATATATATATATATATATATATATATATATATATATATATATATATATATATATATATATATATATATAAGGGCTTGCAGAACACTCTTAACATAATCCGTATTTCTCTCAGGCTTTTTGCTTAAATGTTGCCAATTTTGACGTATCCAATTGCGTCTTTGGCGTTTTGAGAAAAACCCCAAATTTTTTCTGTTAATGTTACAGTTTGTACTGAAAAAGTGAAAGGAGTACCCTGGGATCGAACCCAGTACCCTTCGGTTCAGAGGCACACGTTCTTACCCCTAAACCACCGAGGTTTTAAAGGTATCTTCATTTAATAAATAAACACATATATCGTTATCACGATATAACTTAATTTTCCAGTAAATAAAGCTTGTCAATAACGTAAAGTGCCGCTGAATCATTGAATTATTTTGATGTATGGACTATAACCGCGTATATTGTCCATTTCAATGAAATATGAAGCTGATGTAAATTTTATAAAGCCGACACTGAAAATTAAAACGAAACTACATAGTACACCAGAGCCTGTTCGATGTAAAAGTCGATACAAATAGAATTTTTAATTGTTAATTAGCTACTGTCTGGCATTAAAAAGAGAGCCTGTGAAATAACGATGTATAATTCAATTTAGTGACAAACGCTGGCGTGTTTGAAAATATATCCTCAGTTTGTGCTTTTGTGGGGTAGCCGATTTAAAATAGAACGCACACTGCAGAGGTTGTAAAAACAAAACGTTTGATAATAAAGGCAGATGTGGTGACAACTCATTCGAGATAAAAATATACAGTCTTTACTAAAAGCTTTTATCAGCTACTAAAAAATTAGTACCATTTTTAACAGCGTCTTTTTCAAGCTTTTAAATATTTTATGGTAACTTATTTGTTAGAAATTAAGCGACTGGACGCAGCAAGTGCGTTATGGAAGTGAATTTTCATAAAAATGTTTTTAAAGGCCAATATGTCTCTTTAATGCAAGCAGGCATCAATTTGGTCACCGGTATAACCTATATAGGTTGGTGCATTGAAAACGAAACAGATCGATTTGCGTCCAGATAATATTTTTTTAAGAAACACTGAAACACGTCAATTTTAATATTGAGGGGGACATGTTTTGACATAAAACTAAACTTTGTCACATCCACCCCATAAGGGTGGTGATAACAACCCTTATATTTTAAATAAGGAACATGGGTCGAGTGTTACATCATTTGAAAGCTCTTTCTTTTTTGAATTCAGCACACTAGTTTTTTTGGAAGTTCTATCAACTCGTTTAAAAAATAATCACAGTTGGAGATGCAAAAACGCATTTCACTTATTCCGATAAGAAATGTGCTAATAGTCAATGTTTTGTTGGTTTGTAAACAAAAAATTGCTGCAGACCCAACTTTGAGCACGAGAAAATTGGCCACTGTTTCAAACATCAAAAGAAGAACTATTCAGCGAATATTGAAACATCATAAATTTCACACGTATAAAATTCACCTTGTACAACAACTGAATGAAGATGATTTTGATCGGTGGCTGGAGTTTTTTGAAGTTATGACTGCACGAATAGCTGATAACGGGAACTTTCTGTTCAATATCTGTTTTTAAGACGAGTGTACGTTTTTATTAAACTCTACAGTCAATCGTCATAATTGTCGTTATTCGGCAGATAATAATCCAAGAAATTTTTACGAAATCCACACTCAAACTTCACAGAAATTGAATGTCTGGACTGGCATTTTTGGAGACCGTTTAATCGGACCAATTTTTCTTGATGGCAATTTGAGTGGCGAAACGTATTTGGAGCTACTAAAAGATTTCGTTTACCCTCTACTAATTGACATTGTTGAAAATGATCGCTATCAAGAAAATCAATTAGTGTTTCAACAATATGGAGGTCCTCCGCATTGTTCACAACGTGTTAGGTACTTTTTGAACAGAGAGTGTCCAGAGCAATGGATTGGGCGTAGAGGTGCTATTTAGTGGCCCCCTAGATCACCGAATTTAACTCCTTTAAACTTCTTTCATGGGGCCATTTAAAGAGTAGAATTTTTGCAACAAAACCGGTGTCTCTGGAAGATTAACGACGACGAATTGTTGAAGAATGCCGTCTAATAACTCCACAAATGCTCCAGAATGTCAAAGCTCGTTTTGAACAAAATTTGTACTTTTGTATGGAAGCTGGTGGTCAACAATTGGAACACTTACTTAACTGAATACACATTTTTGAACGTTTGGTTTTGTTTTTTTTAGTTTTTTGTTTAACGAAAAACTGACTAATTAGTGCATTTCTTATCACAATGACTGAAATACGTTCTTGCAACTCCAACTATGAATAATTTTTAAACGAGTTGATAAAACTTCAAAAAAAATAGTGTGCTAAAGAGCTTTCAAATGATGTAACACTCGACTGATGTTCCCTACTTAAAATATAAGGCTTGTTAACACCACCCTAAAGGGGTTGATGTGATAAAGTTGAATTTTATGTCAAAACATGTCCCCTTCAATAATAAAAATGACGTGTTTCAGCGTTTCTTAAAAAAAAATTCTCTGGACGCAAATCGATCTGTTTCGTTTTCAATGCGCCAGCCTGTATAGTAGAACCAGTGTACTATATTTTATCAAAATAACTTATTGTTTGAAAACGTACAAAAATTTGCCAAAAATAAACTTAAAATGCTTCCGAAAAAACTCGTATCCTAGCCAACGAAACTTAGGTTAATGGTAAATTGAGTTATTGATTTGTAAAGCACTGAATGAACATTCGCTACCAAAACGCTCTTACTGCGTTTCGATTTTTTTACACACATGCATCATATTTCGATGAAAAATGCCAAAATGCAATAAGGAATGTAAAAAAAAGGTAGGTATCACCAACGACTTGTATTGTTGTTTGTTGTTGTTTGTGTTGTTCGTTGTTGTTTGTTGTTGCTGGTTATTGTGTGTTGTTGTTTGTTGTCGTTTGTTGTTGTTTGTTGTCGTTTGTTGTTGTTTGTTGTCGTTTGTCGTCGTTTTTTGTCGTTTGTTGTCGTTTGTTGTCGTTTGTTGTCGTTTGTTGTTTTTTGTTGTTGTTTGTTGTTGTTTTTTAAGGATGTGCGGTAGTTATTGGTCTGTTAGCCAGATGTGCTTGTCGGTGCTCATCACAGGCTCCAATATTCACATAGTGAATTTATAGATAAAAAAAGAACATGAGATTCCTTAAATATCACGGCACATCTCATTTTAAGCCCATTATCCATTAAATTAGAGAAAAGCTCATACATTTGTCAACCAGAAGATTCAGGTAGTTCGTCGACCTCGTCCGTGCATTATTGCTACAATAGATAAACGATGGATCTCAGACTACAATTTTTACCTCGGCTTAGTTCGTCTACCTAGGTACGATATAAATGCATTGTAGCAGTTAATTTAGTTTAGAATTTTTCATCCTCTGATGATGCTGACGTGGTCACTGAAACGATCGTAAGGTCTTTAAAAAATATGTGTTGTGGTGATTTGGGTTCT